>CM057453.1:1091695000-1092107500 GCA_016271365.2 Neoceratodus forsteri | reverse complement strand
TCCACTAGGCAGGCATCTGAGGGGGACATGCCATGGAGGGCCCCAGAGTGACTGGGAATACAGAGTAGTGGCAGGGCACTCAACAGTGAGGAGTATGGGAGGAATGTGGTCCCAAATACTGATGGGCAGGGTGGCCCTACCTGGCACAACAGCAGACAGACTCAGTTCAGAGTGGAGGAACACATGGGAAAGGGAGGTGGGGAAATCTGATGTGATCATGCTTGTAGGCACAGACAATCTGAGTGAGAGGAACACGGAGGATGGTACATGCTAGTTTTCGTGTACCAGGACTGGTAGTTGAGGAAAGGGCTGTGGCGTAACCTTAGCTCGAGTACACCACTGTAGCCACACTTGAATGAGAAGGGGAACAGTTTTACTTGTTCCAGTTCAATGAGTGGCTAAAAAGGATGGTGATAGAAAGAAATATTTCATTTCTTTGGGGACTGGGGCCCTACTTGGAGAGGGTGTATGCTGTTCAAGTAGATCGCTGGCATGCTATAACAAAGAGGGTAAGCAGGTGCTGGGGAATAGGCTTGCACGTTAGTTAGATGTTTTTGGTGCAGTATTAGCCACTGCTTAACAATGAAATCACAAATTGTAGTGAGGCCCCCAGAATACCATCCTGGTATGTTACATTTGATGAAAGTGTAAACTAGGCAGGGGCAGTATTGATGGGGTGAGGGACACTGACATGAATCAAGAAGGTCCTACTGGTCTCCCCCACTGAATCAGTAGGGGTATCTGTCACTGTATGAAATCTTAACGGTATGATAACAATGGCATTTGATACTGTTGTTTTCGTCAACACTGCGGTATAATGTATTCTAATGCAAAAAATATAAAACATTTATTTATTTAATTTTGTTAGAGTATGGTGCACTAGTCAGACATTTGTCTGTTTTCAGGCACAACCCAGGAGTGTAATCCTTTGCATTAACAGTTCATTCCAAGACAAAAATAACAACATTATTGTACATAAGCATAATGTCAACACTGGTATACATAGCCATTTGGAAAGCAACAGTTACAACTAAATACTGAGCAAAAATCTTATAGGAGGTACATCAACAAATCTGTCAGGATTTAGATTACAAAAACTGATTCGGTATCCTAGGCGGTTACAAAGTGTCAAGTGCTATGCAGATATAGATGACAGGATTGTGTATAGGGACCACAGTTTTGAAGCTTAGGGAAAGGAACACCATACAACTGGATGCATAAATAATCCAATTTTAAATAAATTTTACAGTAAAACTAGTAAATACTAAATTTAACATTTAGAAATATATTGAGAAAGAAAAGATGGTTTCAGAGTTGCAAACATTAATTTTTTGTTGAGTGAAGTCATCTTAACTTGAACAATATTAGATCAGTTGCCGTTGGCTAAAATTATATTGCTCTAGTCTGCTCATTCAGAAATGTTCATCATCGACAGTTATTCATATTAGCTGCTGCTGATTCTAGAATGTATTCATAGAAGACCTTAATATGCCGGGGGCAGATTGGGACACCATGACATCCTCTGTAACCAGGGAACAGCAACTGATGGATGTCTTTCAGGATGCCTTCCTGGTGCAACAGGTGGGGGAACCTACAAGAGAGGTGTGGATATTGGACATTGTTCTAACAGACAGTGACCAGATAAGGGGCCTGGAGTTGTGCAGTCCACTGCGGGTGGAGATCATGCCATGATCTGGTTTCTGCTGTATCTAGGCGGTGGAGGAAAATCGCACTACTACAGTAGTGGTAGATTCAGGGGAGCGGACTTTGTGGGTATGGGTAGGATTCTAAGAGAGAGGTTTGAAAAGATTAGGCCAGACATGGATGCTGGAAGTTTATGGGAAACCATTTAAAAAAAAGGTGCAGGAGACTACTAGGTCCTGTACAAAATTTAGGCAAAAGCATGGCAGAACCAGCAAGCCATGTTGGTGGACTAGGGAGGTGCAGGATGAAAAGGCTGCCTATGCACGTTTTAAACAATCAAGGGGGGATAAGGAGTGAGGAGAGTATGAGGTTTTGGCCAGGAGGGTCACCAGAGTGGTGAGGGGTGCCAAGGCAGGATGGAGCAAAGCCTGGCTAGGGATATCCGAGAAAGGGGGTGGGGATCCCAGAGATACATAAGAGAAAAAGAGAGGACACAGATCACAATAGGATTAAAATTGTGGGGGGATGGGCTTAGGAAGTGGGATTGAGCAGATGTGCTAAATGAGCATTTGCCTCAATCTTTGCAGATGGGGAAAGGGATCCCTACAGATTGATGGGAGGGAAGAGGAGCCAGCAAAAGCGAGAGGTCAGTCTTAAGACCAGAGGATGGAGAGAGGCTAGGGTGCAGGCAGGGACTGACCCAGAAGGGGGGGGGGGGAGAGGACTGGAGGGGAGAAATCACAGTGAAAAGGGTGATGGAGGCCCTTCAGAATTTAAAAACTGATGAGGCGCTGGGGCCAGATGGGCTACACTCGAGGGTTATGAAGGAACTGGCAGCTCCATTGGCTGCACTCTTAAATGTCTCTCTGCAGACAGAATGGGTGCCTCAGGATAGGAGGGTGGCATATGTAGTGCCTATCCATAAAGAGGGGGTCTGGGGAGGAGATGGGGAATTATAGGCCTGTCAGCCTAACGTCTGTGTTGGGCAAAGTAATGGAGGGCTTTATCAGGAGAGACCTGGGAGGCAGCTGGAAGGGTCAGGGCACCAGGATGATGAACAGTATGGCTTTGTTCCGGGGAGATCGTCAGTCCAACCTTGTAGAGTTTTATGACTGGGTGACAAGGGCTTAGAACAGACATAGGTCGGTGGATGTCCTGTACCTGGATTTTAGCAAGACGTTTGATTCAGTACCCCATAAAGGGCTGATAGCAAAGCTGGGGAGGTGGGAGTGGGAGGACAGGAGCTGAAGTGGATTGAAAATTGGCTTTGGGGGAGAATTCGGAGGGTAATGGTCAGTGGGATAGTCTCCTCCCCTAGGAAGGTAATCAGTGGGGTTCCTCAAGGCTCAGTGTTGGGGCCACTCCTGTTTAATGCCTATGTCTCGGACATAGGGAAGGGGATTAGGAGTAGGCTAAGTCTCTTTGCAAATGATTCCAAACTGGGAGCACTGGTGGACTGGGAAGAAGCAACATAGGTAGTCCAAGGGGATCTGGATACCCTGGATGTGTGGCAAAGGAGGTGGGATTTTAAATGTAATGCTGGAAATGTAAGGTACTGCATTTGGGGGTCAGAATCCGGGCCATGTTTACACCCTGGGGGGTCACACTGCAAGCCACAATGGGTGAGTGGGATTTAGGGATGGTGGTAGACGCCAAATGAATAACTCTGAAAATAGTAGAAGAACCGCAGCCAAAGCAAACAAGATACTGGCTGCATATCCAGGAATTACACCCCTGGAAGAGGGAGGTGAATCCTCCCTCTGTACAGTGCCTTGGTCAGGCCGCAACTTGAGTACTGTGTTCAGTTCTGGAGACCTCATCTGAAGAAGGACATAGCACTGTTGGAGAGAGTTCAGAGGAGAGCAACCAGGATGATTCAGGGAATGGAGTGGAGGACTTATGAGGAGAGATTGAAGGAGCTTGGGATGTTACACACTGGAGGAGAGGAGGGACAGGGAGACATGATAGGAGTCTTCAAGTATGTAAAGAGATAACAGAGTGGAAACAAGGAGCTGTTTAGGCTGAAAGGGGGGAACAACGAGGGGGCATGGAGTGGAAACTTGAGGGGAAATTATAGGGGAAACGGAGGGAGGCATTATTTCACTGAGAGGGTGGTGGAGCTGTGGAATGCGCTGCCAAGAGGTTGGTGGAGGAAGGCACAGTGGAGGGCTTCAAGAAGGGGTTGGGACATGTGTTTAAAAACAAAAAAAAAAAAAACTAAATCCAGTGAAGACCCTCTTGGGGGCTAGGGAGTGGCGGAAAAGCAAGCAACTACTAGGTGGCTGTCTGCAGAGTGGACATGACAGACCATTAGGCCTATTCTGCTGGCTTTTAGTATGTTAATATGTAAGTAAACTTAATCCAGATAGTTACTGTATTTTGATGGTGTTAATGTACGTAATTGCTGCATCTTGCTTATGCAGACAGCAGCACACTGCGTAAAATCCATTTTATTCCACTTCCAGACAGTAGAATGACTAGTAATACTGACCGTGACATACTAAGCTACGCCTACTACATTACTTCTGATTGGAAAACCAAGGCTTGCTGTATAAGTGTCCCTGCTCCCAACCTCTCTGACTACAGAAATAGACCAAATCTGACAGGAGATTTGGGTTTGGTTTAGCAGTTGGAATATTTAGCCAAAAATTATTAATGATTGCTTATTGCTGCCCGGCCGGCTCCTCTCGAAGTAGACTCAACAGTAAGTCTAACTGTATCAGAATTTAAAATGTGTATTTTTTTCTTGTTATTAATATCTAGCTAATGTAGTTACTTTTTTTTTCCTATTGGTTTTGATTTAGGTAGCAAGTACTAAACAATTTACATCACAGTCAGATTCAGGACTTCAGTCTCAGGAAAGGCGAGAGAGATTGGGGAGGAAGGAGACTGTAAGTCAGACCGACAAACAGCGCAAGTCCGTCAAGCAACCTGAGTGAGCAGCAGCTGAGCTGACACAGCAGGGAGGATTCAAAATCGGGGAGGCATCAGCAGCAATGCAGCATGAGAAATTGAGAGGAGAATGAGATTTGAGAAATTGGACTAGCAGCAGCAAGATAATAGTTGAACAGTAGCAGTAGCTGAGCACAGTCAGATGAAGCGAACATTGAGTTTTGCATTGCCAATTACTGTGTCACAGAAAATATTGTAGATTTGGGTATTAGGGTAGTAGGCAATGCATGCATCAGCAGTAAGCAATAGGCATATCAGTGATGCATGTATCGTTCAAAAAAAGCAGTGAATGTCGTTCCACCTTCCAAACATTACCATAACAATTCCGTAACATTTGTGACTCTTGAGACTGATACACAAAGCACTAACTGTAATACTAATAATGTGTACTTCCAGCACAGAGAAATGTGCAGTGCAGTAATGCATGAATGTTCAACCATGCAACATATCTAAGTGATGTAATGAAAACAAAACTTTGTGTGAGAGAAGAGTACTGACACAAACCACAGTGACATATGCTATGTTTTACATCAGTTAGTTGCATATTCATAATTCTAATCATTGTTTGAATATATTGATAAAGTGTATTGTTGGAGGGTATTAAATAGCTGATATAGCATAGCAAAACGCTACACAAAACGGGGTAATGCTAACAGTTTCCAAAAATGCATAGCAGTAGACTGCTAACCATTTTTAAGGGGGATCCTTGGAACACTGGACTAAATTAATAAAACTAAATGTCTTTTAATTTTAACTATTCTCTACTAAGTGCTATGGATTTTTACAGCTGAATAGCACTTTCACGCGTAAAACTAATTAAATTTTTGGGCTTCTTTAACACACTGTGTTGTCTGAAATTTATGAACTGCATAATGCTTCTAAGTTCTTGCATACGGCCCTAATTGTTATTGACCTGAAGTAAAAACTTTTAATGACCTAAGTTCTGAGTCTGAGCGCCTCTCTTCTGTAGTGTGTTTTAATTGTATTGTGCCTGAGACAGTGTCTCTCACACGCACATGCACACACCAATACTCCATGAGACCACAAGTGTGTCGTCGAATAGAAAGTTGCTATGGTCTCAGAACACAAAAGATAAGACCACTTTGAATTAAGTTATATTAAACATACTTTCTTGGTACTGATATTCGACAGACATGAAACATGTTATTGAATTTGCCACTCAAGTGGTGGGCCACTAAGTTTTGTAATAATTCCCAGTAGCTTTCTGCAGTACATCTCAAACTACATAACTGTATACGTTTGCAAACCAAGGGATCTCAGTTTCACCTACAGATTCACATACATTTTAACCACAGAGAAGCAAAGGAGAGAGAAAGAATATAAACAGCAGGAGAAGGCAGGGAGAGAGCAGGAGGTGACTGTGGGACCTTCTGGAGTGGCCAGTCTCTCGGTGCCACAGTTGATTGAGCAATCGAACAGGCAAAGGCAGAGAAGTGGCAGAAATGGGAGAGAACAGAACAGATCCTTTCTTTTACCTCTTTCTGCATAACAAATGGGACAGGGTCTTACTCAGCACTGTCAGAAGGGGTAATGTCCATCTTTATGTGGGTCCTCCACAGAAGGGCCAAGCCAGGCAACATGCATATCCCATTGTCCCCTAACGAACCAGAGTCTAGTCAGTCAGTGGTGCAGGGCATCTGCAGTGCCACAACACTTGTGGCGTCATCGTGCTTTGCAGGGTTTTCTGCTTTGTTTGCCAGACAGTTTCTCCCCCTACTCCCATCCCCAGATGTCCCACTCTCCACTCCACTCCTGAGTAGAGTATAGGGGATGAGTAGCCCTGGGGGCCCCCGTTAGATCTAGGGTTTGTTACACAACATGATTTCAACTTGATAATTGCTTGGTAATTTAAAAAAGTGCAGTCTGCTCTGCTGTTCTTTTACAATAGCAAGTGATGCATAAGTGGGATTTACACTGCATACCCAAGCCAGAAATTTTGCATGGGTACTAGAACTGGTACCAGGGAAGCATAGAAGAAAGGTATGGGTCCTTCAGCAGTAAGCCCAGGAGTGATTACTGGCAAACTACAAGCAGAAACAAAAGTCCAAACTGAGACTACGGCTGGTACCAGAGATGAAAGAAAAAAGAGGAGGCGGGGACAGAACCTGAAAGCATGTCTGCCTTCTTCAAATGGTGGTCCATTACAACAAAGACTAGATCCAGCATCTGGAAGTGTAGAGAAGAGGTGCAGCGTCCAGAAGCACGAGAGAGAGATGTAGCGACAGGAGCAGTGATAGGTTGCAAGGCATCCAGCTATCAGAGCTGGAGTATCTGGCACAGGTCCAGCAGAGCAACAGAACACTAACAGCTTAAGACATTAAACTTAAAAAGCTGTGTCCCTTGGGATGATATTGAAGCATACCTGACAGCTTTTGAAAGGGTTGCCGGAGCCTGCCAATGGCCAAAACAGTGAGGGGCATTCAGGCTGGTACCTTATCTGACAGGTAAAGCCCAACTTGTCTACAGCAATATGGACACTGCACAGTCAGAAAACTATGACATGGTGAAGAGAGAAATCCTTAAGATATGACATCTCAGTAAAGACTTACTGGCAAAGACTCCAGTTCCTGAAGTACCACTCAAGTCGACAGTCCTCTAGAAGTCTTCACCCAGCTCGTAACTCCTCATTAAATGGCTCCAACCACAGGGCAGAACAGTCCCACAGTGTGACACACTTGTAGTGGAGCAATCCATCAACATCTTGCCTACAGACGTGCAGCTTTGGGTAAACGGGTTGGGAAAAAAAACCAAAAACACTGAAGGCTGCTTTGTTAGTATTGCCAGAAACTGCTAAAGAAGATATTGATACAGCTTATGATAGATTGGAACAAACTGACTTTTGATGCTGTAAAGATGAAGTCCTTAACTGCAACAAACCACAGAAATTCGTAACTTGTTAGACATTTAAAAGTACTTTTACTGCAGTTTCAGGCCAAGCAAAAGGGGTCAAGCATGCAATAGGGTGTGCATTCCTAGTCACTATCAGACAAAAGGCATACAGATTACTAGAGCAGATAAGAGCAGACAGTAAGGAAATCCCAAAAAAGAGTTGGGTATCGTGAGAGTCAAGAAGTGCTTGGTCATCACCAATGGTGATTGTGAATAAATAAATAAATAAATAAAAAAGTGGGTGTAAGATTTTTTTTTTTGCCAGTTATTTAACCAGGACTAGCACACTAAGCTGAAAGCTTGTTCACAGGTGCGATCTGGGAGCACAGGGAAGTTAAGTGACTTGCTCAGGGTCAAACAGTATGCAAGTAGGGGCTGTGGGACTCAAACCCAGATCTCCAGATTTTCAACTCAGAGCCTTAAACCACTGCACTATACTGCCTCCCTAATTTGCCTTGATTTTATGAAACTTAAATGTTTGAATTTGACTCCTGTCCTATGCCCAGGATAGATGATGATGTGGACAGATTGGGAAGTGCCAAGTATATCAGTACCCTCGATCTCAACAAGGTTACTGGCAGATTACCCTTGCTTAAGATTCCAGAGACAGAACTGTGTTTGCTGCTCCTGTTGGATTCTGTCAGCTCATGTTTACATGATGTACCCGCTATATTATAGTGGTACATGGATGTAACCGCCACTCACTGGTTATTGTGCTGCTTACCTGGATGATGCTGTGGTGTACAGTCTAGACTGGAAAAGCCATCTGGCACGCCTACAAACAGTTATCCAAATCACAAATGCAGGTCTGACCATTATTCCTACCACGTGTGCACTGGGCATGCAGGAAACCAGATATTTGGGTTATATTGTGGCAATTTTTTTTTTATTTTAGTAAACTCTAGGACTACAAGTACTTTTGAGCAGGGACTGCTCATTTACAAAGGTTCCACGTCAAAGGAAGTAGGGTAATGACAATACAAAGGAAACAATAGATACATGTATTACAGTCGTGGCCAAGAATATTGGCGCCCTTGCAGTTTTTTCTAATAATGCACCATTCCTTCCAGAAAATTGTTGAAATTAAAAAAAATATTTTGGTATCCACATATGTATTTCTTTGGTTTGCAGTGGAATAAAACACAAAAAGCAGAAAAATTTGCTAAGTCTTAGCTTATTCCACACAGAAATCCTTAAATGGCCTGGACAAAATTATTGGCACCTTTTAGAAGTAGTTAGAAATAGATTTCAAGCAGGTGATTCGCCTTCACTTTGGAATTGAACTCACCTGTGGTGAGTTGCAGGTGCCTGCAATATAAAAATCACTCATTCAACCAGTTTGAATAGAGAAAAGGACTCATTCTCCTGTTTTGTGTCACTGTGTGTACCGCAGTGAGCATGGAGAAAAGGAAGACAGATAGAGAATTGTCTGAGGAGGTCAGACAGAAGATAGTAGCCAAGCATGGACAATCTCAAGGCTACAAATCAATCTCCAGAGACCTTGATGTTCCTGTTTCCACCGTATGTAATGTTATCAGGATGTTAAAGGCCCATGGCACTGTAGCCAGCCTCCCTGGACGTGGCCACAAGAGAACTTAATCGAAGATTTCAGCGCAAGATTGTTCAAATGGTGGAGAAAGCACCTCGATCAACTGCCAAACAGATTCAGGCTGACCTTCAGACACAAGGTACGACAGTTTCAACTCGCACCATCCATCTCCAACTCAATGAAAGGGGGTTATATGGTATGAGGCCCAGGAGGACCCCACTGCTGAGAGAGAGAGAGAGAGAGAGAGAGAAAGACATAAGAAAGCCCGACTGGGGTTTGCCAAAACACACCTGAACAAGCCATAATCCTTCTGGGAGAGTGTCCTGTGGACAGATGAGACCAAATTAGAGCTTTTTGGTAAAGCACATCATCTCTATGTTTACAGAAAACAAAATGAAGCCTTCAAAGAAAAGAACACCTTCCCTACAGTCAAACATGGAGGAGGTTCAGTGATGTTTTGGAGTTAATGTGCTGCCTCTGGCACTGGGTGCCTTGAATGTGTGCCTGGCATCATGAAATCTGGAGATTACCCGGCCATTTTGGAGCGCAATGTTGAACCCAGTGTCAGAAAGCTGGGTCTCCGTCAAAGGTCATGGCTCTTCCAGCAGGAGAATGACCCCAAACACACTTCAGAACGCACTCAGGAATGGTTTAAGACAAGACGCTGGACTGTTCTGAAGTGGCCAGCCATGAGTCCAGATCTAAATCCCATTGAAAACCTGTGGAGAGATCTGAAAACGGCAGTTGGGAGAAGGCACCCTTCAAATCTGGGAGAACTGGAGCAATTTGCACAAGAAGAGTGGGCCAAACTGCCAGTAGAGAGGTGCAGGAAGCTCATCCATAGATATAGGAAGCAGTTGATTGAAGTTATTTTGACCAAAGGCTGTGCTACCAAATATTAAGTCTAGGGTGTCAATTTTGTCAATGCCATTTCTTTCATTTTCTGATTTAAAGGATATATTAAATTCTGAATCAAAAACAAAGGTTCTGTAATATTAACAGAAATAAAGAATTGTGGAGACCAAATACTGTACTGTTGTTAGTTTCAGCTTATGTTTAGAGGAAATTGTGAGTTATTTGAAAAAGTGCAAGGAAGCCCATTTTACCACGCTGTACATTCCCAAGTTTGACTAAGCACATGATACATACAGTGGTTTGCAGAGAGATTCGCAGTTGCCAGCATGAGTATGTTTTGAAGGAGAACAGCACATGTAGAGGAGAGAGGCAGAGAATAGAGAGCAGGCAGTGACCATTGTCAGTTAGTAGGGGCGGTGGCATGAGATTGGTGATGGTGGCTTGGGCTAGTGTCAGCTGCGAGGGTGGGTAAAGGAGGAGTGTGGGGGTTGAGCAAAAGAGGAACAAGGAAGCAGGAGTCCAGAGCACCATTGTCACAGGTACAAGGTGAAGATCATTGTTTAGGAGGGGCAGTCACACTGCGTGAAGTTGAGGCAATGGAGTGTCGAAGTTCCCTTTTAAAGGGACCTAGAGTCGCAGCTGTAAGCCCTTCTTTGTTAAGGGAGGAAAAGAAGTAAAGCCAGAGATTTCCAAGCCAGAAGCTGTAGCTAACTGTCCTGTCCCTAAAACAAAGAAATGTGTCTGGTTATTTTTATGTCTGGCTGGTTACTGCCAAAGATTTGTTCCCAACTTTGCCCTGTTAGCTATTCCCTTAACTGAACTCGTGAAGAAACGATACCCAGATAATCTGAAATGGTCACCAGAGTGATGGGAGACTTTTTGGGCCATCAAGGCTGCATTATGTTCAGCCCGTTTTAAGAAGTCCAGACTTCGAGAAACAATTTCTGTTACAGGCAGATGCATTAGGGGGTAGGCCTTGGTACAGTCCTGAGTCAGAATATAGATGGGAAGGAACATCCCATTCTGTACATCAGTAGGAAAGATACGTCACCATTGAAAAAGAATGCCTGATTGCACATGGGTCATGGAGTCCTTTAAATGTTATTTGCTATGAGCTGACTTTGTACTTATAACAGATCACAGTTCTCTGTTGGCTTAACCAAATGAAAGATGAAAAATCCCAGAATCGCAAGGTGGTACCTAACACTATAGCCAGTGATGCACAAATCCGGGAAAGAGAGCGTTAGTGCTGATGTTTTTTTTTTTTTTTCCTTTTTCGTCAATATATTGTTCTTCAGAAGTTTGAAAGAAAAAAGTGTGCTTAAACTGAAATGTTTGCTGTAATAGGTGTTATGAAAGAGAGGTTGCATATGCAAATAACTGTAAATTCAAATCAGATTTGTCTGGCAAGGTCTCCCACTAGTGAAGCCATGTTGCCTTTCATCTAATAGTTTATTGTCCACTAAGTATTTTATCACTCTTTCCTTTATTAACCCTTCCATGACCTTACCCACCACTGATGTGAGGCTGACCGGGTTGAAATTCCCTGCCTCCTCCCTGCAGCCCCCCTTATAAATTGGTACTGAGTTCACCATCCTCCAGTCACTTGGAACCTCGCTTGTATTCCTTGGTTTGCAGATGTGTTATAGTTGTGTTGTTTGAAATGTATTGCAGAAGGCTATTTGGGAATTATTAGGAAGGTAGAAATCTGTAACACAAGGGTTTGACCTGAGAAACCTTATGGCATCCCTCAACATGCTTGCAAAACTGTCAACAGATGATCAGCCCCAGACGGAATGTTCTGTGGTATAACAAGACAGGATGCAGAGCTAAAACTGTCGGGCAAAGAATCTTATAAACAAGCATTTGTCAATGCCGAACATTGGCTGCTTGTTAAACTTATTTGGTTTTTGCAATTCTGACTTCAAATTTTGAAGATACTGGTTTTAGGATTTGTCTTATAGATATGCCATGTGCTATTTATAGTATATTGGCCAAAATGTAATTTTGTAGCAGAGGTACAATAACTCATCTCATCCAGGATTTTAAAAATGACGTCACATTTGAGGTGGTGTGGAGAAATGGCTATGTTGAAAGGCTGGAGTCAAAAATATTGAAAATTAGTGAAATTATGAGTAAACGTTGAAATAGTATGGGATGTGCTGGAAAATAGGCAGCTTTGCTGTCCCACACTTACCTGGTCAACAAAACTAAATAAATAATTATAACATGGGCATTTTGGCATGTTTGTACACCAGATTATTAGCGTAGCTTTCTTATTACCTCACCTAATGAACAGAGTAGGTGAGCGTTTCAAATCCCTGACAAAACATTCTAGGGACGTGGATATGTTGTTCAATCCACACTGTCTGGCGGTTTCTGCCACTTTAAATCTTGCCAGAAAGTCTTCAGGCTGGCTCCTCCCACCCACCCGGTGGTAAAACTCGCTCTGCCCCATGACGCAGATCTTCCTTACCGCTTGGAAGCTCAGGTTCCCTCCTTTGCACTCTGCATTTGTAGGCCTGCATCCTAGTTATTCAGATTTTCCGAAAATAATTTTAAAGTTTACGAGACTTAAGTCTTCATCTTCCCTCGCGGCTGCGATGGATACTAAATCTACTCCCTGCTTCCGTTGGTGATCTTGCGGGCAGATGATGTCTCGTACCGAACCGCACGCCACGTGCGTTTACTGCCTGGGACTTGCTCATGATCCGCAGGACTGCGATGTATGCAAGTCCTTTGCACCTTCAGTTCTAGAGGACCACGCTGCCGACTTCAACTGGGGCGCCCCGAGAAACTGGTTTCTGCCAATGAAGTCAAAGGAGGCACGTTGGGCGGTGTCCGTGGCTGTGGGCTCCGCGGAGCAGCTGGAACAGTTGATTGCCCTCATGGAGGAAGCGGCCCAGCCCGTGTCCCCTTCTTCCTCGGCGTCGGCGTTTATCCCGCTCTCCTTGGGCTCCTCCTACACTACTTCTTTTAAGGAGCTTTGTCAGTCCCTCTCCACTACTTCTTTTAAGGAGCTTTGTCAGTCCCTCTCCACCAAGGGAGACTGGTCCTCCAGGACTCACACAAGTAGGTTGAAGAAAAAGGAACTGAAAGGTAAGTCCCAACGTCTATGTTCGTGGGAGTGGGAGAGATCTCGTTCCCCGGAGCATCTGCTTTCAACTTCGATTGAGGTTGCGGCTAAGGCCGCTGAATTCATGATGTCCTCATCAGGTCAGCCGGCCGAGACGACTGTCAGTGTGGTCGAGATTTTTCTCGACCCATTGGATAGGTTGTCGACTGGAGAAGCAGACAACCCTTCACCGGTTCCCCCGGTGGTTACCGAGGGCTTGCCCGTGCCTCCTGTGCTGAAGTCCCCGGTTAAGGACCCTGAACTGAGGGATGAGTGGGTTACCCCCGCCCCGCCCCCTCTTCGACCCACCATCAGCAACCCTGAAGGTCTCTGTCTCGGTGGTCCTCCTTGTCGGGTATGTCCTGTCGGCGGTCTCTGTCCCTACATCACAGAAAGTGGCATCGCCGCTCGTCCTCTTCGGAGGATAGACTCCGCCAAGTTGCGCCGGTGCTGTGAGGGACATGATGTGGCAGCAACTCTTGCTAGCCAGTAATAAGCAGACACTCAGGTTTTCACAAGCCTGGCTATGGTTGGGTACCTGAATGACCGCAGAGCAACCTCGCTATTGTTGAGGGGCTGACTCCGGCATGGATTGCTTGGCCAAAACCGGCTGCTCCACCCATTGTGGTGGAACCACCACCTCCGCAACCTAAGACTGGGGCCTTGGTCGGGTTAGGGCTTGCCCCACAGGTTGTCTGTCACCCTAACCCCTGATCGACCTCTGCTAGTGGAGCATGGCTCAGGTGCTCAGCAGCTGTTCTCGGACTCCTTGGAGTTGGACGACTCCTTGTATTCCAGGCCCCTTGACCTGGAATCTTCCGGGGGTCAGTCGGTGGACGAGAGCCCATCCAAATTCCTGGGAATTCTTCAGCTCATCTCAGAGTCCACTGGGATGCAGCTCGAACCCATACAAAAATGGGCCATATATCCCCTCATGGAGATTCTGGACCGAGGGAATTCCCCCAAGGAAGCCTTCCCTGTGGCCGAGGTCATTGTTGGTCTGACCTTGGAGTTGTGGCAGCAGCCTGCTTCCTGTCCTGCACCTTCAGCCAGGATGGCTTGCAAGTACGCAGACCCCACCGGTTCCCTCTCCGTTTTTTTGGAGCACTCCTCATCTGAGGGGCTGGTAACCGATAGAGTGTTCCAGCACTCCAGAAATGCTAGGGATGTGGAAAAGCCCCCGACAAGGAGTCCAAGAAGCTGGACTACTCGGGACGCAAAGTTTACGCTGCCTCCTCCCTAGGTCTTCGACAGGCTAGCTTGGCCATGCTGATGGCACATTTTTCACACGCCCTCATGGGTTCCCTGGATGAGGTGCTTCCTCCTCTCCAGGCTGACCTTCAGACGACTGTCAAGCAGGTGTGGGATCAGGGAATGGTGGTGGCCAAATGGCTCCAAACTGCTTTGAACATTGGAGAGTCTTGTGCCTGGTCAGTAGCGGCTGCAGTATCCATGCGCTGCAGAGCTTGGCTGTGGATCTCCACCTTCACGGCGGATACCCAGCACAAAATGGCAGATGTTCCCTTCTTGGGCACAGACTTGTTCAGGCCAGGGGTGAAAGGCCATCTCCAGAGGATCGAGAAGTCCAGTGCCACCCTGGACTCAGTCATGTCTGCCCAGAAGGACAAAGGCCGCCAGCAGCAGCGTAAGCCCTTTCGCCTTTCCACCCCTGCGGCACGTCTGGCCCAGCAGCACCAGCAAGCTCATGCTTGGTGCCCTAAGGCCAAGTCTGCCGCTTTTCCAGTAGGAAACCTGGAGGAAGGGTCCAGGAGGCCTCGGCAGTCCTTCAAGCCTGCCAGTGATGGGTTGAGGTGTCGTCTCAACCTTGTCACTCCTCCCGAGTCCCCATGGGGGACAGCTCTGCCACTTCCTTTCCGCCTGGTCTGCTATCACCACGGACCGTTGGGTGCTGCAAGTGGTCAGCAGGGTCTGCTTCTGGAGCAGACCCCTCCCTATCGAGCAGTCGCCCCTCTGGGGGGCTGTGAGTTCCACAGCCTCTCTGTCGGCTCGTCAAGCTGACATAGCTCTGATCCTCCAAAAGGAGGTGATCAGCGAGGTGGCGGATCCTCATCCAAACCTGGGATTTGTGTCCAGGTACTTCTTGATCCCAAAGCAGATGGGGTAGGGGGGTCTGGCGCCCCATTCTCAATCTGCACGACCTGAACAAGTTCCTAAGGCTGTGCACCTTCAGGATGGTCACTCTGGCTCAGATCATTCCATCCTTGGAACTAGGCATGTGGTTTTGCTCTCTGGATCTCCAGGATGCGTTCTTTCACATCCTAATCCATCCGTCTCATCAGTGATTTCTCCACCTCAGAGCAGAGGGATCACTTTGTGAGTTCAGGCCATGCCCTTTGGCCTTTCTTCAGCTCCCAGGGTCTTCACCAAATCGTGGCAGTGGTGACAATATTCCTGTGCACCGAGGGGTCGGTGTACCCTTACCTTGATGACTGGCTGACAGCAACCCCTCAGGTTGTTGGTGGAGCGGTCCAGGATCTGCCATCCAGGTCTGCTCTCGAATTGGCTTCCTGACCAACGAGGCCAAATTGGAACTTTTGCCACCGCAGGTGATTCAGTTCATTGGGACTGAGCTTGAGACTCTTCGAACCAGAGCCCGGCTTCCGGCAGACAGGGCCGAGGTCCTTTCTTCCTTTGCCCAGTCATTTCTGATTGGGCAGTTGTGCCCTGCCTGGGACTTTCTGTACCTTCTGGGCTTCATGGCGGCCTGCACCAGTGTGGTCCGTTGGGCCCACTGGCATATGCGACCCCTGCAATGGGGGCTGGCCCGCCAGTGGTCATAGCGCTCCGGTCCTTTGGACCAGGCGGTGACCGTGACCCAGAAGATGTTAGACGGCCTGCAGTGGCGGCTTGTTCCAGCTCTTCTGCAGGAGGGTATCCCGTTTGGCCACCCCAAGCTGACGGTCACTCTTACGACCGCCTCTTTGATGGGTTGGGGTGCCCATCTGGGGGAACTCCAGGCCCATAGCCTCTGGTCCCCTCAGGAGTCTCGATGCCACATCAACCTGCTGGAGCTTCGAGAGGTTCGACTAACCATCACTGCCTTCGCTCTGTTTGTACGGGGTCAGGTGGTTCAGGTCCAGATGGACAACACCACAACCATGTACTGTCTCAACAGTCAGGGTGGGACGCACTCCTTGCCTCTGTGCAAGGAAGCTCTCTGCATTTGGTCTCTTGTGATCAGCCTGGAGGTGGATCTCCTAGCCATCCATGTGGCAGGAGCCTTGAACAGTCTGGCGATACCCTCAGCCGGATAGAGGCTGCATCTCACAGTGGTCTGTCCTGCTGGAGTGAGTGCAAGACCTGTTGTCCCATTGGGGCACCCTCAGGTGGACCTGTTTGCCTCAGGGGAGAATCCAAGCTGAGGCTGTTTCATGCCCGGCCCCTCAGCAGGGTTCGCTGCAGGGTATGCCTTCTCGAGGCCGGAGACCCAGAGCCTCTTCACGCCTTTCCTCCATTTCCTTGATCCACAGTGTTTCTCAAGGCAAGAGGGACAAGGTGCAGGTGATTCTGGTAGCCCCAGAGTGGCCTCGCCAGTTCTGGTACCCAGATCTCATCAGCCTCAGCTCCATGCCCCGAGACTGCTTCCAGCCGCCCGGACCTGATCTCCTTCAACAAGGGGAAGGTTCTCTATCCGGACCTTCAATCCCTGCACCTGACGGCCTGGTTCTTGAGCGGCTAGAGTTCCAGGCCATGGGTCTTTCCGACGAGGTCCTCAGTGTCGTTGAGGTGTCCCATAAGGAGTCTACCAGAAAATGCTACGCCTTCAAATGGAGGAGATTCTCCATTTGGTGTCAGGACAAGGGGTTGGACCCCTCTTCCTGTCCATTGGCTAGTATTTTGGACTACCTGTGGTCCCTTTCTCAGCTAGCGCTTTGGTCGGTGACCCTTAAGGTGCACCTGGCAGCCATCTCTGCTTACCTGGCGTGGGCCGGCAAGCATTCAGTGGCACAGGAGAAGGTGGTCGGGCACTTTTTTAAAGACCTAGACCACATATCTCCTCTGGTGCGAGAACCTTTACCTCTATGGGATCTACTGCTGATATTGGCTAAGCTCATGAGCAAGCCATTCGAAGCAATGCACAGGTGTGACATCTTTCGCCTGTCGTGGAAGACTGCCTTCTTGGTGGCTGTTACGTCAGCCAGAAGGATGGGAGAGCTCCAGGCGCTTTCCATAGAGTCTCCCTACCTGGTGTTCCACAGGGACAAAGTTGTCCTTCGCCCCCATCTGAAGGTGGTGTCGGAGTTTCACCTTAATCAGGTGTTGACTGTGCCAGTGTTCTACCCCAGTCACACCTCAGAGGCCGAATATAGGCTTCATACTTTGGACCCTAGAAAAAGGCGCTCGCTTATTATATGGAGTGAACGGTTGAAGTTCGGGGAGAGTTTCGCCAGCTGTTTGTCACCTATGCTGAAGCCGCACCTGGCAGACCTGCAGCCAAGCAGACAAACAGGTGGGTCACCTCCTGCTTAGATCTCTGCTGTAAGTTGGCAGGCATTGAGCCTCCCAAAGGGATAACAGCTCATTCTACCCACCATACCGCTGCTTCTAGGGGCGTTCCTATCAGAAACCTGCAGGGCTGCTAAGCACACACCTTTATTTTCCATTACCGCATTGACCTTGAGTCACACCCGGATGCTGGTTTTGGGACGTCTGTTCTTCCAGTCTTACTTCCCAAGTGGGGGTGCGACCTTGCCTCCTGGAGAATTGCTAGAGTCTGCCAGACAGTGTAGATTGAACATCATAGCCGCGCCCCTAGAAATACAGGTTACTCACCTGTAACAGGAGTTGTAGGTGGTATATGTTGTTCATCCACCCGACCCACCCGACCTCCCGATCTTGTGCAGCCCTGGCCAGGGCTAGATCTGGCGTCATGGGTGCCGGATCCGAGGGTTTTACCACCCGGGTGGGTGGGAGGAGCCAGCTTGAAGACTTTCCGGCAAGGAAATTTCCATGCCACAGGTTCGAAAACACATTTTGGCCAGGATTTGAAAAATGACAGCTGTTGCATTCATGAGGTGCTGTGAAGAAATGGCTGGGTTGGTAAATTTCAATGTAGCCTCATAACTTTGTTGTTTTTTTAATATATTTGCCCCAAATTTTTGACATGACCTTTTTATGACCTCACCTCATGAACAAGTACTGAGAAAATTTTCAACTCCTGCCCGAAAGGTGATTTCGCATAGCGACTGGGAAATCAACTTTTGGGACACGAAAACACATTTTGGCCAGAATTTGAAAAATTAGTTGTTACATTCATGAGGTACTGTGAAGAAATGGCTATGTTGCAAATTTGGGGTCAAAATATTGATAATTACTGGAGTCATGAGCCTGTGTTTGCAAATTCAACATAGGCTCATAACTTTGTTGTTTTTTTAATATTTTTGCCCCAAATATTCAACATAGTCTTCTTATGATCCCACCTCATGAACAAGGGCAGAGAATATTATTTTCAGCTCATCACCACAAGGTGATTTCACACAGTGACTGTGAAATCACCTTTCGGGACAGATTTGCCAAATGTCACTGTGATTGTTCATGAGGTGGGGTCAGTGTTGAATGTGAAAGGGCTTATCAGCTTTGAAAGTGTAGAAGACTTGACACAGTTTTATGAGCAAATTAAAATGAAGTTGTTCATGATGATGATGAGTTGCTGTATTGTACCAACACTGTCACTTTCTAGTTCCATGTACTTATCACTGAAGTGCGGCAGCGTGATGGCTGCTAGTGTAAGTGTACTGTTCTGTCTCCCATCCACCTGACACTCTACCATCTCCAACACCAAACTGGCCACACAAGCAGTCTGGCTGGGAGGCACCCACCCCTCCCCGGCCAGCCCTCGTCCCCAACATTTTTTTATGGTAAAACAATCAACATCATATCAGATAGAAATTGCTCGAGTGTGATGACATTGACAGTCAAGTAAGTCAACTCAATTTGAGCTTCTGGCCAGAAGCAGCAGATGATATTCTTGTAAGTGACTGAACAAATGGGATGGATTTCTCCACGAGCTGCTACTCTTGTTTTGCAGATATGGCAAAGTGGCTTCCCATCTTTATATGACACTTTTGCTGTTTTTGTTTATAACCAAAGAAGTCCACACTTTTGATTTTATTCTTTTCATTGGTGGAAAAGTTTAGTGTTGTGTGTTTTTAATCCATTTTCTCGTTGCCCCCTCTCCCCTTCCCAAAAGAAAAAGCATATATGAAAGCTTACCTGGCCCCACGTTGTGGTATGAAAATATCCATAAATTTCTGCCTTGTTTAAAATCTCAGAAGATTGTATTTGGCTCCATGGAGCCAAAAGCCAAAACTTACACCACTTCAGTATTACTGCAACAGTATGCACTCTCACATTTTGTGATGTCAGTAACTAGAGTGGGGACTCACTCCATAGAGTAGCATAGGGACAGTTTTAGCATACATTTTATTACAATTTGGAGGTCACGATTACTACAAATCCAGAATGGCAGCTACATTGGTACTCACACGGAGCAGAGCAACTAAAGGTGTGGGATTTCAGAAGAGCAGTCTTTGGCAGGATGTGGGAAATATTGGTGGGAATTATGGAGGTAATAGAAAGGGATTCAGTGAGTGGACAAGGATTGGGAAGGATTTAAGACAGAGTTGACAAAAGCAGCAGGAAGCTGAATGGGGAGTAAGTAAAGCAGAAAGTCTTAAAAAAAAAAAAAAAAATGTGGTTCATGATGGAAGGTAAGGGACACAGTGAGAGGAAAGAAAAGCATTTAGAAAATGAGAGCCAAAGGAATGAGGACAGGGGAGCATACCTGGTATTAACTAGGAAAACAAGCAAGATGGTAAGAAAATCAAAAGCCAAGACGGAACTAAGAGTTGCAGATGGAGTGAAGCAGGGGGATAAAGCATTCTTCGATACAAATGGGAGAAGCTCAGACTTGAGGACTAGCAAGACTGGAGAAAGGGGAAGGATGGAAGGAAGGGGACAAGGAAAAGGCAGATATACAGAGCTATATTTTTCAGTATACACTAAGGAGTAGGATGGTCCACTGCTGAACTGTACAGTAAGGTGGGGGTGCAGGACCATTATTACTCACCTCACAGAAGAAAAGGTAGTGGAAGGGCGTAGAACACAAAAAGTAGATAAATCAGTGGAACCATACAGTATGCATCCACGAATACTGGAAATGGTATAGGTGACTACCGCACTACTACCGGACAATTTCAAGTGCTTCTTGAACACTGGGGTGGTCCTCAGGCAGTGGAGGACAGCTGGCATTGTGCCCGTGTTTAGATGTGGCAGAAAGAATGACTCTGGTAACTTCAAACCTGTATGCCTGACATCAGTAGTGAAGTAGGCTTTCTAGAAGTAAACCATTAACAAGACTGTAGGTAACACTGATTCACACAGGGGAGGTCATACCCGCTGAACCTGATCAGGTTTTCGGGTGGGTTATTAGGATGGCAAAGGATAGGCGGTAGACATACAGCACCTGGGCTTCAGTAAAATCTTTGATTTGGTCCCCCACAGGAGACTAGTTAAGAAACGGAGGGATCTAGGGGTGGAGGAGAGGATAGCAGCCTTCGTGGAAAGCTGGCTAAATGGGAGGACACAGAGGACGTTGGTGAATGGGGAGCATTCTGAAGTTAGTGGCAACGAGTGGAGTACGACAGGGTTCAGCCCTGGGGCCTGTTGTCTTTAACACATTCATTTGCAGTATAGAGGTAGTAGTTCAAGGAAATAATATGCCTCTTTGCAGATGACACCACCAAGATCTACAGGGAACAGGAGACAGCAAAGATGAGATCAGAGCTATGAGGGGAGGACCTGGATGCACTTGGAAAAGTGGTCCAGGATATGGTAGGTGAGATTTAAAGCCAAAAAATGCAAAGTAATGCACATCGGGAACAAGAACCTGAAACTGCAAAACCTGATATTGGGGGAGATGTAATATCGAGTACAGCTGAGGAAAAGGACCTGGGGTGATAATATCAGAAAGCTGGACATCGGTGGCACAGTGCAGCAGGGCAGTTGAGAAGGCAAACAGGATGCTGGGTTGGGGTATATAGGAAGTGGGGACCAGTAGTAGGAGCATGCAGGTGATCCTTCCTATGTATATGTCTCTAGTTCGCCCTCATCTGGACTACTGTGTGAGATACTGGAGTCCACATCTGGGGAAGGTCTGTGGTAGAGTGAAGGCTGTACAGAGCAGGATGATCCAAGGGATGGGGGAGAAAGCGTATGAAGAAAGATTGAGGGACCTTAACACACATACCCTAAAGAGATGGAAGACGGGATATGCTTGAAACACATAAATGTTTGCATAAGATTAACATGGTGAAATGCAGTGCACTGTTCATCCTTAGTATGATCACAGACACAAGGGGAACCCAATAAAGCTTGCTGGGGGATGGTTCACGAGGGATGGTACAAGTACTTTTTTAGAGTCAGTGGACAAGTGGAATGCACTGCCAGTGCAGTGGTCTGTACCAAAATAGGAGTGGGACCAGACATGGTGGTACAAGTACCTGATGATATTCCACCACCTCCCTCATCCTCTTTGTCCCTCTGCCCCCCCATCACCCCTACCTTCCATCATCCTCCAGTACTGTACCTCGCCCTACCCAATTATGCTACTCATTCTTACATTGTACTGGCTGTTGTATAATCTAAGTGCCATTTTTGTAGGTATTGTTACTTGAATCAGTATATCGCACTGTTCTCTATTTTTTGTCAGTTTTCTGTCATTTTTGCTCATTTGTACTACTGTTCTTTTTACAAATGTTATTGTTCCCTGCAAACTGTATTCCCATGTAATGTGCTGTACTTCTTCCGGGTCGTACTTGAAAATAGGCAAATGTCTGCCTAGCAAACCCCACCCAGTAATCATAAGCTAAATAAATAAATGATGACAGGAGGAGGTGGTGGGGGGGTAGGGTGGAAGATGGTCAGTAAGGCTATTTCATCAGTATTATTAGGTAGAGTTGGGCAGACTGGATGAGCCAGTGGGGCCTTTTTCTGCTATCACGTTCAGTGTTGGTCCTGAACCGTTGAATATTTTTGTGAGGTCCACACCCATTGTTTGCAGAAGCTAGAGAGACCTAGCTAGCATGTCAGGGCTCTCAGTAGGATTTTTTGTTTGGGGGACCTGGACTTTCTGGAAAAAAAAATGGGGATCCTCAGCTAAAATCTGTACGTTCCCCTGAAATCCTTTGGGGTCCCCATTAAAATTAATACAGTAAGTCTGACTGCGGTGTCCCATGACCATACTGCCTAACTGTCCCTGATTTTTTTTTTTTTGCCTCAGCATTTTCCTTTGCCCCTCCTAAGCTTTGCATTTCCATGACTGGACGGTGGGGATTGTAAACACATGTCATGTATTAGATTTATGGACTTGTTCTTCAGAAAATTAGTTTTACACTATGCCCCTTTATTCTGCCAGCTTCCTGAGTAGACATCACACATTTAGAGTTATCTCAAACCACTAGCTAATTTGCTTATCATAACTGGCACCTGTGCTGGCAGATTGAGACAAAACCTGAAGACTAAACAATAATCTTTTAAAGATCCCAGATGCTTGGGTATAATAAAGGCTCACACAGCAAGTCTTTCAGTAAAATGCTAATACAGTAGGCGGGCAGGAACATCTCTGGGGACTGCATTGTGCATAGCCTCTGGAAAAGGGAAATGAGAGGCAACTCTTACGAGACATTAGGTAATTGGGAGGAGAAAATATCAGGGCAAGGACAGCCAGACCACCTCATCCAGCTTAGCATGCTCCAAAATCGTTCTTTTCAGCATCTCTCTCTTGTTCAGTGGGAGGAGGGCATGTCGGAGCTCCGTAGTGAGTGAGTGCTGGCATTGGAGTCGATAGTAGAACAGAATTCACATCCCTTCTCTTCTGCAATTGGTTCCAATTTCAGCACTCTGAATTCACTTGCTACGGAGCTCTGACATGCCCCTACTCCCACTGGCACAACAGAGCTCTGCTGGAAGGAACGATTTCAGGGCATTCTGTTTCCTTAAAGTAGCTGCTGCGGACTCCTGGGCCATGTAGTGCAAGTGTCTCTGGGACTTGCTGCTGAAATTTTGGAGCGCCTCATGGCCAATAATGTATTTATTTATTAAGAGTTTTGGTAACCGGGTAAGTCCACCGAGAGTGTTATAGTCCCTTTTTCAGGGTCAGCCCGGGAGTACAACATGATAAAAGCACATCTGTATAAATTAAAGGCATAATAAGTAGAGTTCAACAAGTGGAAGTAAATACTAAATGATAGTAGTCTTTGATAACACACTATAATTGTATCATAAAATATAGAAAAGTAAAGAACAATATTTACACAACTGTATATACAAAATACATGAACGGCAGAGCATTTCAGTTTGGAACTAGAGTAATCATAAGATTGTCAACAGATATAGCAGGGTAATCATACAGTTGGCAACAGGTAAGAGGGAGCAAGTGTGTAACAAGTGCAGTCATGGTGTGCCCTTTCTAGCAGGAGCATGTAGCAGAGGCAGTAAGAAAGGGAGAGCAAGTGGGTCTTGAACCCAGAGGGAGAGTGTGACAGGACGGGGGAGGGAGTTCCAGTCTGTGACAGCAGCAAGGGAAGGACCTACTTACAAGAGCAAGCTGGGCAGTAGGCCTTTGTAGGAGGGAGAGTGTGGCAGATCTTGGTGTGCGTGGGACAGTTCTGCAGCAGATGGTATCTGTAAGATGGGGCGGATATCGTGTGAACTTGCTTAAACATGAAACAGGGTGGAGAATCTTAGCATGTCTCTCCTCACAGCAAAATGCAAGATTGCCATTGATTCATGGATCAGTAGTGCAGTTCTGCATTAGAAGTGAAAACGCAACAAAGGTGGGGGTTGGTGTAAGAATGGCTGACTGAGTCAAACTCTAACTTCAAGCACTTGAGAGGAAACTAAACAAAATGTTCAGGCCATGTGAGATGTCATAGGAAATGGTAAAAAGCAACCACCATCACCACCTGTAAATGCAAAAATGATGTAATGGTGGAAATGACTGTCATAAAACACACCCATGACAGAGTGATTGGGCAGCCATTTAAAGGTGGTTAGTGCGTTTTTGTTTTTTTTTGTCATTTCCTGCCTTATTTTGTTAACTCTGGTACACATAGTGACTGGAGCTGTATCACTGTTTGGCGTAAATTATTAGCAGATTGATTGATTGTTTTGCATTTTATTAACGCCAGCACCTTTGACTTCACTGTTACATCCCAACTTACTTTTAGTTAATACACTCTGAATGGCAAGTTGCCTATTGTGCTTTTTTCTCCATGGTCTCAGGTATTGTTTAATGAAAATGGACTTCACTTTAATAATATAGTTACTCTTTTTATAGACTCTGAAAATGGACTTTGGATAAAATAATGTATTATGGCTTTTCCTCTTGAGGAAAATATGCTTTTCTGTTGTACAGTTTTTAACTGAACAGGTATCTCCTTAATGCACGTTTTATGTTCACTTTATCACAGGGTGCAGTTATCCTTTGCTCGTCTGCCCTTGTATTACATACATTAAAAAAAACTGTAATACAAATAAAACCAGCCAATCCACTGCTAGCCCCCCCCCGGCAAAAACTTGGTTGAGTGAAAGTGCTAGGGCATGCTGTGAGGAGTAGTGCAAGGTACATACAGTTTGTATTCAAACAAACATTTTTATACAGGAAGATGGCATATTGGATCCGAGGGACCTGTTTTCAAGGTGATCCTGTTGTACAATTATTTCTCAACCAAATGTTGCTAAAAACACAATATAGAAAAATATGTATATAATAAACTCCATCTAAGTTTATATCTCTTTATAAAAATATTGCAATATTCTTTTGAAGCAGCAGTATTTGTTCGTAACCATACACATTTTTCAGTGATACAGTTTGACTAACAAAAATATAAATACAATTATTTTTCTTTAGTTTTCTTTCCTTCCTGAACCAAGATATGGGGTCTTGAAGTTTTGAAAGTCCCCACGCCCATGCCACACCACCTTGAAAGATTAAATATTTTGTGCTTGTTACTATCAGAAACACGCGAAGAAGCTTCCTGATACTACAGTGTGAATCTAGCCTGTACAATCAACAAGTAACACCAGGGAAGAGAGATTTTTAAACATGGTGAATGGCGGCCGTATTTTATCAGGGAGTGAAAGCGTTCTTAAGTAGGCCTGTTAGGCCCAAGGCCACAGAAACGCGTGTTCAGCCAGAGAAATTCGTTGTTTGTTGGCCTGATTGGCCAGCACCTTTTTTGAAAGGCACTGCACCTTTAAGACTGTCCTGACGCTCTTCTACTTTGCTGTTTGAGTGCGTCAGTCAGATGCACATTCGTGTGCTCATGCACAATGCTCTGACATCAGCAGTCAAACTGGAGGTGGAACGGACAATGCAGGACACACGGGGTGCGCAGTGGAAGTCCAGCATGACGTGGTAGGCTAACCACATGATGGTTTCAAGGCTTCCACTTGCATCACCTGCTATGCCAAAGTGTGTTCTGCGCCCTCCATCACCAGACATGTGCAGCACCAGTGTGGGGTCCAATCAGGTGGTAGAGTGATACAGCCAATGAGAGTTGGCCTGCAGTAAGTAAGTAAGTACTGTCCCTCCTCTGTCCTTGCCGCTAGAATGAATCTGTCTCCGTGTTGACAGGCTGCTAGTAGTCTGTGCCCTGATGCTGCTTTCTCCAGTTGGGATTTATTTATTAAACAACAAACAACAAATTAAAGGAAAGAAAAATGTTTAAGCTCATAGAAGCTTCTAACTGAGAATATTATTGAAAGGAGAAACCCAGGCTGCTTTAGTGGTGAAAGTGGGGGTAGGGTGTCAAAAGTGCTTTAAAAAAAAAAAAAAAAATTTAAACCACTGACATCTTGTTCCAAGGATTTTTCAGAAACTTTTGCAGGCCACCATAAATGATTCAGTAATTTCAAGAAGCCGCACTCCTCAGCTGAATAGTTGAATAAATATTATTTTATTAAATGGAGCACACAAAAAAGCTATACAAGGAGCAAACCGCAGTGTAGCTCCACAGAATCCATGAAACCCTGACCAGTTTCGCATTCACTACATCATCCGGATGGTTTTGATGCTCACATACTGCTTGTCAAATGGGTAGAAATTTAAAGTGACAGTGCTGAAATAATTCACATGTGCATTGAGTTTTACCCCAGACAGTTCTCTCTCACAAACAGTAGTGCAAATTTTTAATAATGTTCTTGCTCTGTGTTACTCAGTAAATATCCTCATTCTGTAAGTGTTCTCAAGGTGCCTAGACCCTACAGAAAGCAAAAAAAAAATTAAAATGGTTATATCTTTACAACATGACATTCTTAATAAAGTAGTATGGTTTTGTTATGTATTTCCTAGAAGGTGTCTGTGATGATAGGTAACTGGTGGCAGCCGAGGCAATCCCTTCCACTCCCAGAGAGGAAAACATACAGTAAAATCGCTTGACTTATAGCAACATTTTAAAATAATACTGGCATATACTAGAGTCAGAACCCTGTTAAGGAAGCAGTTAAGAACAAACCAAGGATGGTATGCAAAAGGGGCCCGAATCTAAGGGACAAACTAGTACATAGTTATCAACCACCCATGACTCCAGTGAATGTACGAACCACCCATCTCCTTCCCCCTTGCACACACCTTTGTGGCAACTGCAAGTTTTGCAGCTCTCTCATTAGGTGCAATACATTCACCAGCTGTAATAGCAGTAGAAGTTTTGAGGCAAGGGATTTCGTCAACTGTGTGTGAATATGTGGTATATATGGCCACATGCCAGTGTGGAGCCTTTTATGTGGGCAAAACCACCAGGCCTCTGAAAACTAGAGTAGGAGAACATCTGAGATTAATAGCCCACGAAGACACAAGAGTGCACTTGCTATACACTGCAGGAACAGTAGATTAAGGAATGTCACGCATACTTCTACATTTTGTGGCCTGCAAAAAGTTAAACTTGGTCGGGTGGGGGGGGGGCAATCCCGGAAGATAAGTTATCTGAAAGGGAAACTTTTTCGATTTTTTACGTTGGGTGCTTTGCATCCACCAGGTCTGAACGATAAATTAGATATTATGCCCTGCCTTAGAAGAAAATGCTCAGCATACCCTGCCCCCAGTATGAATTAAGTGCACCAAGGGTACAGCCCATCACAATGAATATGCTTTAACAGTTTGCAGTGATATTTAGGAATTACAAATACTTTCAGTATTGCTATAAAATGTTGCTAGAAGTCAGAGATTTTGTTTTTTTTCTCTCTTCTAGGACTACAAGGGATTGCCTCGGCTGCCACAAGTTACCCATCTATAGACACCTTCTAGTAAATAAGTAACAAAACCATACTACTTTATTAAGAATGTCATATAACTGTTTTTAAATGTTTTTTTTTTCTGTAGGATCTAGGCACATTGAAATCACTTATAGAATGAGGATATTTACGGAGTACACATAGCAGGAACACTGTTAATTTGCACTATTGTTTGTGTGTGTGAACTGTTTGGGGTAAAACTCAACACACGTGAAGTATTTCAGCACTGTCATTTTACATTCTGCCTGTTTAACAAGTAGTATGAGCATCACACCCCCGGATGGCAAGGGCAGTCGGGGTTTTCATTGAATTGTGGCGCTACTTGGCGGTTTGCTCCTTTTTGTATCTCTTTGTGTGCTCTATTTAGTAAAATAATATTTATTCAATTATTCAGCTGAGTGCAGCTTCTTGAAATTACTGTATGATTTTGGCTCTAGCTGCACCCTCTTAGGCAATGGAGCTGTTTTTTATTACCACACTCACCATAAATGATTGCAGGCCACCAGCTAAGTGGCAGTCAGTGGCCACCTTTTTTTTTTTTCCTTCCCCTAAAGTCAGCCCGTTTAATGATGTGAGTCATTTAATTACAAAATCAGCTATAAACAGTCTTAACATCTGAGAAAACAAAAATATATACTCAGCATGAATCTTAGGTTATCAGCCATTTTTTTCTAAACAAGCTATACAATAGCATATTAGATTATCAGTATAGAAATTAAATAGCCACCCATTACCTATATGACCTGTATCAGTGTCTAAACCCATGTTGACTATTCAGCCAAATTTGGACACGGTGCACACTGGCAACCCTTCCAGGATTCTTTACTTCTGTGTCAGTCAGTTCCTTGTCCTTCGGGTCCAAGAGATTCCAAAATTTAGAAAATGGGTAAGGAAAAGTCATTTGACCAAATCTGTTTGTCACTTTAGGAGTAACACATCTGTTTGTTTCTCTAGCTCTGAGCCCATATCCAAGGGCTTTTAACTGTAATTTGTCCATTAAATATATTGGATTTCCTTAGTATAAGGTTTTGTATATTTGGCAAGTCCATTTAATACTTCTTTTGGTATAGAGATCCTTCCAGCCTAGTAAATATATCACACTGGTGTGTAAAACTGAAGTTTAATACACATTGTGCCATTTTATTATACAGTTTGTTTTATTCAAAGATATTTTATTTGCTAGTCCATAAATATTGGGCTCTGTAATCTATTATGGGGATAAGCAACTGGTTTACTATGGATTATCTCATTTTGTAGTCCAGGTAGTACCTTGAACATCTAAAGGCTCCCATTCTGGTATTCATTCTTTCCATAATTTTCCCAGTGTGGGAAATCAAAATCCAGGCTTTTGTCAACGCTAATGCCCAGGTACTTACAATTCAAGTACCTGAGCAAGGTCTCTCACCCTAGAGTTTTATGCAAATGTGTTTGTCTTTTTTATGTACTGGTTTGGAGCCAAACATCGTTGTTATATTTTTTTTATCATTTAATACCAACCTGGATTTTGAAAAATACCTGTATAGTGCTTAGATTAGTTGAAGGCATGAAACGGCCAAACTCAAGTAGAAGGCCTCACTGGACCTCATTCATTCAATAATTGCTAAATAATCTGCCTCTTAACCGTGATCCATTCCTGCAAGGAGTTGGCTCCAAGGCTACATTAAATTTCTGTACTCTGTTCCTCAGATATGCCATTTGTAATTAAATGTATATTCCACAGGTATGATGTATTTAATTTTATGTTATGTCACAAATGCAACTGTATGATTAGTTATTATAATTTTTAACTGTATGTCTTATTACAAATGTATTTAAATTTTAATTTCTAGGATATGATAAATGTTAAACTGTATGTCTAATTCTTAATCAACCCCGCCCCCACGGTTGCACTACAGGAGCGAGCAACTTGTTGTTCAGTGTGCCTTCCTGGTGAAACATTTCAATAAAATAAAGATGTCATCCTGTAGGTTTTGTTCCAGGGTTAAAACATTTTGGGAGGCTATAAGTGCAGGACTTATATTACTTTTTGGTCCATAAATTCATAGCAGCTTAGTAATCACTATTTTTTTTCACCTACATTTTACCTAAGCAAATCAATTTTGTTTTTCATTTCTTGTAGGAAGCAACAGGGAACCATCTACAAGCTAAATTATTCACAGCTTACAGATGCATATAAAATAGACTTTGCTTGGCTCGAAATTAAGTTTCACAGTCCTGTCCAGCACCCACCAGTGAACCCTCACTTTCAGAAATCTTAATATTACTCTCCCTAGGCTAGTTGAAGTCCTTTTTGTATTAAGATAGCTGCTGCACTGCTGCAAGGCAGAGACACAGGGTCTCCGAGTCCATTCCAATAGTTCAGCACGTAAATAGTTTTTTTTACTCAAAAGCCTTAGGCTCCCCTTTTTTTAAGCACACCACTGTTAATTCCTAAGTACTGCTAAATCAAGGCACTAGGAAGCAGAATTTCCACCCTGCTGCATTTGATTAGGCAAGCATCAGCATGATTAATCGAGAGACAGTTACAGACACTGACTGACTGTTGGTTTACAGATTCAGAATGCATTTTCAAGGCAGGTTTACATGATCAACAACAGCATCAATTGATCAGATTTCACTTCAGTTACGTGCCCCTCCCCCAAACACACACAGACTGAAAACTGAGACTGAGCAGTTTTATTGGCCAGGGGACCGACTGGCCACAACAATAATCTACAAAAACTGCAATCCATAATTGTTGTGGTCTCGTGGAATATGGACACAGTGACAGCATCCATGTCTACTGAACTTTGAAGTTGATCCTTATGCAGTGCACTGAGTGCTGGGGACCCCCTCCCCCGCCGCCAGTGACCAGTACCTCCAGACTTCCATGTCCACTCCAGACCCACCCGAGAAGACTAATCCCTTATCCCACCTCACAGAGTCCCTGACATGCATGGGAGCTGACTGGAGTAAATGGACTAAAGAAAGAATAGGAAGGAACAGACACACGGGGACGAGTCAATCACTGTGATAACTAGTGTTCCTTCCAGTAATTCTTAGCCAGAGTAAGCCAGGCGGCAGCTGTGAGATGGGATCTCATAGGCAGGGTGAGTGGCCACATCAGAAATGGTGCGGCGGGCTGCAAATCTCAGAGTCTGACTGGGCTAAGAGACTAAAGCATGTTGCTACAGCTTGGGAAGAGGGAGGGATGATGGAGAGACTGTCTGGGCAAGAGCATCACTCAGTCTACTCCTCAGGCCAAGCCAGGCAGGTACTCAGCCTGCCGCAGACAGAAGGACAACTCTAGGATGGGGAATCGGCCGGCAAGATATTGGGTGGGGCGGGGCTCAGTCAGCCAGGCCCCAGGACAACAGTTACTGGAGAATGTGCAGGGCAAGCTGCATGGACTATCTACACTAGCCTAGCAGTGGCCAGCCAGGGAACTAAAGGGAGTTTAGGCGGGACAGGTTGGAGAGTGGATGATTCAAGTCAGGGAATGGATTGCAGCACTTACTGGTGGGAAGGAACAAGGAATAGTGAAGCCAAGAAGCAGAGCAGTATAGCCTGCAAATGGAAGGAAAGGAGCACGAGCGGTTCAACAGGAAGTTGGAGGAAGAGGAACCCCAGAGAGACATTACAACACCAACCTGAGTGGCCAGGCCAGGATATCTCTTTTGTCCAGTGATTCCTTGAGTGGTCTCATAGTCTGGAGTCAGACATTCCTTTCCTCTCTCCACAATCACTCTCACACATGTGCAGCCCGCCAGTTCCTCGTGCCTAGAACAAATAGGTGCATGCCCACACTATAACTAAAAATGTAGCTAAGGTGTAATGGGTGCATATCTGAACTGTGAACCAATGCATGATCAGTTATTGCTTTAAAGGGAAAAACAATTTACAAAGGCATTGGACCAATCCTCGGCTTGCTGCAAAAAAAAAAAAAAACACGTTTCAAACAGCACAGTCAGCTCTGCATGTAAAGTTATTTAAGTGCCTGCATTCAGAAAACTCTGCTAGGCTTCTTTACGTGCAGAGTACCCCCTGCTCACATAGATGAATGTGAATCTTTTTTTTTTTTTTAAACGTGATTCACGTACATTTATGCATGAATGGGAACAGTCTGCCGCACATATACTCAAACAAGTGACTTTGCTCAGTAAGTCCATCAGACTTACACTGGCTAAAAAGTGAAAGTCGTTTGCTGTTGGAGCATCCCATACCTTGGACTTGGGGATTTTTCAGCCACTGTGTTCCATCTCTCTCTTTCATCCTTACCTGGTAGCCACTAGTACCATGTCATCTGCATATAACTGTATCTGGGTTTTCTTTATGATTTGTGGAAATGAATTGACTTAAATCAAAAATAATGTGGGTCCCAGAAGTGATCCCTGAGGGACTCCTCCACCATTTACAACTTTGTTGGAAATGTTACCTATCTGAACATGCTGTATTCTGTTTTTTAGGTATGACTAAAACCGTTGACAGGTTTCAGGGGCGACCCCTATGTCCAGCAGTCTCTTGCCCATAATCTCATGATCTACGGTGTCAGATGCTTTGGATAAGTCCATGAACACGCACCCACCTCCCTGCCTTCATTTAAAGGTGTTGAAATCCGATCCACCAGGTTGGCGAGTGCGGTGTCCGTGGAATACCCCCATCTAAATCCTGATTGGTACTTTGTTAGAATGGAATATTGTTCTAAGTAATCAGTTGTTCCTGGGCTATGCCCTCCATTAGCTTTGAGACTAAGGGCAAGAGAGTAATGGGCGATAGTCTGCTGGATCAGTTTTGTTCCACCCTTGTAGATTTGTTTTCAGTTGGGCTCCAGTTGAATAACTTTGTTAGGATGGGGGAAACGATTTCTGTTGCATTGTTCAAGAATCTGCCTGCTACCCCATCAGTCATCAAGCCTTTTAGCCTTTATTTTCCAAAAATATTTTTTTACTTAACTGCATGTTACCACACTACATCTAAAGTAGGACCTCTCTTGTTCATTATCTAACTCTCTGTGTAGGTTTGGTTCTTCCTGGGTTTCTGCTGGAATCTCCACATCTGGCAGTATAATAAAGTAATTTAATTGATCAACTGATGCTTTTGGAGACTGTATAATACCATTTTGCCATTTGGATCACCGGACTATTGTTAGCAGGTGACTCAAAGGACCTAATCAGTGACCAATATTGTTGTGGATCTGTTGATCTTACTTTGAGTGAGAGCTCTTGTAGCAGGTAATAACCATAATGACTAAGGCTCCAGGATCCCACGGAACACTTCTAGCTAGCAGTCTTCAGTGGCGGACCGCCCCCGATGTTGGCTCCACCCTGCCATCAGCTGGTGGTATAAAGGGGGCAGTCCTCAGCCCCACCTAAGTTCTTTTCCCATCATTGACCAGTTCACATTGGCTCTTTGGCAGCCTTCTCGCAACAGTTTGACTGTTTTCATGCCTTTAGTGTTTGGTCTTGATTTTTGACGAGGATTTTATCCCTTTCTGCATGTCTTCATCTCTGGCGTTCATTTCATCCACGGAACAAAGAAAATCCAAGTGTGCTTGCGGCAAGCAGCTGCCATCAAAGGATGGCCATGAGACCTGCATTTTTTACCTAGGCCCGAACCATGACACTGTGGCCTGCGAGCACTGCAAGCGGTTTAATTCCCGTACTCTGATCTGCCACCAGAAGGCTTTTAATGCTCACCTCCTTGAGAAGTAGCTTGCACGTGCAGACTCAGCCAGCGGAAAGAGTCCTTCTTCATCTTCAGTTTCTGGCCTCCACCTCAAAGCCATACAAGGAGAAAGGAAGGACTCGGGGGACACACAAGTCCAAGGACCGGGAAAAGTCCCGCCCAGCCCCCACTCCACAAGAAGTCTTTGTCCATGTCCCACAGAGATTGGGCCACTCCACCTGGTCTGCCTATGACTCTCTGAGCAGCTAGCAAAAGCCACCCACCATCATCCTGGCGTCTGGCGGGAGCAAGTCCGGGTCAAGGGCTTCAGTCTCTACCCTGATGCTTCTCAAAGTGAGGGCCACACCAGCAGGGAGGTGACGCTTCAGCTCCTGCCTGCCCGGTTCTGACTGTCTCGTCCAAGGCTTTGGACAGGACACCGCATCGGGGGCAGGCATCAGGCCCGCATGAGCACCCGACACCTCTGCCCCGCACTCCGGTGCCTCTGCCTAAAGCTCTGGGCAAGTTGATGGGCTGCATCTCCGCACCCCCCCAGACTCTGCTGAGCAGCCACCTGCTAAGGGGACGTCTTCCTGGGCGTCTGATCGGGCATCGTCCGCCTCGTCTGCCCATTCTGTCGCTGGTTGAGGTAGTTGCCTCACCATCCAATGGAGGCTTTCAGCTGATCAAACTTAGGCCAGACGAGGCTTTAACTGCCTTCTCTCCCCTCCGGATGTGCCGCCACCTCAGACACCGGACCCCAGGATGCCACGTGCTCCAACTCTGTGCAAGCCGATGCCAGCTCCTCAGTCGCCAGGTGGCCCATCTGGTCCGTAGTTCTCCCAAGGACCGTAACCAGGAACTCTTCTCTTTTTGGTGGAACCAGGTCAGAGGGGACTTGCTCCCCCACAAGGAGCTCGACTAGGAGCAGGAGCCTAAACAATTGTTTCCTGCTCCTAAGGACTGTACCTCAAGCCTGGACGACTGCTGCGGTAGACCCCCACGCAGAGGGCAGTATCACCGCAAGTACTCCTGCTCATCCAGCCATCACTGTCGCCGATCTTACAGCTGACGTCAGTCTCACAGTGGGCACCGGTCCCATAGTGGACGTGGGTCCCATAGCCCCAGCATCACTCTGGCTCTTCATCCTCCTCCTCCTCCTCCTTGGCAGACACCAGAAGCCGTTCTTCATCCTTGGTCTCGGACCATTCTGAACCTAGGGGTCTCCCTTCCTCCTCTGATGACACCCACAGGTCAGCGCCTGATGACCCGATGTTCATGGATGTCATGAGGCACATCCAGACCTCAATCGGATGGGAGGCGAGGATCTGGATCTGGAGAGGCAAGGTTGCAAAATACCTGAGGCAGAAGGAGCCCAAGCCTCTAGTGGTGCCTGCTTTGGTATGAATTTCTTTTCAGGACCACACAAGGTTAACCTGGAAGCACCCATCCACTACATCTGCCATCTCCAGGAATTTGGACAGGTTATATAGACCCCTAGGGAAGAGCATTTCTGGCGGAACACCTACAGCGGACTTTTATTTATTTATCTATCAAGTCTAGGATTACAAATACCTTTGAGCCTTGTCTCTTTTACAAGGTTCCACGTCAGGAAATAGAAATTATGGGGAACATCAAGACAGACATTACAACAATGTGGACATTGCAAACAGAGTACAGATTAATACAGTTCAAGGGTAAGCGTTGTAACAAGGCAGCCAGCGGCATTTGTCAGAAAATAGACAACAGATAAGAAGTGCCAGAGGCATAGGGAAGGGGAGAGAAGGAATGTAGGAAGGGTGGCGAGAGGTGAAAAGTGCAGCATTGGGTATTCAAGATGTGAGGTAGAATCCAGTGAGGAGGAGGGAGGGGGACAACTAGAGCAGAAAGGAAGTGGAGAAACAAGGTTAAGTTGGGCAGTCACAGGAGCTGTTGGATGAGATAGTCCTGGAGCCTAGTTTAAACATACCAATAGTTGGGGCAGAGGAGATGGTTGGGCTGAGGCCATTGAACCAGAGTGGCTCAATAAGCAAAAGCGTTGTCCCTGTGAAGTGTGACAGTGGGGACTTTCAGTAGCTATGGCGTGGATCTCCTAAGGCACCATTTGTTAATCGGTGCTGTAACAGAGTTGAGAGACCCCAGAAGGTGCAAGGCCAAGGTAGATTTTTACCATGGAGCAGGTGAGAAACTTTATGCGGTTTGATAGTTAAAGTCAGCGGGTCTGAGTGTACAGGGCACATGTGTGGGTGAGACGGTGAGCACCACTGATGAGCCGACATGCTTTATTTAAGGCAGTTGAGAGGCATCTAAGGGTTGTGGTTGTGGCCGAGCCATAAATGATGAGACCATAGTCTATTACAGAGATCACAGAGCTCAGGACTGCAACCTTCAAAGCTTCTGGCATGAGGTGTGGTCTGTGTTTGTAGAGGAGACCAAGCCGTGTATTAGCAGCTCTAGCTACATTATCTACATGAAGTCCATAGGAGATTAGGGCCAAGCTGTATCCTAAGTATTTGAAGAACTCCACCTGATCTAGAGTGTTCCTTGGGTGGTGGAGATAGCCAAGTGGTGTAGCTTGTGTGGGTTATGAGAGCTGCAGGAGAGCATAGATTTGGTTTTCTTGTCATTGAGGACCAGTTTATGATTAAGAAACCATGTCTCTACAGAACTGAAACCAAGTTGAAGGTTGTGTTGAAGCGTTGCAGGATCTTTGTGAGTGAAGAATACAACAGCATCATCGGCATATAGTATGATCTGTTCAGAGCAGTGGTAAGGGAAGGAGTTTAAGAAAAGGCTAAAAGGGAGGGGTCCCATTATGGATCCCTGTGGGACACCTGAGTGAACAGGCAGGGTGTTAGAGTATGGAGATAACAGCTGCTCACAATAGATCAAAGAAGCCTAAACACCTGAGTACTCAGCCTTCCGACCAAGATTCCAGATATATCTACCAGATGGGCAAAAAGGTTTACTCTTCCTCCACTTGTTCCATCGGGTCCCTTAGCTTTCTTGCACACATGGTACAATACCAAAATGTTCTTGTGGGAGAAAGGTATGGACATAGCTCAGGCCCTTCCAGACACTGCACAAAAAACTGACCTCCTGGACCTCCTCAAATTGGGCTCGGATGTAGGCACCCATGTTCTGCATGCTTCATACGATACTGTGGATACAGCAGCCAGAGCGGTGGTTTCAGGCGTCTGCCTCAGGCGCCATGCCTGGCTTAAAGTCTTGGGATTCTCCCAGGATCTGTAGTCTGGCATCTTGAACCTTGCCTTCAAGGGCTTAGTCCTTTTTAGAGACTAGACAGAGAAACTGATTACCCATCTCCAGGACTCCGGAAGTCCATTTAGTTCATCCATAAGATGTTTAAGGAGGACGAAAGACCCTTTAAGAGCAGCCCTTTCGGAAGCCCTTGGGTCAGCAGCCCCGAAACCAGCCTCAGCAGAGGCTACAAAAGAAAGGCCACCTCCCAGACTTCTGGAAGCTCTGCCAATCTGGCCCCAGAGTCCTCCCATGCCCCTCTGCTTGCTCCCGGAGCAACACAGTGACTCCTTGCCAGACTCCACCCCCCCCCCCAGCGGAGTCAGTGGGAGAAGATGTAGAGGGTCGCTTCTCCCTCTGTCTTGAGGGTTGGATCAAAATAACAGATCTCTAGGTTTTACAGCTCATAGAGAGAGGTCATACTTTGGAGTTTGAACAGATGCCTCCAGAAACTCCACCAGTGTCCTCCCACTACCCTCCTCCTCATGTCCCCCTGATCGAAGGAGAAATTCAGGCCCTCCTGCAAAAGCGGGCTAAAGAGCCAGTTCCCCCGGCTCGAAGGGGAAAAGGATTTTATTCCCACTTTTTCCTAGTTCCCAGAAAGACCAGGGACCTTAAGCCCATCCTGGATCTCAGTTCCCTGAACAAATTAGAGTACAAGGGGTTCAGGATGGTCCTGTCCTCTGCTCAGAGTCTTCGCCTAGTGGTGGTGACTGTGGCTCTGCGTCAGTGGGCCATTACGTCTTTCCTTACCTAAACTTCTGGCAGTGCCCACGAGGGAACAGCTGGTTCTCACTCAGACACCGCTTTACACTCTTCCGAGAGCTGTGGATCACCCTGAATATCCCAAAGTTGTCCCTGTGGCCCAGCCAGAGACTCCAGTTCATAGGGGCTGTCCTGGACACAGTACAGGTCATGGCATTCTTCCCCAGACAGAGGCGGATTGCCTTTGGGATCAGGCCCGCATGGTATCCTTGGCTCCTCATGTCTCGTCCTGAGTCTGAGACTCCTTGGTCACTATGGTGGCAGCCATCCCTACTGTTCCCATGGCTTGCCTCCATATGAGGGTCCCTCAGTGGACACTCAAGGTGCAATGGGATCAGAGGTCAGGCGCCTAGATAAGCTGGACTTGGTCTCCGATCCAGTCTGCAGGACACTAACCTGGTGGTTGGACTCACTCAATCTATCGACGGGATCCTCTTCCAACAGGACCCTGAGGGCGACTCTGACACTCAGATGCCTTGGGTCTCAGTTAGGGTGCTCACCTGGAGACCAGGCAGACCCAAGGGACCTGGTCACCAGATGAGCAGTCACTCCACATCAACATTCTAGTGGGTTCGGCACCAGTTCGATCCCTTCCACTACTAAATGGAGCACTTTTAAAATATTATCATGCATCAGCTCACGCTGCCATAAGGTATTGGGACCATCGAGCAGCAAGCAATATTTTATTTACTGCAGGGCTTTCTGTAGCAGTGCTGAAAGTCAAAGGTGGTGAAGTTAAAATTACCACAATCTGCTATGATGATTTGCAGTTTGGACATTTTGTTTATTTTTCTAGCGTGCTTGATGTGTTTTGTGTTGCAAGGTTTTGGAGTGAGCCCTCCCACACAGTGCGCTGTTCTCCTGCACCAGGAGTGTGGATCTGATTACAGTAATTGAAACTCATATTCTCTTGACATGTCCACTACCTCCCCTGACTATTTGTATTTATTTGGAAGGCTGTAGTAGGTCATACTGAAGTTGCCTGCTCCATACCGATACTGGTGTGCACAGCTAAATTAGCCAGGGAGGTGCTGCAGAGGCGGGAATGGCAGGATGATCTTTGGGGATATCTCTGTCATCAGGTCACATGTATGAAACGTGGCCGTTAGGCGTCAGAATCTCACTGAAGCTTTTTCTGCAGCAGTCTATTAGGGGACACCTATGCCGACATCAGGCTCAGATGTGTCACACCCTATATAAGCGTGGGCTGCCCTGGTCCCCCTCAGTTCTTTACTGCTTTCAGCCTATCGCACATGGACTCCATGGATGCTTAATTGCTCAGTTCGACTGCCAAAACTACTTACCTTTTTTCTTTGATACTTGCCTTTGAATCACTGTAAAGTGATTTTTTTTGTCCTTTGTATGTTGAACTAATCCCTCGTCGTCTCTCTTCTGTCGCTGCCTCTGCACAAAGAAGATTTATTCGACAAACTCTGTGTGTGCTCTCTTGGGCCTGGCCACAATGTTGTAGCCAGAGTTCTGCCTGAAGTTCAGCTTCACCACCCGGCGCTGATGCAAGAAAGCCCTGCAAAAGTTCCTCATGGAGCAACAGACAGCCAGTGAGAGCAGGGTCCTCTGCCCCCCAATCCCAATCAGCAGTATCTTTTTGGGCTCTTAGGCGCCAAGGCGCAGAAAAAATCCTCAGGGAAACATTCTCGGCAGGACAAGGATCAGCCTAAGAACCATCCTGCCCCCCGATGGCGATCTGGGTTCCTGTTGGATTCTCCTCCCCGGATTGCTTCATCGACCACTTAGGTGTCAGCGCCTCAGTCCGTGCAGTCCTCTGCTGCTATCAGACTCCCATAGTGGAGTCTTTTCACAGCCATCACATGGCGCTGTGGTGCCATAAGCCCCTGTCTCACCATAGAGATCTGTCTAAGCTCAGAGGTCCACAGGTGCTGGGCCCAGCCGCTTCCACTATTGCTAGCCCCCTCCGTCGATGCCTGTGTGAGTTTCCTTTCCGCTGTCGACAATGCTATTCTTTCCTCAGTTACCTCGTCTCTCATACAATAGTTTGTTCCACAGCCTGGGCTGTCGTTGCTTACGCCGACTCTGGTGCTGCCTCTGTTCGATGCCAGTTTGATCCGTTCACCCACACCTTCTAAAGAGCCATTGGTAACTCTGGCCACCGGTCCCTGCTTCAGAGCAGGCTGATGTCGAAGAGGAATACCACCCTGACCTCATCCTCCCTGAAGAAGAGGATGAGGCAGAAGACATTAAAGTGAAATCATCTGATAAGTCCACTGTCTCCTCCTGGAGTGAGGACTCAAACACACACCCAGGTCCCCTCTTTCTTCAATATTATGAAGCAGCTCTTCTCCACTCTGTGGTTCCAGATTGAGGAGAGGATGTCACAAGGGAGAAATCTGGTGGATTTCTTGGAAATCCCAGAATCTCCACCCAGAATTATTCCTGCTCTGCTGCCAGTGCTGAATGCTGCCACTGCTGCTTGGCACAAGCCCAACCTGGTACCAGCCAGGCCCAGAAAGGCTCTTTACCGGCACCTCAGGGACTGCCCTTGTATGCCACCCATCCGGAAACTGACTCTCTGGTAATTAAGGCTGCTCGTGACAGGACTAAGGCACCTAAGCACCTTAGTTCCCTGCCCCCTGACTGGGAATCTAGGAGACTAGACCTCTGGGGTAAGAAGACTTTTGCCTCTGCTACCCTAGGCCTTAGAATTGCCAGTTACTTGGCTCACTTGATCAAGTACCAGGATACCCTCTGGAGGAAGGGCAAAGCTGCTGCTCAGGTCCTCCCTGAAGGTTCCCAGAAGCAAGAGCTTCTCAAGGTTCTTCAGGCCTCAGAAGATGTCTGTAAGCATCTCCTTAGAGCCACCTATGATATTACTGATACCACAGTCAGGGCGACTGCCTCCGCATTTGCCTTAGAAGGCAATCCTCATAGAAACTCTGGCATTACAGCTGATGTCCAACAAAAGGTGCTGAATGTCTGTTTTGTGGGTCACAGACTCTTTGGTCCTGATGTGCAGGATATTATCCGTGATCTGCAGGCATCTGGCAGGGTCATTCGGTCTGTCCACTCCCTTTATCATACCCAGTCCAGGAACAGACCAAGGCCCTCCTTTCCTAAAGTCTCTCTCAAGTCTGGTTCAGGAGCAACACTCCAAGGTAAGTGCAGGGCCAGCTCTGCCTTGCTTGCCCCCTCCTCCACCTCCGGTTCCTCTGGTAAGCAGTCCAGAGGAAAGTGCTGCCTCAGCCTGCCGGTTCAGCCTCCGCCTGACTCCTGATATACCGCCCGTCGGAAGTCAGGAGGTGGTGGTCAGAGATTGGTTCTCCTCCACTTGTCTCAGAGGAGAATCATTGCAACAGATGCTTGGATCCTGCAGATAACTGAAAGGGCCATGTTTTAGAGCTTCTGGAACAGCCTCATATATCCCCAGTCCCCACATCGTATCTTTCTGACCACACAGAGGTGCTTGGGAGGAGGTACTTGCCTTGCTGCACAAATGGACCTGGGAACCAGTACTTGGGCATCAGAGGAACAAGGAGGTCTACTCCAGGTTCTTCTTGGTTCCCAAAAGAACAGGGAACTTGAAGCTCATTCTAGACCTCAAGGAGCTGAACCTTTTTATCCAGTACAGAAAGTTCTGAATGGTCACTCCACACGGCCATCTTCCTTTGCTCAGGTAGGGCCATCTGGCTGTGGTCCCTTGATATGCAGGCTGCCTACCTGCATATCGTGCATTGCACCCCTCACTGGTGGTACCTACAGTTCCTGTTCCAGGGGGAGCATTACCATTTCAGGGTATTGTCCTTTGGCTTATCCTCTGCACCACGGGTATTTACTAAGTGCTTAGCAGCTGTAGTAGTAGCAGCAGCTCTCTGGCGCAAAGGCCTGTACGTGTTCTCATACCTGGACCACTGATTACTGAAAGCCCAGTCCAGGGAGCTCCTGTTGTTGACTCTGGAATGCACCCAGCAGATATTCCAGTCCTTGGGCGTCACTGTCAATCTGCCCCAGTCTGTGCTGACCCCGTTTCAGTGGTTGCAGAACATGGGGGCAGTCCTGGACTCTACTCATGGCAAGGCCTTGCTCCCTCAAGACAGGGCGGACTACCTTATTACCCAGGTCGAGGTGGCTCAGAGTCTGCAGTGGTGCAGTTGGACAATCTCAGTGTGGTGTATTATATCAACAAGCAAGGGGGACCCATTCATGTCCTCTGTGCTGGAAAGCAGTGAGGTTCTGGTACAGGGCTCTAGATCACAGTCCAGAACTGTCAGCTATCCATGTGCCAGGCGCCCAAAATGCCTTGGCGGACAGCCTCATCAGGTCACAGTCTAAAATGTGCTAGTGGGATCTGCTGACCTTGGTTGCAGAAGACCTGTTCGACCAGTGGAGTCTCCCAGAGTGGGACACTTTTGTGTCCCCAGCACAAAGTTGCGGCATTTCTGATTGCTAGATCCAGGGCCTGGAGTTTTCTATCGAGATGCATTGTCCGTCTCCTGGAAAGGGCGGTCCAACCATTTCCTCTGATTCATAGGGTGCTCATCAAGCTACATATGGAGGGTGCCACCCTAATTGTAGTGGCTCCATCCTGGCCTCTGCAGATGTGGTTTCCATGACTGTAACAATTGGCTGTAGAGCCTCCAGTAACCTTACACCTTTGCAGGAACCTGTTGACGCAGGCCCAGGGACCCTGTTCCATCCAGACCTCAAGTCCCTCCACCTGCATGCATGGCTCCTGAGGACGTAGCCATTGCTTCCTTTGGTGTGCTTCAGAAAGCGGCAGCCAGGAAGCCTTCCACCAGGGCCACCTGCTCTATAGAAACATAGACTTTGATGGCAGATGAGGGCCGCTTGTCCCACCTAGTCTGCCCATTTCCCTACCTATTGGAGAAGCTGCAGATCCTAGTTAACCAACATCTTCCTACCCCTCAACAGAATTGCCTTATGTCTATGCCATGCAGTCTTGAATTTCCCCACAGCTTTTGACCCCACAACCTCCTCAGAAAGGCCGTTCCATGAGTCGTCCACCCTCTCTGTGAAAAAATACTTCCTCACATTTCGGAAGCGGTTTACTATCTGGGCTGCTTCTCATAGTCTGGACCCCTTTACCTGTCCGGTGAGCCAGGTTCTGGAGTATCTTCTGACCTTGTCTGATACAGGACTCGAATACTCCTCTCTTAAAGTGCACCTGTAAGTCATATCAGCCTTTCATGTGCTCAATGATGGCCGTACTGTGGCACAGCTGCATATGGCCCATACTTTACTGTACGACATTCTCCACTTGAAGCCTCCTATTCATAACCAGGTTCAGGCTTGGGACCGAATTTTGTTCTGCAGAAGCTGACACTGCCTTTTTTTTTTTTTTTTTTGAGCCAGCTACATCTTGTTAGCTATGTTTTCTGTCGTGGAAAGCGTTATTTTTAGTTGCGATTACTTCTGCTTGAAGAATTTCAGAGTTACAGGCTCTCGTGTGAGCAGCTTTATTTGATTTTCCACGAAGACAGGGTCTCTCTGTGTACTAACCCTAAACTTTTTCCTAAGTTGGTGTCTGAATTTAGCCTAAACCAGGGGTTCTCAAATGGTGAGGCCAGCCTCCCTGGGGAGGCCCCAACCTGTTCCAAGGGAGGCTCAAGCAAGTCTGAAAAAGTACTGTATTTAAATTTTGAGTTTTATATATATTTGTATGAAGAGATGATGCAAACTGAAAGAGGATAATAGTAGGTGAATTTAATATATTTATTTACTAATAGGTAACAAGGAAGGTGAATGAGCCAATGCTCATTTCAGGTGTACCAAGGGAAGGATAGGGAGTGAATACATTTCAAAAGGTAACTGCAAAACAATCAAGAAATACACAATGAACAATAGTGCAGACAAATATGAACAATGAACTAATAATGAGGGCTGGTAACTGATCAATTTGTAGACAGATGGCAGAACAAGCGCAAATACAAAGGTCGAGCATAGAAGTGCTAAGAGCAATAGCAGGAAGAACAAAGTAATCCCAGAGAGGTTGCTTAGGAGCAGGGAAGGAGGGAGGCAAAGTATGTAGAAGGTAATTTCATATAGAGAGGAAACAGAAAGTAGTCTGACCCATAAAGGTACTGCAACAAAGGGTATCAATGGTTCAAGAATGAAATTAGCGAGCAAGTAGGCGACCTGTGTAGAGTTACAATAAGCTGAATAAAAATATTTATTTTATTTATTTGTTATTCAGAAAATACCTTTGACAAGGAGCTCTTGTTCAAAGGTTCCACGTCAGTATAAGACAAAGAACTGAATGTGAGCCAAGTACTCAAAGGGGTTTCAATTTATTCATGGCGCACTGTGCAAGTACAGTATGTTATTTTTCTTTGGGGAGGCCCAAGATTATTTCAGTTTTTGGGGGAGGCTCAAAATCTTTTCCATGGATTTGGGGAGGCTCACTGTGACAAAGTCTGAGAACTATTGGCCTAAACCAATCTATCCACCTACCTGTTTATTTTCCAGAGCATGCCAGTCATGGGCAAGCATTGCTACATAATTTACATGTGCGTAGAATTTTGCATTACTAAACGCACTGTATGAGGGACTGCAGAAAGGTTTTTTGGCCCTGGCAGAGAGGGCGCTCCAGTTAAAAGTTTGTCCAAGTGGGTTGGGCAGTTTTATTATTTTTTGTTACAGGAAATACTATTAGGGACTTCCTGGGGTTGTTGAGGGACATTTCACCAGATGTTTGGCCACTTCGGTTGCCTGTTTCAGGGGCGTGTCTGCAGCAGAGATTTGCGCTGCTGCCAGTTGGAGTACTGTGTCCATACTTTCACCAAGCACTACAGTGTGGACATTGCCTCTAGAAGGAGGGCAGGTTTTGGCCTAGCTGTGCTTTAGGGTCTTCTTTCTTAGGCCTCTGGTCTCCTGCCATCCAGACTGTCCTTTGCACTTAGCACTGTTTGGGACTTGATCCATAGGTGTGACCTGATGACCAGAGATATATCACTGAAGAAGACAGAACAGTAACATAAGAGCTTACTGTAATAGTAGATCTTTGAGAGAATCTGTTATCGGGTCATGCTGTCCCTCCCTCCATCCCCCCTTCCCCCCTCTCTCACTCTTTTTCTCTCTCGCTACAGTTAAGCTGTCCTGTTGCTCCAGCCTTTCTCCTAGCTGGGCACCTTCTCTCTCTCTCTCTTCTCGGTTCCCTGGTGGGACTCTTGTATCCCATGGCCTCCAGCTAGAGAAAGAACTGAAGAGGGAGCATGGCTACCTGTGCTTTTTATTTTATGTATTTAGTAGATCATCGGTTTAGAGACCTTTGGGTCAAAGACTCATTTACAAAGGCACCTCGTCAAGGGAGTAGTACATCACAGCAAACAAAACAGTACAGTACATAACGCTTAGAATAAAAAAGCAACCAGTGTTACTGGCATTCACTGGTGATACAAGCTCAGTAATAGGTAGATCACAGTAGTCATAATACAGGTACATGAGTACTACGTCGGGTAGCAACCAGAGATATTTTGTTACATTAGTCAGCAGATGTTGCCTGAGACCCCAGGCATATACAACAAAAGTAGACAGGGCAGACCCAGCTTAAGAGTGAGGGTAAGGGTCAGGTGGGGGATTATGTGCAGTTGCAGCAGCAAGTGCTTGTCAGAGGTCTTTAGAGGAAGACTTTGAAAAGACCAAGCTTAATGGAGTCAGTTATGTTGGCTGGGAGAGAATTGAACCAAGGAGGAGCCCGGTAGCAAAAGGATCTCTGGGCCATAGAGGTCCTTACCCTTGGGACAATAAGGGAGGTTTTGACAGTGCTGCAGGTGGAGACTGAGGGGAAGGCACGCTGCAGGGAGGTGGCAACCCAGGGGTTGGGGAAGAGCCCTAGCAGGGTCTTTTTTTACAAGAAGGCAGGTTTGGAAGCTGTGTCTTTCTTCAAGGTTGGTGGTGGAGTACAATAGGCACATATGGGTGTGCCTATGGGCTTCCAGCATTAGCCTGCAGGCATTGTTTATAGAGAGATGGATACTTGCAAGCGCAGTGTTGTCAGCTGCAGCATAGATGGGCAGCCCATAGTCTATTAGTGACAGGACAGAGGAGGTGATTGCTAATCTAAGGGCCTCTTGTGGTAGGCAGTCCCTATGGCGGTATAAAAGTCCAGTCCTGACATTGGTGGTAGCAGAAAGGGCGTTGATATGGGAATGGAAGGAGAGTGCCGAATCAAAGGTAATGCCCATATATTTGTAGGAGGAAACCTGCTCAATGGGGTTTAGTGTGCTAGGCAGTATCACGAGTGGGGCACCACTGGTTTTGCTTTGGCGATGCGAGAAGAGCATAGCTTTGGTCTTCTTAGGTTCAGGACTAGTCTTCGTGATGTGAACCAATGCTCAGCTCTACCAAAAGCTTGTTGGAGGGTGGTCTGGAGTATGTTAGGGTTGGGATCAGAGGCGACGAGCACAGCGTCATCCGCGTAGAGGAGGATCTTACTTGGGTAGGCCAAGGGGAGGGAGTTGAGGTAGAGACTGAGGAGGAGAGGGCCTAAAATGGAGCCCTGGGGAACCCCAGAGTGGACAGGTCGTGTGTCAGATAGGGTGCTATTGATTTTTACACACCGAGTTCTGGCAGGAAGGTAGCTGGTGAACCATGCGAGGAGACCAGGGGAGAAACCAAGGCATCTGAGGGAGTCCAGCAGGAGGGGATGGCAGACCATATCAAAGGCCTTGAAGAGGTCAATGAACACAGCACCGGCAGGACTTCCTGCACTCTGCTCTCGATGCCGGAAGTTGGAGTATTCGAGTAGCGCGGGTGTGGTGCTGTGACCTGCACGAAAGCCATGCCATTCAGGCACAGGATATTGTGCATGGCCAGGTATTCGACAAGCTGGTTGGCTACTACCTTTTCAAGGGCCTTAGAGAGTGGGGAGGAGGATGAAGATAGGTTGATAGGTACCCAGGGTCGCTTGATCGCCGCTCTTTAGGATGGGAGTGATGATGGTGGTTTTCCATGTGCTGGGGGACTGCCCCAGGCACAGAAAGTAGTTGAGCAGCTCGGTAAGTGGGACCAGGATAGCATACAACGTCAGACGAAGTAGCCTAGTGTCCAGTAGGTCAGTGCCGGGGTTGTTACTACTAATGGCTTTTTGCAGAAGGGGTCTAGCCTCCAGCGGGGAGGTGGTACCTAGATAGAAAGGAGGTCTCTAGAGAGTGGGGAGGGGCGCTACTGGGATGAGGTCAAAGAAGTTACTGTGCAGGACTGAACTCTGGTCTGAGAAAGTGTGGTTTAGGCAGTCTGCAGTGCCAAGGGGGTCAGAGCAGACAGTTCCATTAGAGGAGAGTCAAGAGGGGGGGGTGGGGAGTGGGATTTCCCATTCGGCTCTTTACATTATCCCAAAGGTTCCTAGCCGACCCCCAGGAGGAGACAAGAGTGGATTGGTAGTACTGGGCTCTGGCCTGTCTAATGGCCCAAGTACACCTATTGTGCTAGACGTTGTACGCTTGCCTATCAGCTGGCTTGCCAGATTCCATGGCAATGTGCCATAGGTTGTCTCTCATTTTAAGTTTGTGAAGGAAGGAGGGAGGGGGGTAACCCAGGGCGTGCTTTGCTTTTTGGTGCACTTTCTAGCGAAGGGGGCATAGAGGTCACAGGCAGCGTTTTAAAAGTACGAGTGAAAAAATCCAATGCCTCATCTATGGATTGGGCACCAATCCAATTGTGAGAGGTACAGTTTAAGGTGACGCAGGCCGCCTGGGAGTAGGCGTTGTTTCTGGGTGGTTTGTGGTGCAGGTTTGCTGTTGGCACCGGATCAAGAGAGTGCGACTGAGGAGTGGTCACTAAGTGAGTTGAGAAGTATACTGATATCGAGCACCCTTTGGGGGCGATTGGTAATGGTGATGTCCAGTAGGTTTCTGGTGCCAGTAGAGGGGTTGAATCTAGTTGAGGTGGTGACAAGCTGAGACATGTCAAGGGCAGCTAAGATATCTCTGGTTTGGGAGGCCATGGCAGAGAGTCAGTTGATATTCAGGTCACCAGCAATTATGTGGGCCATTTTGGGCAGTAGGCCAGAGAGGTAGTCAGCAAGAGCCTGAATGGCGAGGTCTTGCATTCTGGGGGGAATATAGGCAATGGTGAGAAAAAGTGGGACCTTACCAGGGTTGGGGGACATTTTTAGTGTGAGGGCTTGCACCCCGTTACCAAGCTTGGGTGGTGGAAGTGTATGCCCAAGGAGGGAGTCGCGCATGTAGACAGCACAACCACCTCCACGCTTACCCACCCAATCTTCCCTGAAAAGGGTGTAACCAGGGAAGGAGACTGAGTTGGAAGGATTTGGATAACCAGGTTTCGACAAGTGCAGCAATGTCTGGTTGGTGCTGAGGAACCCAGCATTGGAATGCAGCAGCCTTCTTAGGTAGGCTGCAAATATTCATGGAAGCTATACGGAGTCCTCGAGCCTGGGTAGGCTTGTTCATAAGGTTAGGCATGGGGCCAGGGTTTGGATGAGTGTTACCTGATAGAAGCAATAGGAAGGTGACTAGGCACACCAAAGCGTGGTAGTGATTGTGGCATCTCCCTTGCGATTGGACTTGGGGCCGGGTGCTGGGGTGCAAGGGGTGGGTAGAGTACAAAAGGTGTGAAAGGCATAGAGGAGAAGAGACCATGGTATGAGTGGGAAGTTAAGGTAGCAGGTGTGAAAGTGTGGGGGTACCCGAGGGGTGGCTAGAATGGGGGGGGTCTGGTAGAGGTGTTGTAGATAAGGGGGGGGTACTGTGAGCAGATGGTGACAGTCCTAAGTGAGGTGGGGCTGGTGTAGGAAGTAGGAGGAGGACCATAGTCAATGTCAATGCACTTGATCCCGATGCATTGAGAACGATAAGTTAAATTTGAGCATGAGAGAGGATCACCCCTTTAAGAAGTTACAGGAAGGAGAGCCCCTTTAAGGAGTTGCTGTAATTGAGTAGTGTGAGGCCTTGGGTAGCGGGGAATCACTGGGGAAGTGTATTTAATAAAGGAGGGAGGAGGGGGTGGGGGTGGTGGAAAAAACTGTCCAGAGAGCATTACAGCAAGGCAGTGGCTGAGCTGTGTTTTGAAAAAGGTGCCTTGGGTGCATGCTTTCTCAGTGGGGATCTGCAGCATCCAATCGGGAAGTGGCCATAGTCCACAAGAGCCAATCCAATTACAAGAATTGAAGCCTGACCACTCCAAGCTAGGAGCTGACCAATTGTACGTGCTTTTCTTGGTCGGGGGGGTGACGGGCTGGATGCAGAGGTCCAGCCACCAGCAGGTAGCAGCGCCAGGGCCACTCTGCTGAAGTGGAGAGCCTGGTTTGGGATTGTGAAGCAAAAGGGCAGAAGAATAGGCGGCCGTTAGTTAAAAAGTCAAAGACAGCCAAGTAAATTGATGGGAGGGCCCTGGGCAGTTTGGTGCTCAGGAAGTAGGTGCAAATAGTGGGAGAAAAGGTTCCTGCAGAGAGGTCTGGTCAAAGGTGCCAGGTGGGAATTTAGCAAAAACAAAAGGCTGGTTCAGAAGGTTGATTTGGGGTGGGGGCCTTGAATGACACCAGAGAGAGCTGGAAAGGAGACGTGGTGGAGAGGACTGAGAATAGCCTGGAATAGGTAGAGAAGATGGCCAGTAATGCCAGGCAATATTTACAGAATGTGCTGGTTTAGGGGGGTGTCAGGAGAGGGAATCAGGGGTCCAGTAGATGGCAGAGAAACAGTGTGGGGAATAGAAAAAAATGCAAAAGGGGGGAAAATCAAGAGAAAGAGGGGAAACGAAGAAGGCAGTCTGAGGAGGAATAGAAACTTAGACTTTGACAGCAGAAAAGGAGCGCTTGGCCCACCTAGTCTTCCCATTTCAAACAACATGAAGTCTTGCTGTATTCTGACTGTCTGCAGTTAGTGCCAGCCTTTAACTGCCCCGGAGAACAAAGGGTTAACTTTCTATGCAGTGCATAGAATGCTGAGCTCGAGCTTGGTTGAGGTCTCTGTCTGCAGCCCTTTGAAACCCAACAATCAGATTCTTTACTCCGCCTCACTGAACAGTCGTTCTGGAGATTTCTCCTTCAGCTCGGTTCAAAAGTCGGTTAAAGTGTCGGTTTTAAGCCGAAATTAGTCCGAATTTAATCCGCATAGTCGGTTCAGGCTCTGTCTGCGTTAACGTGAGCACTGATTATTGTGTGGAAATTGTAAGTTTATTCGATCGGTTCGGCTGAACCGGTCCCTTATATTGATTTTCTGTGCTTTACTTAAGTGTGTGGTTACCGGTCCTTATCGCTCTAAAAAAAAAAATGTAGTTTAGATGTTTTTTTCCAACACCTGTGACACGGTTAGGAACCGATAAGGGAGTCTTGCCTGGCAGTTGCCGAAAAAAGGGTAAGTTTAAGTAGGTTGGCCATGTCTGAGAAACCCAAGGAAAAAAAAAGGCCCACTGGGGTTCAGCACTGCAGTGAGTGTGGGAAGTCTTTGCCAAGGCCGCCCCCACACCACCTATGTTTATTGTTTGGGGTTTGAACACCTCGATACAGACTGCCAAATTTGTAAAGATTTTCCTAAAACTACCTTAGAAAAGAGATTATGTAGACTTAGGGAAAAGGAAGCCGAGAAGTCCGCAGACCCAGATGGCCAGCCCGGTTCAGTTCCGACCGAACCAGAAGGAGTGCCCTCTGACCAGGGCGATACTACTTAGGACAAGAGGAGAGCCAATCCTGAGGGATCGGTTCCTACAAAAAGAAAAAGGAAAGGCATGTCAGCCGGTTCGGATCCAGAGGTTCATGTTCCGACCACTGAGGAGATTGCCCATGCGATTCAGATTGTTGAATCGTTTCACCCGTTCCGTCCAATCCGGCTCAGTTAGCTAGGGGCTTGGTTCGGTCAGTTCCACCTGTTCAGGAGTATGCCCCTGAAGATTTTTATGAACCGGAATTTGAGGAGGGGGATTTTGAACAAGATGATGATTATGATGGAGCCGAAAGTCTGGATGTGCCCATTGAACCGGACATCTCCCCAGACAGACCTTCTGGTGTTCCCCTCCTAGGCTCTCTGAGTCCCCTCCCCACTATTTGTTTTACAGGAAAGTGGCTGAAACTCTTCAGCTTCCTATGGAGGAAGCTACAGAGGATCAAGAGGAGCCTAATTTTGTAGAGATGGACATCCCAGAGTCCAGGAGGCTGTCTATTCCCTTGCACAAATCTTTTGGGAAACAGACTCAAAAAATTTTAGTCTCCTAATTCTGTACCTCCTGTTGATAGGATAGATAGGAGGTACACCTTATCAGGCTCAGACATGGAGTTTTTCTACCAACAGTGCAGCTATGTTGGGGTTGTGCAGGCTGCAGCCTATGACAGGGTTAATGTCCCCTTGGCTTCACACCCCCCAGATAAAGACTCCAGGAGGATGGATGCCTTGGCAAAGAAGCAATACATGGCATCCTCTTTGGGACTCGGGCAGGCTAATTATATGGCCTATACAGCCAGGTGCCAGAAGTCCAGGTGGAACACTGTGCTGGCACTGGCTAAACAGGCCTCCCCCAGCTGGCCAAGGAGCTGGAGGAGGTGGCTGCGGAGGGGATTGAGGCATCTAAGGTATAGTTTCATGCTGCTGTGGACTCCGTGATGTGTCATCAAGAGTCATGGCTACATTTGTTGCTCTTCGGAGAATGGCTTGGCTCAGATGTACTAGCCTCTCACAGGATACCCAGGCTAAGGCCATGGATTTCCTGTGGAAGGTAATTCTCTGTTTGGGGAGCAGACAGAGAATTACTTGAAGAAAATGGAGGAATGTAGGACCACTTATAGGAGTGCACAGGCCAAGGAGAGGCAAGCAACTCCTCAAAGGCAGCATTCTAGGGGCAGGGGCAGGCCTTTTCCTAGGCCTTTCTACTAAGCACAGGCCTCTTCTTCCTTTTCACAGAGGGGCTTCTTCAGAGGGAGAGGCAGAAGGGGGATGAGCAGGGCTGCATCCACTCCTCAGCCTAAGGCCCCTGCCAAGCAGACACCCTGATGGATCTGCCTGGGTCGACTGTCCTATCCCTGTAGGGGGCAGGCTGGCTTACTTCGTCCAGGACTGGGTGTCTGTTACTTCAGACAAGTGGGTCCTGGAAGTGGTAAGCTAAGGACTGTTTCTCAGCCTCAAAAAATTTCTGAAGATGAGAGCCAGATCTTTTTCCACCTGCAAGTCTCTCTGAAACCCTTGCCCTAGAGGCAGAGGTTTCATCTCTTCTGGCCCTGGGGGCCATAGAGAGAGTTACTACCCTACACTGAGGCAAAAGTCTGTACTTCCTTACCCCAAAAAAGACAGGGGAATGGCGACCCATCCTAGATCTAAGATACCTGAACAAACGTCTTTTAAAACCAAGGTTCAAGATGGTGACTCTGGGAATAATTCTTCCCTCTCTAAGGCCAGGGGACTGGCTAGCCTCCCTGGACCTCAAAGATGTCTACTTTCACATTCCCATCAGGTGCTCCCACAGAAAGCACCTCAGGTTCAAGTTGCCCTCCGGCCATTATCAGTTCAAAGCAATTCCCTTCCGCCTAACATCAGCTCCAAGTGTTTTTACAAAGTGTCTGGCAGTAGAAGTGGCCTTTTTAAGAAGGCAGAAGATTTCCATCTTTCCATATCTGGACGACTGGCTCATAGTGGGTCAGTCTCCAGACCAAGTCAAGTCAGACCTGCTAGTGACCCAGCAAGTACCATCTTCCCTGGGGTTTCTTCTCAACCTTCCCAGTGCAGCTCCTTACCTTTATAGGGGCAGAGCTATATACTGTCAAAGCAAGAGCCTTTCTTCCCCTGGAAAAGGGCAAGAGTTCTTATGGAACTGGCTTCTTTCTTCAGCCTTCAGGTGTCTCGACCAGCAAGGCACCTCCTTCAGCTCTTGGGCCACATGGCAGCTTCTACAGCAGTGGTCCAAGGGGCAAGATTTCAGATGAGGGACATTCAGTTCTATCTGAGGGCTTTTTGGTCCCAAAAGAAGGACCCTCTTATCAAACTGATTCCAGTGACACGGACGCTGATCCAAGCCCTCCAATGGTGGCAGGATCAGCACAACTTAAGGCAAGGGGGTCCCATTTGTCACCAAGTCTCATTCGGTGGTCCTTACCATGGATGCTTCCTTATTAGGGTGGGGAGCTCATCTGGGATCTCTCTCAGCCCAGAGACTGTGGTCACCTCAGGAGTCCCTTCTTCATATCAATCTCCTGGAACTCGGGGCAGTTTTTCTTGCCCTGCAAGCCTTTTCTCAGACTGTGCAGAACAAGGTGGTTCAGGTCAGAACAGATAATACCACAACCATGTGGTACATCAACAAGCAGGAGGCAGTCTGTCTACGGCCTTGTGCACGGAAGCCATGAAATTGTGGTACCTGGGCGTATTCCTTGCAGATCTCTCTGATAGCAGTCAGCTTCCAGAAGGGACAGTGTGCTGGCAGATGCACTGAGCAGGATCTCCCAGGGCCATCATAAATGGTCCCTGGACCCCTGGTGTTTGAAAGTGATTTTCAAAGTGGGGCACTCCAGAGATGGACCTCTTTGCAGCCCCATACAATCACCAGCTTCCTCTGTTTTGTTGCAGACCCCCAGTCTTGGGTTCAGTCCCTCTGGATGCTCTGATTCTGAACTGGGAAGGAAATTTCTGTATGCCTTCCTCCCTTTCATCTTCTGTTCAAGGTTCTAGTCAAAATAAGGTCACAACCTTGCAAGGTGATTCTGTTTGCTCCAGACTGGGCCAGACAGCCTTAGTACCCCTGTTGCTGTCTCTAGCAGACCATCTTTCCCTGTCTCTTCCCAGGAATTACAACCTGTTACTCTCCTTTCAGGGGAGGATTTGGTACCCCAGTCTTCAATCTCAATCTCAAGGCATGGCTCTTGAAGAGTTAGAGTATGCAGATATGCATCTGTCTCGGGAGGTTCTGGATATTCTCAAAGCTTCTCAAACCCTCCACCAGAAAGACTTCACTCCAAATGGAAAAGATTCAGCATTTGGTGTTCCAAGAAGCATATTTCCCCAGACGCTGCTGAATTGCCTACAGTTCTGGATTATATGGTCCATCTTAATGGCCTAGGCCTCAGACCAGCTTCTCTCAAGGTACACTTGTCAGCTGTCTCTGCTTTTCTGTCAGTGGGGAGGTCTTCCTCACTATCATCTCATCCTGTGTTCTGTAAATTTTTCAAGGGATTGCTTCATATCACTACTCCCTTTAGGGATCCTGCCCCTGCCTGGGACTTGAATGTTTGCATTGCTCAATTGATGCAACCTCTCTTTGAACCTATGTTCTCGGCAGAGCTTAAGTACTTGACTTGGAAAACTGTGTTTTTGGTAGCCATTACCTCTGCCAGACGTATCAGTGAGTTGCAAGCCCGTCAGTGGAACCTGATTTTATCTCGTTCCATAGAGATAAAGTGGTTCTTAGAACCAATAGAAGGTTCTTACCCAAAGTGGTTTCAGACTTCCACTTGAATCAGTCTGTCTCTTCCTGTCTTCTTCACTGATCATTCTTCCTCAGGAAAGAGGAGGCTACACAGTTTAGATGTTAAGAGCCCTTAACTAATACATGGAGTGTACCAAGGGTCACAGGTTTGATTCCCTCCAGTTGTTCCTCACTTATGGAGAAGTAGGAAAGGGCAAACCTGCCACCAAGAGAACTATTGCCAGATGAATTGTGTCTTGTATACAATTCTGCTATGAGAAACTGGGAAGATTCCACCCTCAGGCCTGAAGGTTCACTCTGCAAGAGGTACAGCTGCTTCCCTGGCTGCTGCCTGGGATATCCTTCTCTTAAAAATTTGTCAAGCAGCCACCTGGAAAACAGTCCATACCTTTACCAAGTATTACTCTCTGGATATCCAGGCTAGGAGTGATGCTCAGTTTGGCACAGCAGTACTTCAGAGCCTATTCCCAAAGTAGGTTCTCTCCCTTCTCCATGGAGGTACTGCTTGGTAGTCTGCAGATGGTCAGAGTACAGCAAGACGTCATGTTGTTTGAAGAAAAAATTACTCACCTTAGTAATTCTGTTTCTTCTAATGGAGTCTTGCTGTATTCTGGCCTACCTCTCTGCCTCCCCTCTCAGAACCTGTTTTTTGGGAAGTGGGTGGGCTGGTGCAGTGTTGCACCACAGGGGTGCTTCTGGCACACCCTTCCTTTTATTTGGGTGTTTTTATTGCATTGTTACCTCTTTGGATTGGTTTTTAGTTTTGGGTTTCCAGACTTGAGTCTTATTGGGGAATCCAAAACTCTTTGTTGCCAGTTGACTTAAGAATTTTACAGTTGGTACAGTGAGTGAGTTTTTGCTCATAAGAATCTGATGGGTGGGTTTCAAAGGGCTGCAGACAGAGACCTCAACCGAGCTCAAGCTCAGCATTCTATGCACTGCATAGAGTTAACCCTTTGTTCTTGGGGGCAGTTTAAAGGCTGGAGCTAACTGCAGATAGTCAGAATACAGCAAGACTCCATTAGAAGAAACACCGTTACTAAGGTGAGTAGTTTTTTCTTCCCTCCCTGCAGGATAAGCTGCAGGTTCTAGTTAACCAACAGCCTGTTTCTTCCTACCCCCCACCAAAAATTGCCTTATGTCTGTACCATGCATTCTTGAATTCTCCCACAGTTTTAGACCCCACAACCTCCTCAGGAAGGCTGTTCCATGCATCCACTACCCTCTCTGTGAAAAAAATACTTCCTCACATTGCCCCTGAGCCGTCCCCCCCTCTATCTTCAAATTGTGTCCCCTTGTTCTTGCACATCTCTTTTTCTGAAAGGTGCTACCTTCTTGGACTTTGTTGATTCCACTGAGGTACTTAAACGCTTCTGTTGTATCCCACCTCTCTCTCCTTTCCTCAAGGGTATACATATTAAGCTGCTTTAGTCTCTTCTTGTATGGCTTCTCTTGCAGACCCTGCACCATTTTAGTTGCCTCCTCTGATCTGCCTCCATCCTTTCTATGTCCTTGGAGATGGGATCTCCAGAACTGGACACAGTACTCCAGATGGGGTCTCACCAACTGTCTGTACAGGGGAAGCCAACTTCCTGTTTTCTGCTGGTGATGCCTCTCCCTATACATCCCAGTATCCCCAAGCCCTCCCTACCACCTCCTCACATTGCTTGCCAACCTTAAGGTCATCGGATATGATTACCCCAGGTCCCTTTCGATTTTTGTTGTTCTTACTACCCCCCAATTGTGTAATCTTTCCTGTGCTTTGTTTCCAGGTGCATTATTTTGCACTTCTTTGTATTGAATCCAAGCTGCCATACTGCTAACCATTCCTCCAACCTTGCCAAGTCCCTTCTCATCCTTTCCACGCCTCCTTGTGCATCAACCGTGTTGCAGATCTTTGTGTCATCTGCAAAGAGGCATACTTTTCCTTCTAGTCCCTCTGCAATGTCTCTTATAAAGACATAAAAAAGGACTGGACCCAGTATTGAACTCTGTGGTACCCCTCTTTCTTCAGAGTGGGCTCCATTTACAGTTACCTTCTGTGTCCTGTTGTCCAGCCAATGTTTTACCCAGGCTACCAACCTAGGACCCACTCCCAGGCTGGATAATTTGACTATTAATATTCTGTGTGGGACTATGTCAAATGCCTTGCTAAAGTCTAGGTAGGCCATGTCCACAGCCCCTCCTGGTTACTACTTTGGTCACCCAGTCAAAGAAATCAGTTAGATTCATGTGACATGACCTTCCTGCTGTGAACCCATGCTGCCTTGGGTCTTATGCCTCACTGGCCTGTAGGTACCAGCAGTTATTTCCTTCAGAAGTGATTCCATCACTTTTCCTACCACAGAGGTCAGACTGACAGGTCTGTAGTTTCCTGCCTCTGCTTCTGTCTTGCTCCCACTTTTGTGAAGGGGAATCGTATCTGCCTTCCTCCAGTCCTCCGGGACCACACCATCCTCCCGTGATTTGTTAAAAAGGGTTGTCAGTGGTGTCACTAGAGTTCCCCTTAGTTCTTTTAGAATTATGGGGTGAATTCCATCAGGCCTCATTGCTTTGTTCACCTTCCATGTCCATGAGAGGAACCGTGACTGGAAAAGTGTGGCAGAAAAACAGCAGGCAGTGGTCAGTTGTTCAGGCTGTCCTACAATATTGGGCAATAAGCTCAGCAGAAAAAATTTAGTAGTGCAAGCAGTAAGCTATAGAGACGTCAGGCAGTCAAAGTTTGCTACAACTCTGCTGTACTTTGGAAGGCAATTCCTACATATACAGTACAATAGTTTAAAGGTAAAATGTTTAAGCAGTAAAAATATTCAGCAGTACAAGCCATATAGAAGTCAGGCCTAGCTAGTATAGCAGGCTAAACAGCAGAAAATTCCAAGAGGAGAAAGAAAAAACGAAAACATTTCCACATGAGCAGTAAATTCAGCAGAAAAAACTGTCCAGAGAGCAGTACAGCAAGGCAGTGGCCGAGCTGTGTTTTGAAAAAGGTGTCTTGGGTGCTTGCATTCTCAATGGGGATCTGCAGCATCCAATTGGGAAGCAGCCACAGTCCCCAGGAGCCAGTGCAGTTATGGGGATTGAAGCCTGACTGCTCCAAGCTAGGAGATGACCAATCATACCTGCTTTCCTTGGTCAGGGGGTGGCAGGCTGGATGCAGAGGTCTGGCCACTGGTAGGTAACAGTGCCAGGGCCACTCGGCTGAAGTGGAGAACCTGGTTTGGGCTTGGTGTTGTCCCGCAAGGAGACCCAGAGGCATATCTCGTGTCCCCTCCTCCGATGACCCTCCTTTTGTCTCGCTAGGTGAGACAACTACAGTCAGCTATGGACTTAGACACTGAGGAGAAAGATCCAGCTCAACATTGACTGGCCACTTATTTATGGCTGCTGGATACTTCTCCTCTGGTCATCCCTCTCAATTGAGCCATTTGAAGATGCCACCATGGTTGCCTGCATCAGCCCAGTTTAATACCCGCCATAGCTAGGAAGGTGGAAAAATTATATCAGGCTCCAGTAGGAAGGCCATTCTTCGATCAGGCCTCAAGCTGACTCGGTGGTCATCAGCCGCCTATGACTGCACCAAGAGGCCAAACATCTCAGTTCCTTGCCCTGGACAAGGAGTCATGGAGGCTGGATCACATTGGCAAGATAACTTTTGCCTCTGCCACACTGACCATCAGGGTGCTAAATTACATTACCCATGTGGTCCAGTACCAAACCAGCTTTGGTACCAAGCCCTCGAATCTACCCGACCCTGCCAGAGGACCCCTAAAAGCTGCTGCTGCAGTCTCTAATAGCCGGGTCCAATGTCGGCACTCACCTACTTAGGGCTACCCTGTGATGCCAAGACTGCTCGGCTAGGACTGCCACCACGGGCATTTACCTAAACAGACACTCTAGGTTAAAGGTTTCCGGCTTTGCCCAGGATGTTCAGTTGTCCATCCTAAATGTATTTTTTTTTTCAGAAGCTATAAGTTGTTTGACGCAACTCTCAACTGCAAGCCTCGAGCCACACCCTACGGTCAGTCCGCTCCATGTACCATTGTACACCAACCAGCCAAAAGGTGGTCAGCGAATGCCCTTTCATCGATCTAGTCATAGACCCAAGCCCCCCTAGCAAACCTCTGGGTCAATGCTGGGCTGCCTGTGCCTTGCCCACCCCCTCCTCCACCTCAGGAAAAAACCCCAGAGGAGGAAGTGTGGCCCTGGCCATCCCTGCCGGTTCAGCCTAACTCCTTGCCTGACCTCCTCCTCCCTTAAGGTAGGAGGTGGTGGTAGGGTCACTTCTCTACACTTGGACAAATGGAGAGAAATCACCAGCGATGCCTGGGTACTGCAGATCATCAAAAGTGGTCACACTCTGGAACTTCTGAGTGCCTCCAGTGAAGCCCCAGTTTTGTCCTCTTACCCTTCAGGCCACATTCCAGTGCTCTGGGAGAAAATTCACTTACTGTTGTGAAAAGGGCCTAGAACCTGTCCCAGAAACTCATAAGGGCGGAGGGTTCTATTCTCACTTCTTCCTGGTGCCCAAATGCGCAGGAGATCTCGGGCCCATTCTAGACCTCAGGGAGCTCAATCTGTTCATCCAGTACAGAGAATGCCGAACAGTGACACTTCATGGTCTGCTGCCCCTTCTGTACCAGGGAGATAGGATTTGCTCCCTCAACATTTATTTATTTATTTAGTTTTTGTTGAACGGGTAAGTGCACTAGACAAATCCTGCCTATTTTCAGGCACGACCCGGGGGAGGGGGATACAGATGAATGCCAACTGACCTTGAACCAGATTAAGCTGTTGGTGGTATTTTTAGTGAATGAGGGAAATTTGGTTAGGACACCGGGGAAATTCCTCTACTGTTTTCGATAAGTGCCATGGGATCTTTAACATCCACCTGAACTACAACCAGTCCAAGCAGATAGGACCTCTGTTTAATGTCTCATCTGAACGACGGCACCTCAGAAGTGCAGCACCGCTCTCATGCTGTACTACAGTGTCAGTACTGGGATATTAACCCAAGTGCCAGATGTGGGAACTGAACCCACAGCCCTCTGATCTCCCGCCCTCAGAGGCGAGTGTGCTACCTACTGAGCCACTGACACATGAAGGATGCCTACATGCATATCCAGGTACATGCCTCCCACAGACAGTTCATAAGGTTTAATTTCCAGGGGGAACACTTCCAGTTTTAGGCCTTGCCTTTTGGCTTGTCTTAGGCCCCTTGAGTGTTCACCAAATGCCTGGCAGTAGTGGCAGCTGCCCTCATGCAGGAGGGACTCGTGTCTTTCGCTACCTGGACTAGTGGCTTCTCAAAGCCCAGTCCAGGGAGTGCCTATTACAGACTCTGGAACATACATCCCGCCTTTTCCAGGATCCATGGTTAATTTGTCCAAGTAAATTCTGACCCCTTGTCAGCGCCCTCAGTACTTGGGGGCAATCCTGGATACCTCTTGGGGCAGAGCCTTACTGCCCCAGGACTGGGCAGATCGGCTTATAGCTAAAGTCGGCCTGTTGTACAGCAGCCGCTATATCTTGGCCAGAACCTTTCTCCAACTTTTGGGTCTGATGGCTGCAGCCATAGTCACAGTGCGGCTAGAAAGATTGAACAAGAGAATTCCTCAGTGGACATTGAGGGTCCGGTGGGACCAGCCCACTGACGACCTGGAACAGCTGGTCCTGGTCTTTACTGTGAAGGGAGTTCTACTTTGGTGGATGGAACCCAGCAACCTTTTAAAGGTGACGGGCAAAGGTTTTTTTAGTACAGGGCTGTCCCTATAATATGGACTTTGCAGGCTGCAGTCCTAATGGCTGATTATTACTGCAATTGTTTTAAGTCCCTTAATTTTTACTTTGCAAGTATTGGTGAGCGGTGGCTCTGAGAAGCCCGTCCAGACACTAGAACTTAATGAGGAAAACTTCCCATTTTGGTGACGTAGATGATAGTATTGCTGTGCTGAACACAGCAGGGATCAGGCATTATTTTAAATTTTTTCATAGCATCAACGTGAGAGTTCATGTTTAAAAGTATACTTACAGGTAGTTTTAGACCTAGACTACCTGTATAACTATATTTTTAAACATGAGCCCTCACGCTGTTGATATGAAAAATTAAAACTAATGCCCACTCCCTGCTGTGTTAAGCACAGCAATACCGTCATGTACGTCACTAAAATGGGAGGTTTTCCCATTAAGTTCTAGTGCTGTTCGATTGGGCTTCTCAGGGAGCCATCTCCACTTCTGCATTCGTCCAGACTCTACACTTAAAAATAAATTGCAATAATCAGCCATATGTAGATGGCAGCTGGCAAGGTATGATATTACAGGGACAGCCCTGTACTAAAAACCTTCGCCAGTCACCTTTAAGATGGGTTCCTTTTCTCATTCCTTCCTCTCAGCAAATCCTCACAACCGATGCTTAGGGGTTGGGGTGGGGAGCTCATCTAGGGCCCCATCAAACTCAAGGGACCTGGTCCCATCTGGAATGCTCTCTCCACATCGATGTCGTGGAGATATGGGTCATTCTTCATGCCTTGTGGGTCTTCTAGACTCTGCTTTCCCCAGGTCTGCTGCCAGTGCAGACGGTCAACATCAGTGTAGTCCACTACATCCACATCAGGAGGGCACTCGTACCTTCTGTGCTTGGAAGTAATGAGTCTGGTATTGGTCTTTGGATCACAGTCTTGAACTGTTGGCTGTCCATGTTTCAGGTGTCCAAAATGTCCTTGTGGACATCCTAAGTCAATCGCAGTCAGTGGCGCATGGGTGGGGGCTGCTGACCTCAGTAGTAGAAGACGACCTGTTTGACAGGTGGGGTTGTCCAGAGTTGGACCTTTTTTGCATCCCTACTCCGCACAAAAGTGCAACTTTTTTGCTTGTTCGATTCAGCGCATGGAGTTTTCTGGTGAGACACGTTGCCCGCCTCTTGGAAACTGAGGTTTCTGTATGCATTTCTTCCCTTTCCTTTACTTCATAGGGCTCTGATCAAGCTCCAGATTGAAGGGCCACGGTGATCCTCATAGCCTCCTTCTGGTCTCGTCTGATCTGGTTCCCTTTACTGCAATAGCTGGCAGCGGAACCTCCAATACCTCTTCCTCTGTGCAGCTGCTTGCTCTCCCAAAACCGGGGCACCCTGGTCCATCCGGACCTCAGATACTTGCATCTTCACGCCTGGCTCCTGAGGACATAGCATGGCTTGGGTCGGGATGTCATCCAAGGTGGCTGATGTCCTGGTGGCGGCTAGGGAAGCCATACACTGGGGTCACTTATTCTGTGAAGTGGAAATGTTCTGCACTGTGGGCTGCTTCATGTCAGCTGGATCCTTTCTCTTGTCCAGTGAATCAGATTCTGGAGTTCTTGCTGTCCTTTCAGATTCCGGTCTGAAGTACTCTCTTAAGGTGCACACGTCTGCCATCTCTCCTTCCATGTGCCTGTTGATGGACTCCACGGTGGCACAGCTGGAGGTGCTCTCTACATTTCTGAGAGGCATTCTTGACCAGAAGCATCCTATCCACAATCCAGTCCCACCTCGGGATTTGAATTTTGTGTTGGAAAACTTACTTTAGCTTTTTTGAGTCGTCCATGACGGCGCTCGCTTTCTGTCATGGAAAGCATTATTTTCAGGGTTTTAAATAATTGATTAGCACTTTTTCTCTTGGGACAATACTAACTGTACAGAAAGCATTTATATAGGTTTTCTAGAAGTGTTAGGTTTGTTAAACACAGTGAGGCAAGTGCTATGCACTTCTGAGCGTTTTAGAACTTTTATGAGCAAAGCGCTAATCAATTTTTAGAGTTAAATAAAACCCTGTTTTTAGTAGTTATTACTTCTGATCAAAGAATTTCAGAATTACAGGCGCTCTTGTGTAAGCAGCCTTATTTGCACAATGAGAGGTTGTCTTTGCGTGCTAACCCTAAGTTTCTTCCTAAGGTGGTGTCTGAGTTTACTTTAAATCAGTCCATCCACCTGCCTGTTTAATACCCAGAGCATGCCAGTCCAGAGGAAGCATTGCTTCACACTTTAGATGTGCATAGAATTCTGCATTACTACATCCACTGTATGAAGGACTGTAGGAGGTCCTCTCAGTTGTATGCTTCTTTCGACCCTGGGAAAGGAGTCCCTGTTTCAAAACGGTGCTTGTCCAAATTGATTGGCCAGCTGCATCACTTATTGCTTCAGGAAGTATGGCAAGGATCTTCCTGGCATTTTGTGGCCATTCCGACAGAGGCATTGCCACTTCGGTTGCCTGTTTAGTAATGTGTCGGATGCAGAGATCTGTGCTGCTGCTACTTGGAGTTTGTCTACATCTTTGCCAAGCACTACAGTTTGAATATTGCCTCTAGACATAGGGTCATCTTTGGCCTAGCTGTTCTCCAGGGCCTGCTTTCTTACATTTGAGGTTTCTTCTGCCCAGGCTGTGCTTTCTGCTGACTGAACTGCTTGGGACTCGTTCCATAGGTGTGGCCTGCTGCAAGAGATACCATCAAAGTCACATAGTACAGTTATGTAAGAACTGACTGTAACAGTTGATCTGCGAGGGGATCTCTTGCAGCAGGCCATGCCTTTACTCCCTCCTTCCCCTGACCTGGGAGGTCTTTATCTGTCTGTACCTCTTTCTCCATTATTTTTCTTGGCAGAAACTTTTGGTTCCTCCTCAGTTCCCCCTGCTTGGACTAGGTGGCTTATGGTCTCCAGCGGGAGAACTGAAAAGGGCGCGGGGGCTGCCCACTCGTATAGGATAGGCCAACATTGGCGAATGACATTGGAGTTGGGCAGCCCCTGGTAGACATCGAGCTCATAGCTCAGTATGCCTTCCTGGTAAATCTAAGTAAATAAATAGGTAATACAGTTTCCTTAGCAGCGTCTATAGTAAGTCGTCAATCAACACAAGCGTAAGCATGAGCAATGAGAGGAGGGCTATCAGATGCAAGACTTCAGTATTTCACCCTCAAGATACATTTATCGGCTATATCAGCCTTTCATGAACCTACTGCTGGGCGTAGAGTTGCTAAACTGGAGTTAGCACATATGTACCTCAGTGGCATTCTACATTTAAAAGCCCTTTATAAAATCCGGTGCCCACTGGGACCCAATCTTGTTCTGGAAAAGCTTACATTGGCTCCTTTTGAGCCTGCCACAAGCTGCAGCTTGTGTTTCTGTCTTGGAAAGTGTTATTTTACAGTTGCTATTACTTCTGCTCAAAGAATTTCTGAGCTGCAGGCTCTCATTTGTGAGCCTCCTTATCTGATTTTCCAGAGTGTCTTTGTGCACTAATCCTAAATTTCTTCCCAAGGTGGTGTCCAAGTGTACTTTAAATCAAACCATCCACCTTCCAGTATATTACCTAGTGCATTCCAATCCAGGAGAAGTATTGCTCCATACTTTAGATGGACATAGAATTCTGATGTACTATCTCAACCACACCAAGGCCTCCAGAAAGTTTTCTCAGTTTTTTGTTTTGTTCACCCCAGGGAAAGAGGGCACCCATTTCTAAACAATGCTTATCAAAGTGGCTTGCAAATTGTTATCATTTTTTGTTACCAGAATTACGGCAAGGAACTTCCTGGTGTGATTCGTGGCCACTGCACTAGGGGGATGGCCACCTCTATTACTGGTGTCAGAAATGTGTTTGCTGCCGTAATTTGTGGTGCTGCCAGCTGAGGTCCACACCTTCACTAAATATTACAGCCTGGATATCCACTCTCGTAAATGTCTGCTCTGGACTTGCCATCCTGCAAGACCTCCTTTCCGTATACGAACGTCCAGCCTTTTGTTACTCATTTCAAAGGTGTGGCCTGATGAAAGCAATATCCTCAAGGAAAATGGAACAGTTATGTAGGAACTTACCGTAACAGTAGATCTTCAAGAGAATGTCTCATCAGGCCATACCATCCTCCTCCTTACGGGCACTGTGTCAAAGGATTTTATTGCTGCTGTCTCCAAAGCTGCTTTCCCTAGCCCTCTGTCTTGCAAAGCTCTACATTCTCTCATGGTTCCCTCAAAGCCTGTCCTCCAAGTATGATCTCCAGAGGTTAACTGGGGAGAGGATGTGTCACCCACTTTTATACATACACTGACGCTGGACGTCGTGGGCGGCCCCTGGAGGGACTGCTTGCAAAAGTTTCCATGTGGTCCTACTGCTTGCTGGCTATATGTTCTAAAGGTGTGACTTAATGAAAGAGATTCTCTCGAAGATCTGCTGTTACATTAAGTTCCTACGTAAAGAACAGTTACATAAGAACTTACTGTAACAGCAGATCTTCGAGGAGTCTCTGTCATCAGGTCACACCTATGGAACTTAGCTCTCAGATGACAGGATCACATGGAAGCTTTTCTGCAGCAGTCTATTGAGGCGATCCATACCAATGTCAGGCTCAGATGTTACATGCCCTATATAAGCACAGGCAGCCTGGCTCCCACCTCAGTTCTTTCCCTAGCTGGAGACAATAGCAGATAGGAGCCCTGCCAGGAAACAAAGGAGAGAGAGAGAGAAGCAGCACATCTAGCAGAAAGGCTGGAGCAACAAAACAGCTGAGCTGTAGAAAGAGAGAGAGAGAGAGAGAAAAACAGAAAGGAGCAGCTGCGCAAACCTTGGCTGCAGACATGCCCCTGAAACAGGCAACTGAAGTAGCCAACCTCCTGGTGGAATGGCCCTTAACCCCAGGAAGTTCCTTACTGTACTTCCTGTAACAAAAAAGAGTATAGTTAGCCAACCAACTGGACAAGCACTGTTTTGAAACTGGCATGTCCTCTCTGCGAAGTGAAAAAACAAACAGAGCACTTCCTGCAGTCCTTCGTATGGTGTGTATAGCAACGCAAAATTCTATGCACATTCAAAGTATGGAGCAGCGCTTCCCCTGGATTGGCATGCTCTGGAAAATAAACAGGCACGTGGACGGATTGATTTATGGTAAATTCAGACACCACCATAGGAAGAAACTAATGGTTAGTATGCAAAGAGACCCTGTCTATGTGAACAATCAAATTAGGTTGCTCACACAAAAGCCTGTAGCTCTGAAATTCTTCGAGCAAATGTGATGGCAAGTAAAAATCATGCTTGCCATGACAGAAAGTGTAGCCCAAAAGGAGGCAGGGCAACTTCTCGAGCATGAAACTGAGGTCCCAAGCCAGGACCAGATTACAGATAGCAGGCTTCAAGTGAAGAATGCCTCTCAGAAAAGTACGTGTCACATCCAATTGGGTCACTGTACGGCCATCAATAGGCACATAAAAGGCTGAAATACCAGACAGGTGCACCTTGATGGAGGAATATTTCAGTCCTGCATCTAGGGATGCCACGATAACATGATATGACGATATATCATGAGAATTACCACTGACGATAACGTTATCATTGTGTAAAAAAAACCCACAATATCGTGATTATCGTGCAGCAATATAGTGATAAAGCACCTCAGCTTGCTTTTCCAGCAGCATCCCTTTTCAGGTGCAACCATGATTCCTGATTCCCCACCATCCTCCTATCAGATTTTTAGTATTTTTCCTTAAAATAAGGGATGCAGTGCTGGCCATGTGGTGAAGTGTTTGAGGACCTTGGCATCTCACCTGTCGCTATGCTGGTAAATCAGGTTCAGGAATAGACCTGGGTCGCTCAAGGGGCTGACTGCATAAAGGAGAAATGAGCATCCATTGATGGCTCTCCTTTGAGGAAGGGGACAGTACAAGCTCTGCTTGATCGCCATCTAGTGGAGGCTGGATGATGCAGTAGTAACAGCCTTCTGACTGTCTGGGTACAAGGGACAAGTATGTGTAACATCTTTACGTCACACACTCTCGCACCATTGCATGTGTGCCAGCCCAAGGGATGGGAAAAAGAAATGGTGGGGGGGGAGGTATGTGCACCAGTCAACTTACTTACATAGAGAAACAGAAACTGGTGGCAGATAAAGACCACTTGGTCCACCTAGTTTGTCCATTTTCCCTACCTACTGTAATACCACAGTCCCTACTTGGTCTCCTGATTTACCCTCCTTTTCCTAACCAATAAGGTTCCCTTATGCCTATCCTATGCATTCTTGAATTCTGTTACAGTTTTTGCCCTGACCACCTCTGCTGGGAAGCTTTTCCAGGTATCCACCACTCTTTCTGTGAGGAAGTACTTACATTTCCCTGAATCTACCCTCCAGCATCACAGCATGACCCCTTTTTCTTGAGCATCTTTTTTCTGAAAATACTTCCCTCTTGTACCCTAGTTATACCCGTGAGGTATTTGAAAGTCTATCAAATCCCCCCCTCTTCCTTTTCTCCAGGGTGTACATATTGAGGTCCTTTAGCCTCTCATAGGGCTTCTGATGCAGGCCCTGCACCATTTTAGTTGCCCATCTCTGGACTGCCACTACTCTGTCTATGCCCTTCTGGAGATGTGGTGTCCAGAACTGGACACAGTGCTCTAGGTGAGGTCTCACCAATGATTTATACTACTGGATCACCACCTCGCTCTTTCTGCTGGTGATACCTTTCCCTCTGCACCCTAGCATTCCACCAACTCTCCCCACCACCTTGTCACACTGTTTGGTCACCTTTAGGTTGTCAGATATGACTACCTCATGTCTCTTTCCTGATTGGTGGTCATCAGTACCACTCCCCTTCCCCATCTTGTACTCCACCCTGGGTTTCTTTGCCCCAAGTGCATGATTTTGCACTTCTTAGCATAGAATCTTAGTTGCCACACTTTTGACCCACGAGCTTTCTTCAATATCTATTCATTGTTTACACACACACACACCACCCCCGGGGTGTCTACCCTACTGCAGATCTTTGTGTCATCTGCAAAAAGTCATACCTTCCCTTCTGCAGTGCTGCTAAAAAGACATTTAAATGAGGACCAGTCCTGGTACTGAATCCTTGTGGCAACCCGCTGGTCATCCTCTTTCTCGGTGCAAGTTTCATTTACCACCACGGTCTGTCATCTATCTCCTACCAATTTCTTACCCAGTTTACTACCTTTGCACCCACTCCCAGCCTGCCCAGCTTGTTTATAAGTCTCCTATGTGGAATGAAACATAGAATTTGATGGCAGATAAGGACCGCTTGGCTCACCCAGTCTGCCCATTTCCCTACCTAATGGATAAGCTGCAGATCCTAGTTAACCAGCAGCCTACTTCTTTCTAACCCCACCCCCTAGAATTGCCTTATGGCTGTCCCATGCATGCTTGAATTCAACCACTGTTTTTGACTCCGGAAGGCCGTTCCATGCATCCACAACCCTCTCTGTGAAAAAATACTTCCTTACATTACCTCGGAGCCGCCCCCCACTCTATCTTCAAATTGTGCCCCCTTGTTCTTGCACACCTCTTTTTTTGAAAGATGCTACCCTCTTGGACTTTGTTGATTCCCTTGAGGTACTTGAAAGTTTCTATCATCCCCCCTCGAGGCTATACATATGCATAGAGAACTAATGGAGCTTTAATATGTCTTCCAGTGCAGACCCTGCACCATTTTAGTTGCCCTCCTCTGGACAGCTTCCATCTTGTCTATGTCCCTCGGAGACTGGGTCTCCAGAACTGCATACAGTACTCCAGATGGGGTCTCACCAGCTGTCTGTACAGAGGGATAACAACTTCCTGTTTTCTACTGGTGATGCCTCTCCCTATTCATCCCAGTATCCCCCCAGCTCTCCTTACTGCCCTCTCACATTGCTTGCCCACCTTTAAGTCATCTGATATGACTACCCCCAGGTCCCTTTCCATTTTTGTTGTTGGTATCTCACCCCCCATTGTGTACTCTTCCCCTGGGTTTTTGTTTCCCAGGTACATTACCTTGCACTTCTTAGCATTAAATCTAAGCAGCCATACATCTGACCATTCCTCTAACCTTGCCAAGTCCCTTCTCATCCTTTCCACCCCACCTTGTGCATCAACTCTGTTGCAGATCTTTGTGTCATCTGCAGAGAGACATACTTTTCCTTCCAGTCCCTCTTCAATGTCGCTTACAAAGATATTGAAGAGGACCGGTCCTAATACTGAACTCTGCAGCACCCCACTAGTAACCCCCCTTTCTTCAGAGTGGACTCCATTTACTATTATTCTCTGTGTCCTATTCTCCAGCCAATTCTTTACCCAGGCTATCATCTTGGGACCCACTCCCAGGCTGGTTAACTTGTATATTAATCTTTTGTGTGGGACTGAGTCAAATGCCTTGCTAAAGTCTAGGTAGGCCATGTTCACAGCCCCTCCCTGATCTACTACTTTGGTCACCCAGTCAAAGAAATCTATTAGATTTGTCTGGCATGACCTTCCCACTGTGAATCCATGCTGCCTTGGGTCCTGTGCACCTCTGGTCTCTAGGTACCTGACAGTTCTTTCCTTCAGAAGTGATTCCATCATTTTCCCTATCACTGAGGTTAAAACTAACAGGTCTGTAGTTTCTGCTTCTGCTCTGCTCCCACTTTTGTGAGGGAATCAATCTGCCCTCTTCCAGTCCTCAGGTACCACCCCATCCTCCCATGATTTGTTAAAGAGGTAGTCAGTGGTGTCACTAGTTCTACCCTTAGTTCTTTTAGAATTCTGGGATGAATCCCATCAGGCCCCATTGCTTTCTCCACCTTCAGTTTTAAGAGTTCTTTCAGAACCCTTTCTTCTGTAAATGGGCTGGTATCAACTTCTGTATCCAGAGTGTTTCTATTGTTTGTTTTAAGTACCTCCTTCATTTGTAAATACTGAGCAAAATATTTGTTTAGTATCTCCGCCTTTCACAGTCACCCTCTGCCCAACCCCTCCCTTTATTAAGCCTCACTATCCTCCCTAGTCTTCCTTCGCTCCTGATGTACCTAAAAAGGTTTTATCCCCCTTCTTAACTGAGTTGGCTATCTTTTCCTCAGTTCGGGCCTTTACTGTTCTGACTGCCTTCCCAGCTTCCTTTTGCTTTAACTGACACAATTCTCTGTCTTGCTCCTTCTGTGATTCCTTGTACTTTCTGAATGCTTTCTTTTTCTCTTGAACCTTCACTGCCACCTCCTTTGAGAACCATAGTGGTTTCTTACATTGTTTTGTTTTGTTTATTTGCTTCACACAAAGGCTCGTTACCTGTGTGATGGCAGTTTTTATTATTCCCCATTATTCTTCCTGCCCATTTGCTAGTGCATTCCTTAGGCACTCACCCATTTTGGCAAAGTCAGACCTCCTGAAGTCCAGTACTTTTGCCTTTGTATGCTTGATTCTATTGCTGTGTTTATTGTGAACCATACTGTTCGATGGTCACTAGTTCCCAGATGGCTACCCACTTCTACATCTGTGATCCTCTCTTCATCTCCATTTGAGAGGACCAGGTCTAAGATTGCTCCCTCTCGAGTGGGTTCCAATACTAGTTGTCTAAGGCATGCCCCCTGTAGGGCATCTAGAATAACCCCACTTTTAGAAGTGGCTGCTGCAACTGCACTCCAGTTAACATCTGGCATATTCAGATCACCCATCAGCAATATCTCCCCTTTATCTGCCATTCTAAGTATTCTTTCTATCATTTCCTTGTCCATTTCCTCCCCCTGAGAGGGGGGTCTGTATACAACCCCTGTGCGGACTGTGGTGCCATTGCCTGCCTCCAAATTGACCCACAGCGCTTCTTCTCCTCCCTGTTTACTCTTTTGTTCTGTTGCTTTGATTCCTTCTCTTATGTAGAGAGCTACTCCTGCTCCTCTTTTACCCTCCCTGTCCCTTCTGTAGATAGTGTATCCTGGTATGTTTACGTCCCAGTCATGGTTTTGTGTGTATCATGTTTCTGTGACTGCCACGATATCCAGATGTTCTCCTCCTCCATCAAGGCCACTAATTCAGGAAGCTTGTTACCCAGACTATGGGCAGTGGTACTCATTGCTCTCCATTTTTGATGGCTTTACCTTCTGTAGCAGCATCCCCACTGACCTTTCTACCTTGGTCTTTTCTCATTTAGTACCCTGTTTTGTGGGGAGGCTGGGATTTTCCTGCTGCTTATCAGTGCCTCTCCCTGACTAGTTTAAAAGCTTGCCAATGAAGCATTTAAACCGATTGCCCAAAAGACTTGTTCCCTTCCTGGACAGATGCAGACCATCCTGCCAGTATAGGCTGGTGTCCCTTCAGGTGAAACCCCAGTCCCCAATGAAGCCGAGCCCCTGTGCTCCACACCATTTTTTCAAACATTCGTTAAACTGCATGGTGCAAAGTACCCTCGTCTCACCCATGCCACTGACAGACAGCACCTCTGAGAAGGATACTGTGTGTGCTACTTGTCTTAAGCCCCTCCCCAACTCTATAAAGTCCTTTTGCACTGCTCTAATCTCATGCTGAGCCAAGTCATTTGTCCCTAGGTGGACAATGACGTCCAGCTCAGACTCCCGTGCAACTGTTCTCATGATCCTAAGGATGCGCTTCCTGTCCCTCAAGCCATGGCACCAGGCAGGCACCTTACTTCAGTTTTCCTGCTCCCCCAGTTCTATCCCTAATAATTGAGTCCCCACAGAGCTGCTTCCTTCCTGTGGTGCCCTCTGCCTCTTCCTGAGGGCCTCCATTGTGACAGTTGTCTGCACCTCCTTGGTCTCCTCTCTGGGGTGCATCCATGGGAGAACTATGCTCCCCAGAATGGTGTTGAAGGACTTACTGAAATCAAGGCAGGCTACATTCAAGGCTCCACCCTGATCTAACTAAAGTAACAAGGCTTTTGTTACATAAATACTGACTCTGATTTGTACTACAAGTTGGGTTAAAATTGTAAAAAAAATTTTAAAATGCCACCCCATAGACTTGCATGGAGCACAACCCCACACTAGGCATATAATGACCTCACAAAACAAGGAAGCGCGGGGACGGTGTCGGCAATCAGGAAGTGGAAGGGACTGAGCTGATAACCCCCTCGGGGGCCAATACGATCCTTTGCCTTCCTTAGGGAGCTAAGGAAAAAAACATTCAACTACTACAGTGGAACTCCTAATCAGGTAAGGGAGTCTCCTGATTATTTTGCAGGCAAGGAGAAAAATCCAGCAAAGATGCTCTTTGAACAAGCAAGTAAAAATATTTGCTCATTCACATTTTAAAATGTACTGTACTCTGTGTGTATAACATGTATTAATTGTATATTTGAATCAAGCAATTTTATAAAGTTTATAGATTTCAGTGTGAAAAAATAAAAAATGTTTTAAATATTTTACTTTCTGCATTATTTTACGACTTCAAAATAATGGCATGAATGCATAGCATTGCTTGAAAAAGTCTCAAATATGTAAATTATGTAAAAACTATTTGACTTGAAATACTTTTTCTAACATTGTTGCAGAAGTGGCAAGGTTATCGTGATAATTTCATCACGGTTATCATATTGTCAAAATTTTATTATCATGACACCCCTACCTGCATCTGATAGGGACAGAAGGTACTCCAGAACTTGGTTGACCAGACAGGTAAAAGGTCCAGGTGATGGAAGCAGCCCATATAGCAAAGTGCTTCCATTTCATTATGTGACTCTGGTGGAAGGTTTCCTTGCAGTCACCAGGACCATCAGCCACCTTCTGAGACACCCCAAACTGGGGCAATGGCTATGTCCTCAGGAGCCATGCATCCAGATGGGCCAGGGTTCGCTGAGCTTGTGTCAACAGCTTCTGACAAAGGGGCAGAGGAACCAGAGGTTCCACAGCCGACTGATGCAGTAATAGGAACAATATTTGATGAGGCCAAAAAAGAGTCACCAGAATTAGCGAGCCACTCTCCATCTATAGCTCAATGAGTGCCCTCTGAATCAAAGGTAAATGAGGGAACGTGTAAAGAAACCCCCCTTTCCAGGAGAGGGACAAAGCATCTTGCCAGAAAACTCCAAGCCCTGTATCTAGTGAGCAGAAATGCAGCAGTTTTGCATTGAGTGGGGATGCAAAAAGGTCCAACTCTAGACGATCCCACCTGTTGAACAGGTCTTCTGTGATCAAAGTCAGTAGTTCCTACTCATACATTCTGGACTGTGACCTGCTGAGGCTGTCCACCAATGCATTTTTTGTGCCAGGCACGTGGATGACTGACAGTTGTAGACCATGATCTAGAGCCCAGTACCAGACCTCATCGCTTCCCAGCACAGGGGTAGGAATGATCCCCCACCACCATTTGTTGATATACTAGACTACACCAGGATTGTTCGACTGCACCAGCAGAGGGCCCAGGGAGAGATGGTTCTAGAAGGCCTGGAAGGCATACAGAACTGCCTGCATTTCTAAGATGTTTATGGAGGATGAGTCTCCCATTGGGACCAGAGGCCCTGGGTCTGATAAGAGCAGAGGTGAGCTCCCCCAACCCAGATCCAAAGCATTCATTGTGAGGATCTGCTGAGGAGTGGGGATAAGGAAGGGGACCCCTTTTAAGAAATTGACTGAGTCCATCCACCAGTAAGGCACTCTGCAGGCTGGGGAGGAGACAAGGACCAGCTCATCTAGATTGATCGAGTGCTGATCCCACTGGATCCTGAGGGTCCACTGTGGGATCTGCATGCTAACCTGGTCAAAGGGACTGAAATGATGGCCATGGCCATTAGGCCTATTAGCCTCAAAAATGTTCTGGCTGGGACATAACATCTCTTAGCCACCTCCTGGGCCTGGGCAATTAGGCTGTCTGCTTTGTCTTGGAGGAGGAAGGCCTTGCCCGGAGTAGAATCCAGAACCGCTCCTATGTACTTTAACCTCTGGGATGAGGTCAGCACAGACCTGGGCCAACTGACAGTGATGCCCAAGGACTAGAAGAACTGCAAGGTGCCCTCTACAGTTAATAATAGGAGCTCCCTGGACTGGGCTTTCAGTAGCCAATCATCCAGGTATGGGAACACATAGATGCCTGCATGCTGGAGGGTGGCTGCTACAGCTGCTAAGCACTTGGCAAATACCTGTGGTGCAGAGGATAAGCCAAAGGGCAAGATCATGAACTGGTAATGCTACCCTTGAAATAGGAACTGAAGATATTGCCTGGGGGGGGGGGACCATGATATGCAAATAGGTATCCTGCATATCGACGGAGCATAGCCAGTTGCTCTGCTTGAACAGAGGAAGAAGGCCATGCAGAGTGACAATCTGTAACTTTTGTACTGGATAAAAAATCTCAGCTCCTTAAGGAACAAGAAGAACCTTTAAGTAGAACTCGTTCTTTGGCCGCCCTGGGCACTGGTTCTATGACTCTTTAGCAACACAGGTTAGTACCTCCTTTCTGAGAACCCCGCGTGGTCTGGGGGCTAAGATGTGGGACCCAGAGAACATCTGAGGCTGTTCTAGAGCATGGCCCTTTTCGATTATCTTCAGGATCCAGACATCAGTTGTAATTGCTCCACTGGGACAGATAAAGGGAGAACCAACCTGTGACCACCACCTGGCTTGCAACGGGGGGTTGTCTGTCAAGGAGTCAGGCTGAAGCTGAACCAGCAGCCAGCCACACTTCTCCTCTAGAATGCTTAGCAGAGAAACCAAGGAGGGGCAGGCAAGGTAGAGCTGGCCCTGCGCTGACCCTGGAGCTTGGTTCTAGAACCAGACTTGTGAGAGACCTTATGAAAGGAAGGCCTTGGTCTACTCCTGGGCTGGATAAGATTAATGGAGTGGACAGAGTGAATAGCTCTGCTGGAGGCCTGCAGGTCATTGATAATACCCTGCACATCAGGACAAAAGAGACTGTGACTAACAAAAGGGGCATTCAACACCTTTTGCTGCACATCATGAAACGTGTGCCATCCAGCACCAAGACTGGGACCTAGTGGTCCCAGGGTATAGGCTGCATCATAGAGACAGGAAAAGAGGGAAGGGGGAGATGTGGCTATTTGTGTAAGGGAGGGGACAGTATGCAGCAAGGAAGAGGGTACGGCCGAGACCTTACAGGTACAGCTCCAAGACTCGAAGGGTAGAAGGATTATGCTGAGGGTGGTGTATAGGCCACCATCTCGAAAAGAGGATATTGACAGGGAATTGGGGAGCAGATAAGAAGGGTCAGTGCAAATTGGGGGAGCAAATAAGAAGGTCTGTGCAAAAGGTAACACTGTAATAGTAGGGGACTTTTATCTGACAGGTTGAGTGGAGCACCCCAGCTATCGTGAGTGTCCGGGAACAGGTCCTCATAGAGGCTTTCCAGGACAGCTTCCTGATGCAGATGGTAAGGAGTCAACTAGGGAAGGGAAACATTCTGGACCTTGTACTGGTGAATGGAGAGTATGTCAGGAATTAGGAGTGGAGGATCCCCTGGCAGGGAATGACCACTCACAGTATGGTTCTTACTCGTGAATATGGGTAAGGAGGCAGCCAGGACCAGAACAATGGTGGTGGACTTTAGGCAAGCTGATTTTGGCAGGATGGCAGAAATATTGAGGGGCACCGTGACAGCATCCACCCACACTTGAAAGCCTCACAGAGTGGGAAATTATCAAGCGGGGACTAGTAGAGGACACTAATTCCTGCAGAAAGAGCCAATGCAAAAGGCCAGGTCCAAAAGGCCTTGCTGGATAAGCAGGCAGGGTTAAATAGGGTGAGGGAAAAGAAGAGTTTCCTTCAGAAGATATATGAAAACCAAATGAAGGGAGGATAGAGAAGAGTACATGAAGAAATCAAAGGAGGTGATCAAAACTGTCAGGACAATCAAAGGGAACTTAAGCTGGTACAGCGGATAAAAAAAAGGATAAAGATTTTCAAGTACATATGGGAGAGAAGTTACAAGGATCAGATCATTAGAATAAAGAAAGATGGATGGTGGGTGGAAAGGGGTGCAGCAGGCAGAGCACATGAAGTATTCTGTTCTGTGTTTACCAGGGAGCAGCTAGGGCTAATGCCAAAGAGAAGGAAGGGTGGTATTGAGGGCACAAAGTAAACAGATGGGTGAAATTCCAGACAGCAGGGTGCTAGAGGGCCTTAGGGACCAGCATGTGACCAGGTCTAGATAGCATACACCCACAGATTTTGAAGGAGCTGGCAGAGGTCTTGGGAGGACTGCTGGCAGACTTAATATCTCCTAGAGACTGGCTGCATGCCTCATGACTGGAGGATGGCACATGTGGTACCCATACATAAAAGTGGGCCCAAAGATGAACCTGGTAACTATAGGCTGGTCAGCCTCACCTCCATTGAGGGGAAACTGATGGAGACTATCCTTAAGGAAAGGTTAGTAATCTTTCTAGAGAAAAATGGCCTGCAGGATAGGAGGCAGCATGTGTTTGTCTCAGGCAAATCCTGCCAGATCAACCTGGTTGATTTTTTACAATTGGGTGACTAGGGTGCTCTACCAAGGCCAGGCAGTGGATGTTCTGTATCTGGACTTCAGTAAGGCCTTCAATTCAGTCCCCTATGGTAGGATAATTAGCAAACTGGAAAACCTGGGAGTAGGGAGGAAACAGGGGGTACGGGTCAAGAACTGGCTGCAAGACAGACAGCAGAGGGTAGTGGTGGGAATCTCTAAACAACCAGACCTGTAACCATGCGGGACCACAGGGCTCAGTACTAGGTCCAGTGCTGTTCTGCATCTTTATTGCCAACATCTCCGAGGAGGTTAGAAACAAGATCAGGCTTTTACCAATGACACTAAAATTGGTGCAGTGGTGGGTGACACAGAGTGATTGCTAGGACTACAGCAGGATCTGGACAAATGTAAGCACTGGTCAGACACATGGCAGCTGGGGTTCAATGCAAAGTGATGCATCTGGGTGCCAGAAATCCAGGAGCTGCTACTGGCTGGGGTGTGGGGAGCTAATCATTACAGAGGAGAAGAAAGATCTTGGGATAATAATACAGGCCAAATAAACAAATTCAGCACAGTGCACGATTGCGGCAGCCAAGGCTAATAAGATGCTGCGGTGTATAGCTAAAGGGATTACTTCCAGGAGGAAGGTTATCCTGCCACTTTACAGGTCACTGGTGAGGCCACACCTGGAGTACTGCATGCAGTTCTGATTCCCCCCATCTAAAGAAGGATGTTAGACTGCTGAAGGGGGTCCAACACAGAGCAGGATGTTAGACTGCTGAAGGGGGTCCAACACAGAGCAGGATGTTAGACTGCTGAAGGGGGTCCAACACAGAGCAACCAGGGTGATCGTGGGGATGGAGGACCTGCCCTACAGGGAGAGACTGAGTGAGCTAAACATGTACTCAGGGGAAGACAGGAGGAAAGAGGAGATATAATGAGACCTTCAAATACTTGAAGAGCATTAATAAGGTTGGTATAGAAGGAATCTTTAAATTAAAGGGGAGGGAAAATAGGGGGCATAAGGCTGAAGCTGAAGGATGGCAGATTCAGGAGGGAAATGAGAAGGCACTATTTCACAGAAAGGGTGGCGCAGGGTGGAATGCACTGCCAGAGGAGGTGGTATCCTTGAGTTGGTGGGCAGCTCAAGAGGGGTGGTACAAGGTAAATGGGAGGTTCAGTACAGTAGGTGTACTGGAATGGGGAAGCATCAGCAACCAGGGGTGAAGTTATCAGATGTACAAGGTGGGGAAGGGAGGCGCAGCTCCAGTGTAGCTGACTAATAGCTGCACACTCAAGCAGACTCGATACACCACTATGACCCATTTCTGCTGGCATGTTTCGTATGTTTGTACAACAGCTGCAAAGCCTGAGACTATAAGCCAGGAGTACCTTCTAAGGCAAATGCCAGAGGCAGCCACCCTGGCTGTAGTATCAGCAATATCATAGGTGGCTTCGAGGAGATGCTTACTGACATCATCCGAGGCCTGGAGAACCTTGAGAAGCTCTTGCTTCTGGGAACCTTCAGGGAGGTCCTGAGCAGCAGCTTTGCCCTTCCTCCAGAGGGTATTCTGGTACTTGATCAAATGAGCCAAGTAACTTGCAATTCTAAGGCCTAAAGTGGCAGAGGCAAAAGTTTTCTTGTTTATTTAATTTTTGTTTACCGGGTACATGCACTACACAAAAGCAAGTTGCCTATTTTCGGGCATGACCTGTGAGGGTTACAGAACAAAATGCGACAGTTAATTACAAACTTAAGTACAGAAGTTGCCCCAAAGGTCTAGTCTCCTAGATTTCCAGTCAGGGGGCAGGGAACGAAGGTGCTTGGATACCTTAGTTCTGTCATGAGCAGCCTTAATTACCACCTAGTCAGTTTCCAACTGGGCTGCACAAAAGGGTAGCTGGAGGTGCCTGATAAAGCTTATCAGCCTTTCTGGGAATAACTGGTACCAGGCTGGGCCTATGCCAGGCAGCAGTGGCAGCATTATTCAGTGCTGGCAGCAAAGGAGGGATAACTTCGGATGGAGATGCTGGGATCTCCAAGAAATCCACCAGATTTCTCCTTGTAACATCCTCTTCCTCAGTCTAGAACCCCATAGTGGAGGAAAGCCGCTTCATAATGTTGAAAAAAGAGGGGTCCTCGGGAGGGAGGGGCCTGGTGGGGTGTTTGACCAACTCCTCACTCCTGGAGGAGAGAGCAGACCTATCGGAGGAGTCCACTTCAATGTCTTCCTCCTTATCCTCAGGGAGGATGAGGTCAGGGTGGTATTCCTCCACGATGTTGGCCTGTTCTGAACTGGGGTCAGAGTACTGACTGCGCTCTAGAAGGAGCGGTGTGGACAGTTTGAACTGGGATCGATGCAGAGGCAGCACCCGATGGCGTGGGCGATGGTGGCCAAGGCCATAGAACAAACTGTTGTATGAGAGACGTGGTAATGGGGCAAAGAATAGCAATAAGGTCAAAAGCAGGAAAAGGAAGTATCATAGATACATAGAATGTAATGGCGTAAGGAGACCTCAAGGTCCATCTAGTCTGCCCATGGTTTGCAGTATGCTACCCCCCCCGGTTACCCGGACTGGGTAATGATGCCCTTATATTTGTCCCATGCTTGCTTGAAGCCCCCTACAGTTTTTGCCTCAACCACCCCAGGGGGCAGGCCATTCCAGGTGTCCACCACCCTGTGGAAAAAAAAAAAAAACAACCCATCCTTCCTGATGTTTGACTTGAACTTGCCCCCGCATAGTCTTCGGACATGCCCTCGCATTCTGGTGTCTACCTTGAACTGGAAAAGGTCATTTGCCAGTGTCTTGTTTATTCCCTTAATGTATTTGAAAGTTTCTAGTATGTCCCCTCTCTCTTCTCTGTTTCAGGGAGTACATCTTTAGCTCTTTCAGTCTCTCCTCGTATGGCTTCTGGTGCAACCCTTGAATCATCTTTGTTGCCTTCCTCTGTACTGTTTCCAACCTATGTCCTTTCTTAGGTGTGGTCTCCAAACTATACCCCATACTCCAGGTGTGGCCTGACTAGTGCCCTGTACAGTGGCAACACCACCTCCTCTCTACTCATGATCCCTCTCCCAATGCAGCACAGCATACCCCCCCACACAATTTTTTCTGCTGCCTTTTCTCACTGTCTACCCACATTTAATCATCTGTTATGATCCCCAGATTGCGGTCTCTAGTTTTTATTAGTTCTTCACACCCCCGATAATCAGTTTTTGGGTTGTTCTTTCCTAGGTGCATAACCTTGCACTTCTTTGCACTGAACTTCAGCTGCCAGGCTGTAGACCATTGTTTCAGTTTTTCCAGGTCTGACTTCATTCTTTATACTCCTTCTGTAGAGTCCACTCAGTTACATATTTTGGTGTTGTCTGCAAACAGACACCTTTCCCTTGAGCTCTTCCGCAATGTCAGTCTGCTGTGAACATGTTGAATGTTAGAGGCCCTAAAACAGAGCCCTGGGGCACCCCACTGGTAACCCTCATTCTGAGGATAACACCCCATTTACCTGCAACCTTTGTGTCCTATCTTGTAGCCAGTTTTGTACCCATCTTTACTTTCTTACCTACTTCCATGCAGTCCAGTTTCTTTAGCAGCCTTCTGTAGGTGCAAGGTCAAGTATTTTACTAAAATCATGGTAGACCACATCAAGGGCCCTCCCTTTTCTACAGCTCTGGTTACCCAGTCAAAGAAATCGATTGTTTGGCATGATCTGCCTGATGCACCTCATGCTGCCTATGGTCCTGTTGTCCACTGGACTCCAGAAATGCATCAACACAGACACTGGGGAGGGGCATGGAGCCCAACTCTGATGAACCGCCATTAGCCATCACGAAAAGCAGAGGGCCCAGCACCTGTGGACCTCGAATATGGTGGTTCCAATGACCCAGAGGCAGACAGCCCCTCTGCAGCCCTGTAAGGCTGGGAGGCGTCTCCTGCATGGGGGCCTTATGGGAGCAGAGGCCTTCATGGGCAAGGTACTTGTCCACAGAAGTGGTTGAGCCATCCTGGAAGAGAAGGAAGAATCAGGGGACCAGGATCGCCGTCGGGTGGGGGAGGCGATCCTTAGGCCAGTCCCTGTCCCGAGGGTTTGTCCTGGGCCTTGGTGGCCTGAGACCCCAAAGAAAACACTGGAGATTTTGGAGGGAGGGCAGAAGAACCCTGCTCTCTGCTGGCTGCCTGTTGCTCCATTAGGAACTTCTGGAGGCATTCTTGCATCAGTGCTGGGTGGTGAGGTTGAATTTCAGGCAGAACTCACAGACGAGAACATTGTGGGCAGGCCCAAGACAGCAGACAGAGTTTGTGATCGTCGGTTGAAGAAATCTTCTTTCCACAGAGACGGAAGAGCCGAAGGATTAGTTCTCAACATACAAGGACAAAAAGAATCACTTTAAAATAAAGTGATTCAAAGGCAAAAATACCAAGGAAAAGGCAAGTAGTTTTGGCAGTTGAACTGAGCAACAAAAGCACTTCCAGCGAGTCCGTCTTGTGAATGGTCGATGGCAGAGGAAAAGAACTGAGGCGGCAGTGGGGCCACCACGCTCTTCTGTAGTGCTCCACATTGTAATGGGTAATCACAACAACTGGGTATAATAGTGCATCCCTACCCAGAGTAATGGCACAGCCCAAGCTTTAGAATGTTGGGCACATGAAGTTCCATCAGCAGCAACTCCCAGTTTAGCAGCGCACTCAAAGGGACAGAGCTACTTTAATCTTCACTCAAGATTTTCAAGATTCAAGACTTCTTTTGGGCTGTAATTCTGCCTTGCTGGTTGGGGCTGCCAGTTTTAGGGAGCATCCCTAAATTAAAATCGTTCCTGTTAAGCTGTGGCTTTCAAATTGAATAACCTGCCTTTTCTCATTCCTGTGTGGATTAGAAGCCACTTTTGCCCTATTAGGGTGTTTTAATGGTCTCCATTTAAAAAAAAAAAAAAATAAATGCCACAGGTATGTAATTTAATTTTTTCTGGGAGTGTAGGGTGTCTGGGGTTCCTTGGCTCTGGCGTCATTTCCACTCCCCCACCCCGGTCTGGTTCTGTGGAGATTTTTTTTTGTGTGTTTGTACAGTTATTGTGTGGAATTTGGGTACCTCAGAGGATTTTTGTCCACACACCTCCGTTCTTCTATTTGCGCAGCCGCCATTAGGCTGGGTGCACGTGCTCTTCCCACCTCCGTTTGAAGCATGTGCCCATGTTTTGCGCCAATACTGTTGCATCGAGCACTTGCGCAATACTATCACATCGGTATGCGTGCACAATACTTTTGTATCGCTGCTATTGTGCTTGTGCAATTACTGGTGCATACCGTTATTGCCGTGATAACATCCTGTGTACACCTGCTGTGAGCACTTATGTCTAATTAGCACTTCTTTCCATGCTAATCACAGTACACAGCTCAGTGAAGAGTTTTAGCCTCCTCAGAAGGATATTAGCCCAGGTGCTGATATAAGGGCTAATTATATTTTACCTCAGTAATTGTTATTTGGCACCCAATTATAGTAGGCAATGTAGTGTAATGGTGAAGTCTCTGGGCTGAGATGCTCTCTCTGGCAACATGACAATCAGAGACCATTAATCAGGTAATGATGTAAGACCTGCAAAACAAGGTTAATGAGACCCTTCCCCATGGGTTCCTTTTGCCCTCATTGTGTTGCTTAGCAACCCCCAGCCGGTCCTCTGGCCTGAGGAGGGGGAGCACCTGTTTTTTTTTTACTTGGTAGTGGCAGCAGAATTGTGAGGAAAATCACTTTTGTGGCCCCTGAGTGAGCTTGAGCCTTGATGTCCCACAGGACATCCCAGCAGACACACCAGACTCCAGACAGGCCCCTCAGGTCACGGGGGACCCTTCCAGGCACATCCATATGCCGCGCAGTATGCTTAGGCTGCGTTAACAGATGTGCAGTCAGAACCCAAACCCGTCTTTTTAGGCCAGGACAGGAATTACGGGGATCTTGGGGAAGTAGTTCCTGACCTTAAAATTAATAATAAAGAAAAAAAAAGGTCTTCAGATGAGGAGAGAGAGGAAAGGGAGTGGAAGGAGCCCAAGTCAGGGATTCCTTCCTTCCTTCCCCTAGTTAATAAGTCCAAGTTTTTTTTTTTTACTGACTGGCTAATGGGCAGAGCTCCCAGATGTTATGCCATCATCGAGTTTAGTAGAGCACTGTGGAAGCATGTCACCGGACCGCTGTCTGGAGTGCTTCCACAGTGCTCAGGAGAATGTCCACTGGTGCTGTTTATGCAGTCCTCCCCCTCTACGGACCACATAAACACACCCTCTTCACCGGGGCTCTACTTTTTGATGGCCAGCGTGCCCAAGATGGCGGCATTGACTCAAACTGCGCAGGCGCAAGTATCACACATGTACAGTTCTGTTGGTGCCACCATCTTGGGCACAGCAGACTCCGGTGCAGTGAAAGCTCCGGTAGTTGTAGATTTAGTTTAGTTGTAATAGGGTACCCCATTTTCTTTAATCAAGATGACCAGCTAGTTTATATCCCTAATCACAATCAGCTGTGATAACAGCAGCTGCTAGTAGATTTAGTTAAGCAGAACTCCTTTATAGTCCCCAGTCAACTCCTTTAACCTCCCTATTGGTAACAATCAAAACTTTCCAAGTCACCGTTTTGGCCCTGCCCTGTGCTACTGGCCTGCTAGTTTATAAATTCATGCAATATACCCACGGGTGGGAGGGTAGATCATTTTGCTGGAAAGTGTCCCATGCAGGAGGAGAACAGCTAACTTCACTGCTCTCCACCCCCCAATGCTGTTTCAGACTCTGGTCTGGGTGCTTTTTCTATTGGAGTGAGCAAACCTTGAAATTTAAAGGCTCCCAAGAATTTTGAATCTGGCACCTTTTTGTGCAGCGTTGCAACTGGCTGGGAGGTTAGAAAACCCTCCAGTCTGTCTGGCAGTTGTTTCAGGAGCAGGTTTGCAGTCTCTTCCATTTCCTCTGGAAGAGGTGTCCGGTGCAGGGGAGAGCACCTAACTTCACTGCTGCACAGCCCTAATCGGTCACTGGCCTAGCGGTTTTCTCAATTGGACTCAGCAAGCCCTGGAATTTAAAGGCTGCCAGGAATTTTGAATCTGGTGCCTTTTTGTGTTGCACTGTGACTGGCTGAGAGGTTAGAAAACCCTCCGTGGCCAGCTGCTGGTTGGTGTGATGATCGCTTCAGGAGGAGCAGGAGTGGGTTTGCAGTCTCTTCCTGTCTCTGCTGTAAAGTAGGGGAAAGAAGCTAACTTCACTGCTGGCTGCTAAAGTCCCCCAAAATGCTGTCTTTGGCTCTGGTCCGGCAGCTAACATGTCAAAACATAAGAAAGCCATTGAAGTTTATTTCTGATTTAGAATCTTATGAATTTCTGCTTCAAATGCTGAATGTACAGTACTGTGGTGTGCAACACCTTTTCCATGAGGAACAGAGAAATTTTTAGAGGTTAAATGAGGGGTGTAGGGTGTCCTCGTAATCCTAGATAGTTGAGCAGCATGAAGTGATCATTTTGGTATGGGGCTGGAGGTTTTGGATTGTAGTGATGAGAGAGTACTGTTTGTTGGAAGGGGGATTGGTTGGGGGCAGTTTGTGTGTGGTTGGTAGTGGATGAGGGAGAACAAAGAAAGAGCAGAGTGAAAGTTTCTCTTAGCTCACCTTTCTTTGTTCCCCCATCCACTACCAAAAACACACAGTCTGATCAAGAACTGTACCCCTTCCCCACATCTGTTGCAAGAGATGGTGCTGTGTTTGTCAGCTCGCGATGTGCAGTTCTGCTGGCAACACCGTCTTGGAAATGGCAGACTCCAGTGTGGCAAGAGCTCAGAGTATTCTTTTTACTCGCTACCGCTGCAGTCTTGACACTCTGAGCAGCTGTATCGGCTCTGACCGAGTTTATTACGGATAGTTGAGGGCATACAGTTCCTTACGGCTCAGGAAATAGTCTGTGGAGACAGTGGATGTCAATCCATCTCTGTCTGCATCTTGTAGGCTACTATGTTACCAAGATTACTGCACAATACTGGGCAGGTGTGGAACAGAGAAAATATCTTCCCAACCTATGTCACGGATCTTCCATTTTTTTTTTTTTTTAAGGAAAAGGTCACAAGTAGGAAGCTCCTCCACTGAAAGACAATGACGTTTGTATTTCTGTAAAAAGATACCACCCTGCCTATCGAACACTCTCTACCCCTAGCAGATTTTCATGGCAAGCAGGTCGATTCCACGTGCAAGAGGCATTCCACCTCCATCAACGCAAAACATTTGTACATCCTATGCTTCTTTTATTGTTGCCAGTTTCATTCTGCCTGACTGAAGGTGCGAGCTTTTGCAATTGATGGCCATGGCCACCACTTTCTAGGTGGTTACCCACTGGAGCATTGTGCATATTAGCCTGTCGACCTATTTCACAGTTTCTCGGCCATGTAGCTTAGGGCACTGGGTCACCAATCAAGCTTCATAGGTAAGTTTCTAACCCTCCCTTCAGGGAGGCTGCAGGTTTGGTTCTGACCTGAGATACTATTTTAAAGGATATGCAATAAGAAGGGCCTCTCTAGTGTCAAACAGCACAAGATTACTGTAACTCAAGGGGTCATGGTAATGGCTGGCAGTCAATTACATGGGGGTTGCTCCCTTTGGAATTTTGGTTCCAGAGAATATAAGAATCTACTTGGGTAATAAGGTTACAGTATCAGAGGAGCCCTAGCTAGGCACTATACAGGAGACCCAGCACCAAAAGCCTGGAGCCTCACACAGGCAGCACGCTGGCCCATCCCTGACTCCTTTTTCTTGGTGGAAGACTACAGGAGTTTTCGTAAGATGGGCCAGAAAACAATGTTAGACGCCTTATTAGTAGACACTTTCTCTGCCCCAGTTTCAAGGACATTGCAAAGGCTAGCCACTGTCAGAGACCCCGACACCCCTCATCCACTGGGGCCATATCTCAGGTCCCACTAACTGAACAAGGTCAGAGTCCTACTGGACCCATTTCATAGTTCCCAAGAACCTGGGTTTTTCAGGCCCATTCTGGATTAGAAGCACATGAACAAGTTTGCGTGCCACCAACCATTCAAGAGGGAATCCTGAGGTCAATCATCCGTGCTTGCTCAGCCAGGGGGTTTCTTAAGCCTCACTACATCTGATGGATGCCTACCTCCACATTTCCATCCGTCAATCTTATCCAGAGTATCTCAGGTTCTTGATACTGGACTAACCTTCCAGTACAGGGCAGTGCTCCTTTTCAGCAGTGTATCACCACCCCGAATTCCTTGAAGGTGTTGGTAGTTCCAGTGGCTCAATCTGAACACAAAGGGAATCATGTTTATTGAATGACCTGCTTATTTATGCACCAAAGTTGTCCCTCACAAGAGGTCAGTACTCAGGACTCTAGAGATACTAGCGTCGCACAGCTAGGGGTACACCAGAAGCACTCTCTAAAGCAATCACAGTCCTTGGCATACCTGGTGGTATTTTTTTGGCATGAAACCAGGGAATGTTTTATCACCTTCCCGGAAGCAGAGCTTATTGATAAAGGTCCAAGGGTTCAGGACACAATCACTGGCACCTGGCGTGTTATACAGCCTATTCAATGGGTTTTCTGACTGCCTGGGACCCCTCAATGGAGGATTTTCAACCAGGTTTCTTTTCACCTCTAAGCACTTTCACTCCCTGAATGGTGAGTGGACGTGCAGGATCTGAGCAAGGGTTCCACTGGAACTTTCAGAGTTAATTCTTACAACAGATGTCAGTTTGCACAGATGGGGCAGGCCGAGCCAGCTCCCACAAAGAGAACTTGGTCAACTAATCTCACGTTAATGTTAAGGAGATGGAGGTGGTCTGCCTAGCTCCCCTTCAGTTCAACCACACTGCTATGCATGGCCTATATAAACACTGAGGCAGCACAATCACAGAAATGTTTTGAGAGGTCGTCAATCTGTCACCGGTACACTTGGCTGGGGGTAGAATCTCAGGCGGACTGGCTCAGTCGCACAAATGCTCACCCTGTGAAGGAGGTTGACCTTTGAGGTTTTGAACCCTGTGTAACCAGTTGGTCAACCTCAGATCGATCTGTTAGCATCCAGCCTCAATGCTCAGATCAAGGTTCTTCAGTCATTTTAGGTGTCCACAGGCAGAGGCAGTGGAAACTCAGTCTCAAGAGTGGTCCTTCAGGAGAGCATACACCTTTTCCATTTGCCTCTTCTTCCAGGGTCTAACAAAATAAGATGCTTAAGAGGAATCTTCCTTCTAATAGCTCCAGAGTGGCTGAGAAGGCTGTGGTTCTCGGACATGGTGAATCTGGCTCAGCCAGTTCTTTCAGTCTTCCAGTGAGTAGAGACAATACAGTTCACGTAAGAACTTACCGTAACAGATCTTCAGTGGCTCTTGCAGTAGGTAATTACATATAGGACTGGCGTCACGCCTACGGAAAAAAATTTCTAGCTAGCAGTCCCTGGCGGACCCTCCACGATCAGGTGACGGCATCAGGAGATGTCGGTATAAAGGCGGTCCCTGACGCTCGCCTTCCAGTTCTTTCCCACCACGGGCCAGAAAAGGCTGGACGAGAGAAGAGCGGATATTTCCCTCACTGGAAAAGCCTAGGGGATGGAGGGCAGGGAGGTATTGCCTACTGCAAGAGCCTCTCTCAAAGATCTACTGTTACGGTAAGTTCTTACGTAACTGTACTATCTTACTTCGAGAGGGCTCTTGCAGTAGGTAATTACATATAGGACTGAATCCCAAGCAGTCTGGAGCAAAGAGAGGCACCGGGAGGAGGAAAACTACTCCAAAAAGCAGTTCTAGCTGTGCAAGCCTCACGACAAGAGGCCTTGCAGAACAGCCCGACCGAAGCCTGCTCTATGGCGAGAGGCAACATCCAAACTGTAGTGTTTAGTAAAGGTGTGGACAGAAGTCCAGGTGGCGGCAGCACAGATGTCTGCTGCAGACACATTTCTGAAACAAGCTGCTGAGGAAGCCACTGGTCTGGTGGAGTGGCCTCTTACTTGACCTGGTAGGGTCTTGTTATACTTGTCATAACAGAAAGTGATGCAATGAGCCAACCACTTAGACAGGCATTGCTTGGAAACAGCATTGCCTTCCCTTTATGAGCAAAAGAGACGAATTGGTCAGTCTTTCTGAGATCCTTTGTCCTGTTGGTGTAGTATCTCAGAATCCGGTGGACATCCATAGTATGGAGTAAATACTCCCCTTGATTAGAGTACTGCATAAAAAAGGCAGGCAACTCTATGGACTGATTTAGAGTAGTCTCAGCTAATACTTTAGGGAGAAACTTAGGATTCGTGCGAAGAGCAACTCGTTCCTTGTGAAAAATCAAGTATGGGATTTTGCACATCAGGGTCTGGAGCTCGGGAATTCTCCGAGCTGAAGTAATGACCACCAGGAAGAGAGTCTTCCATGAAAGGAACTTCAAACCGCAGAAGCTGCAGGTTCAAGAGAGGGAGAGTAAGTTTCTAGAACAAAGTTTCAAGTCCCAAGAGGAGCAGAAGTGATGGAGGGGCCTCAGGTGGAGGAGCCTCTTGGAGAAAGGTCTTAGAGACCTCCAAATGAGCAAAAGCTTTGTCTGCAAAGGAACATGATAGGCCGAGATGGCCGTCATGTGTACCTTCAGAAAAGAATGACTGAGACCCAGGTCAAACAGATGACGTAGGTACTCCAGCAGAAGCCCCGCTGAACAGAAGGGTTCCACGTTCTTGGAAGCAGCCCAGATAGTGAATCTTTTCCACTTCATGGCGTAGGTGGATCTGGTGGAGGGTTTTCTGGCCTCCACCAAAATCTCCGCCACTTTGGCAGAGGGATCCGTACTACTGCCCGACCGTCGACTTGCCGACAATCATCTTCCTGAGCTTGATTTCCCGAAATGGTTAATTTACTGAAAAATTAACTCCCGCAGCACCATTTACCGACATTTCAAGGGACAGCCAAACAACCCACCAGATGCTTGCAGAACACACAGTAAAAAAAAATATACCCTCCCACGTCAGCCACTGTTCAACACTACATATGGACTCACACAGGCAGCAGGCAAAGCAGCAGTACTTTTGAAAATCACGATCAGCAGATGGAAGCCTGCTGCTAGACACACTTCACTGCCACCTTCTAGCTGCAACCTGGCTCCGACCCAAGAAAAAAAATGCTTTCACGTGAAACAAGTAACCTACCCTCTGTGTGTCCCATGCCATTACCGCTCAATGCTACTCATGGAATTTAAAACTACGCTCACAGATGGAAGCCTGCTAGTGGACACTCTTCACTGTCACTTCCTAGCTACAACTCCAGCCTCTGACTCCATAAAAAAATGCTTCCAGGTGAAATATCTGTTTTAAAATGCAGACGTCCATAGTCGCTACTCAAATTAAACAAACACATACTAAGTCACTGCTCTGCATCCACCATTAAGAAAATTAATTGTTGCTTGCAAATATATGTAGTCCGTATTAGCACAGACAGCATAAGTAGTTCTAGTAATGCCAATATTAAATGCAAATGCATGTTACAGGCAGTATAGCAATAAGATTTGGGAAAAATAAACAGCTCTGTGTTCTGTTTGAAGCAAGAACGTTTATAAGTCCATTTACAAAATGTATTCATTTTGTAAATGTCGGTAAATAGTGCTGCTGGATTTAATATTTTCGTAAATGCTACCGATCAGGAAATTGCACTAAGGAACTTGAAGTCAGGATATAGAATGTCGGGCAATAAACAGACGGAAGTCATACAGACCCTTGGCAGACACTCCAAAACAGGATTGGGCTAAGTCTACAGGAGCCATGCATGCAGTTGAAGGATCTGAGGCCAGGATGGACCAGGGTCCCTGATCCTGGGTCAGTAAACCTCAGAGAGAGGAAGAAAGGATCCTCTGAGTATTGTTGGAAGAAGAACCAAACTTGCCTGGGCCAGAAAGGAGAAATCAGAATCATTTGTGCTCCTTCTGAAGCTAGTTTCTGCAAGACTCGTGGGATAAGTGGAATTGGGGGAAAGGCATAGACGAATCTGTCCTTCCAGTCTAGAGACAGAGCGTTGCTCCAAAAAGCGCCTCGCTCTGGAATGAGCGAGCAGAAGATGGGAAGTTTTGCATTTAGTGGGGATGCGAACAGGGAGAGGCAATGCAGGAGTTCATCCCTGGACGAGGCCGCCCAGGGCTAATTGTCCAGGTATGGGAAAACCTACTCCCTATGCACGGAGTGGTGCCGCCACCACTGCCAGGCATTTGCAAACGCTGGGGGCCGAGGATAGACCAAACAGGAGCACCTTTGAACTGGTAGTGGTCCCCTGGAATGCAAAATGAAGGTATTTATGTATGAGAAGGGCGAATTGAATGTGCAGATAAGCATCCTGCATATCCAGAGCACAAAGCCATTGACCCGCCGGAGAAGAGGCAGAAGGCTCTGCAGAGAGCATCCTGAACCTTTGTATTCTATGAAAGATTCAGGGAACTGAGATCCAAAATTGGTCTGAGATCTCCAGTCTTCTTTGGGACCAGGAAGAAATGGGAATAGTAACCTGTCCCTTGCAGATGAAGGAGCAGGCGCTATAGCTTTCTTCAGCAGGAGAGCAAATTTCCTCCTGGACCAAAAGATGATGTTCCCGTGAATCTGACGACTTCAGAGGTGGTGGGGTTGTTTCTAAAGAAACTCTATCAGTGTCCCTCTGCTATGAGCTGGAGCACCCAAGAATCTGTGGTTATCCTCTCCCATCCTGGAAGGTGGAGGAAAACCTCCTCCTACCTGTTCCTCCGGGAGTCTGAAGGCAGTGGGAGAGGAAAGGAGTCCGGTGGTGTATAGCACCGCAGCTGAAGCACCTGGGCTGCTTTTGGGCGGGGAGCTTAGCAGCCGCGGGCCCGCGCTGGTGGCCCGCCTTCCCTGTGGTTTTGCCTTTGGCTGATTCCGTCTGTGAAAGGGATGGCGCTGCTGCTGATGGGGATGGTACATGGAATCAACTGACTTCAGTGCTGTCCCCTTCTCTTGCAAATCGGTGATGATGTCCTTGACATCACCCCCGAAAAGCACCGACCCCTGAAGGGTGCTTCCTGTATAGCAGATTGCACCTCCGGGACCAACCCTGACACGCGGAGCTAAGCATGACGCCGTAGGCCTACGGTGAAAGCTGAGCTCCGTCCAGAAGTGTCCACTGCACCGTATGTCGCACGAAGCATGTGGTGACTGGCCGAACGCGCAGAGTGGACAAGATCAGCCAACTCCTGCTTGACTTGGGAGTCAGGCAAGGAGTGCAGTTTGGCTTCCACCTGAGTCAGAATGGCCTTCTGGTAGTCCCCCACATGGCCGACATAGTTCAGGGCCCTGATCCCAGGCATGGAGGATGCATAAATCTTTCTCCCATTCTGGTCCAGAAGGCGCGATTCCTTATCAGGTGGTGAGAGCTACGATGTTTGGGGTTTGCCGACCGCTGTGAGCACGTGGGTGAGAATCCAGAAAATCAACACCTCTGGAGCCTGATATAGCCTGTTCGACTTCCTAGGAAGCGGGCCAGAGCAGACGGCTGTTTCCATATTATGGTAACGAGTCGGCGGATGCCTATCCAGGGTGGCACTAAGGTAGGAGCAGTCACGGGCAGATACAGATGTTCAGAAGTTTCAGACGCCGAGTATCTGGTTCCAGGGAGTGCCACTGAAGAACCTCCTGGATTTTCCAAGCAACTCTGTAAAAGAAGGATCCTCTGAGGAGTCCTTGGCCTGGGCTTGACGGAGGCGTGGCCGTCGTCTCTCGGAGCAACCATCGGAAGAATCTGAGTAGTCCGAGTGAAGAGGAAAAAGACTCCCTTTCCCGATCTGGGGGAGGAACGGACCCCTTGGGAAGTCCCCGGGGAAGCGTGTCCTGTCCTTCTCTGGATTCAGACGGAAGAACCCTGGAATCCGGAGGTGGTGACGGAGTGTGCTGCCTCGGACGTACAGGAACCTGGGATGGCACCATCGCCGGAAGGCGGCTCACGACCTCTTTGGTGAGCTGAGCCTTGGCCTCAGCCCACCAGGAGGCCAGAGTCTCCTGCAGGTCCACGGAGACCGCAGAGCAGTGGAGGAAGAGGCGGGGATAAGGATACGGTTGTAACCATATGGAGCATATCAAAACCCGGCTGGGTAGCCCGGCATTGGGTACTGCAGTGTCCGGAAGCCTGGCATCGGGTACTGTGGCGCCGGATACACCAGTGTCTGATAGGACGGAGAGTACCCAGGGCAGCGGGGCTGCCGCATGCGACAGCCCTGCCGGACGACCTCACGGCGGGTCCATAATGGAGGGCCTGACGGGCAGGGGTGTCTCCTGGAGTCAGTAAGGCTGGCGTCAGGGCAGACATCGGAGGCCCTGGCGTTGGAGGTACCGTCAGAGGAGCCGGCGTCGGAGCCAACGTCTGGGAAGCCGACGTCAGGTCCGGCGCACCAGGTGGCGGAAGGACTGACGGAGGAGGAAGATCCCCAGCTTTGCCTGGGGATGGAGGGGAAAATCCGGGGTCGAGTTGGGGAGACTCTGGTTCCCCAGACAGCAGCAAAGGCTGCGGGGAACCGGGTACGACAGACGTGGGAGTGTCCGTCGTTGGTTCCTGGACAAGTCGACATGTGGCTTAAGGGCGAGCTCCCAGCAGGCGTCGGAGGAGCCGGCGTCCGACTTATTAGAACCATCACCGGAGGCAGGTCGAGTAGAGGGATCGGCCTGGTCCGGTGGAGTGGAGGCCGCACGCCGCCCCGAAGGGTTGGCCGTCTTACCGGCCCTCTCCGGGCGGACATTGGAGGAGCCGACGCCCAGCTTACCGGAGTCGCCCACGGTGGTAGGCTGCAAGCCTGCGGCCGAACCAGGGGCGGAGGCCTCCAACTGCCCGGAGGCGCCCGCAAGGCCCGAGCGCGAGCCAGACGGGCAAGCCGACGCCCCCTTGGAAACCTCCGAGGCAGCCGTCGAGGAGCGGTCCCCCGGAGGGGACATTACCTGCATCCCAGCGACTCCCGAGGGAGACGCGGTAGAGGAGCCCTTGTCCCGGTGCCTCTCCTTCTTCCGATGGCCTTCGGGGGAAGTGGACGCCTGCCTCAGTTTTTTGAGCTCCTTCTCCACTGAACTCATTTTCTTCTTCAGAATATGGGTTTCCAGGGATTGCTGCCGCCTTTTCCGGGTAGCCGCATTGAAACTGAGGCAGTGCTGGCACTTCTCGACCGGGTGATATGGGCCTAGGCAGAACAGGCACAGGGAGTGGCTGTCCTTGTGTGGTAGTTGGGCGCCGCACGAATCGCACTTATTCTTGTGCTCGGAGGGTGTAGGGGATGACATACACCGACGACTGTACTGACGTTAGTCGAAAAAACAAATATTTTGGTAAAAAAACGACGAAGATAGGGCTGACGAAGCACGGACTTTTCCACGAGGCGCTGCACGAGCTAACAGCGGGAAAGAACTGGAAGGCGGGCATCAGAGACCGCCCCTTTATACCGATGTCTCCTGACACCAGTCACCTGAGGTGGGGGCGGTCCCTCGCCAGGACTGCTAGCTAGAAATTTTCTGTGGGTCCTGCGGCGCCAGTCCTATATGTAATTACCTACTGCAAGAGCCCTCTAACCAAGATCTTTGGTTACAGGGTCCTTTCTTCACCAAATCCAGGAGTTATGCAACTCATGGCCTGGCTTCTAAAGAAGGCTGCTCTTTAAACTACTGTAGGTTTCGCCACAGAGTAGTCAAAAACCTTGAAGGTGGCCAGAAAGCTTCTACGTCCTGCAGCTTATGCACAGATATGGATGGCTTTTTCATCCTGGACCAAAAGGAAGGATTTTAAACCTTCCAAGACCTCAGTTCCACAGATTTTTGGTTTTCCGACAGGAAGGCATGGAGAAGGGTCAAGTACTGAGTACACCGAGAGGTCAGGTTCTGCTTTTGGAGCATCACTGGGTTCTCCCTAGGAACTGAGAGATTATTCATTCTTTTATCATGGTTGGCAGGAGCCAACTGTTTTTTCAATCCCCGATTCCTCTGTGGGATCCTAATCTAGTTTGGATGCTCTCGGTCAGGCATTTCGAGCCGCCATCTTCCATATTTCTGTATGTGTTGTCCTACAAGATGTGTTCTTAGGGGTCATGTGTTCAGCCAGGAGAGTAGGTGAACTTCAGGCAGTGTCTCACAAGGAGCCATACCTTATTATGCATAGAACATACTGAAGATGGTCCCATCTTCCATCCCCAAAGTGCTCATGGCTTTCCAGATGAACCAGAAATATGCCTTCCATCCTTCTACCCACAACCTTCTCACTCCAAGGAAGAATTGCACCTGTGGATTGTGACGGGCAGTTAGGATCTACCTTAACTCACTCCAGGCTTAGATACGCCTGTAGGTGGCATCTAAAAGCATAGCCACTCAGGCCAATAATGACTGTAGACGTACTCCGCTGACTCACTCAGGCCTGGAAACATCTGAGGAGGTCAGCAGTTTTTACCTAAATAGTAAACAAACTGAATTGCTTAATATTGATTGCATAGTACCACTAGAAAGGTAATTTTGTGCTCAACAACTTTGCCACTGATACTTTGTGTCTATCACATATACTTTAGGAGTTATTCATATTTGTTTAAGGTATGGTGTGCATGGCTGACATTTATCTTTCAAGCCTCACCTAAGCGCCTTTGAAAAATCTAAAACAACACCACAGTTGTTTGGTATTTCAGCTAGTATAAAATAAAACCCAACTGATTACAATTGATTGCATAGCACAACTGGAAAGTAATTTTGTGCTGAACAACTTTGCCACTGATACTTTGTATGTAGTACTTCCAGTTCAAGAGGTATTCGCATTTGTTTGTGGCATGCTGATTTTGGCTCGATTTTGCTTAGAAAGGCCCAGGATGCAGTGCTAAGAATATACAGGACACAAGCGGTGGAAGTCTCATAGAGCTCTTGTGGTGTGAATGAGTTAATCGGACTGACTTTCGGAAGTCAGACAGCCTATATGTTCCTCTGAAGCAGCCAAGCAGGGTAAAAAAAGCCTCTAGGGCCACCCTAGCTGGGCAGATGCAGGCCTGCGTTGCTAAGGCCTATGTCATAAAAAAGCAGAGGCCTCTGGCTCTCTTCAAGGCTCACTCCTCCAGGGTGATGGCAACTTCCTGGTTAGAGAGGCGCAAAAATCGATTATTCAAGCTATGCGAGGGCAGCTATGGGTCTTCCATCCGCACTTTCAAAAAACATTACAATTGGACGGTCAGAGTTCTCCTGATATAGTTTTGGTCACAGAGTTTCACAGGCAGCAGTTCTTTCCGTTTGTTCTGGTGTATGGGATAATACTCTTCCCCTCCGTTTTTCTCAGTACTGCTGCTGCTTAGAACCCAGTTGTTATGATTACCCATTGGCAGTGTGGAGTGCTACAGTAAGATGAAATTAACGTCATACTTACCGTGACTTCCTTTTCTGTTAGTTCCAACACTGTCAATGGGGGGCCCCCACCCAGGAGCCTAGCTCCTGCAGGAAAATCTTATCCTGTATGCTAGGAGGGATGTCCTGTATGTAAAACCCCTACTAAGTTTCCAGACATCCCTCTTTTGTATGCTGCACTATACTCATGATTGAACTATTAAAAAACAAACAAAAAAAAAAAACACTTTTATTCTCAGTTTGCAACCGCTGGTTAACTTACTTATAATTCTTAAGGTGACTGTTTTGCAGATGGTGTCACTGCATTTACTTGTGGACTGGAAGTTATCTTTACTGTGTGGACAACCTCAGTTTTCCAGATGACCAACTGACTGGAGCCTTCCATGACACCTAATTGTTCTTCCTGCAAGAATGACCAAATCGTCCATACCTTGAGTCCAAGGGATAGCTTTTTTCCTCAGAGGTCTGCCAGGAAGGTAAGACAGCATTTATTTTCTGTATTAGCGAATGTGAATGTAGGTAATTGGATATATGAAAATATGTAGCTATCATGGCACTGCGAGTTTAATAGTAACTGGGGAGTTGCTGCTGATGGAATCCTCATGTGCCCAACATTCTGAAGCTTGGGCTGTGCCATTACCCTGGTAGGGGTGCAATATACCCAGTTGTTATGATTACCCGTTGACAATGTTGGAGCTAACAGAAAAGGAAATTATGGTAAGCATGAAGTCAATTTCTTCTATATAGGGCATGTGATGTCACAGCCTGACATCAGCTAAAGCGGCCCCTAATAGACTGTTGCAGAAAATGTTTCTGCGTCATCTTGATAGCAAAGTTCCATAGGTGTGACCTGATGACAGAGATATCCCCGAAAATTATCTGTTTCAGTATCTGGTAACAGTTGCATCTTTTATGCTATAGGTTCTTTGTGGTTTGTTCTGGGACAGTTGGGAGTGGGAGCTGGTACTTACTGTTGTGGACGTACCCATGGCAAGGCAAGGTAAGGCAAATTTTATTTATATAGCACCCTATCCAGGAGCTAAGAGCTGTACAAAACATACAGTAATAAAAACAAACAACAGTAAAACATCCCAACAGATGAAATCAGGTTTTCAAATAAAATTAAGCCTTCTCAAACAGAAATGTTTTTAAAGAGGCTTTAAAGGCATCCACTGTGCTGGCTGCATGAATATAGGGTGGAAAAGAGTTTCACAACAATGGCGCAGCTGTACCAAACGCTCTATCGCCAGATCATTTGAGGCAAGAAGAGGGAACAACCAGCAAGCCAGCCTTGGTGGAGCACAGGGGGCGAACAGGGCGGTATGGGACCAAGAGCTCTTTAAGGTAGTCAGGTCCCGAACCACACGCATTTTACATTAAAGTAGGAGGGACACAGGGCTGCTCTGTTATACAGTTTTCAAATCCCTGATGGCTATATCTGTTAAATACTGTACATGGAATGTAAAAGGTGCTCAAACAAATGCAAAGGTCCTAAAACACTTGAGAAAATTACAGATTGATCTCATTTTTACAATAAACCCACCTTAAAGCTGACCAAATTAACCTGTCTTTAGAGAACAGGTGGGTCAAGTTAAGTATATGGTGCTAGGAATGATTCTCATAAGAGAGGGATAGTGATACCAGAGGCAAGATGGTAAAATTTATCTTGCTGCAAGACACTTCAGATTCAGCAGTGTAGTACATCCTGGTCAGAGGCTTGCTGGGACACAGGAAGGTGATACTGGGATCAATCTATGGACCCACACAAGATGACCCAGGTCTCCTGGACATCCTCGCTCCCTGAGACCACAATTTCTACATTTTAGTGGAGTCTGGAAGTTAGTCTACACTAATGAACTAGACAGGTCAGGTTGTAGGACAGGTGTATTATCCACGGGCAGAGGGCACATGGGAACTGAAACCATGGGTCCTACGGACATGTGGCAGTTGTACCCCAACCAGAGAGAGTACACTTTTTAGTCTCTGCATTTTGTGGAATAAGTGGGGCATACATCATTCATGGAACCCACAGTTGTGAACATACTGCAAAAGTTATTTTGACCATCACCCTGTCATCTTTCAATATAGTTTCACAAAAGCGGCTGAGGCAGATAAGTACAGAGATTAAATAACCAATTGCTTAAATCTAGACATCGACTGAATTGATCCAAACATCTATAGCAGATTTTTGGCTAATAATAAACACAATGCAAAAGGGGACATGTTATGGTCAAACCCTGAATGTAGCTTAAAGAGCACCTTTCTTGATAATTTTTAGGTTTCTCAAGGAAGAACAGGTTGCTCCTCTGTGATATTAAATAAATTTTACATGTAGTCCCCTAAGGAAGAGAAAGGATAGTAATTTACGCCCGAGGGGCTGGCTGCAAAATCCCTTCTAACTTCCTTATCTCTGGCTCCACCCCCTGCTCCGACATTTTGTGATGTCTGTATATGGAGAGTGTGGGGGTGCGCTCCATTCAGTTGAATGGAGTGTCTTTTTTTAAAGCTTATTTCCCGATTTTAAATCAGGTTTTGGTACAGACAGATACCAGGGCCTTGTTAGTTGAACCCTGGCATCCATCTGTACCAAAACCAGATTTAAAATTGTGAAATAAGCTTTAAAAAAGATGTTCCATTCAAATGAATGGAGCACGTCCCTGTGCTCTCCCTATACAGATGCCACAAAACGTCAAAGCGCAGGGGTGGAGACAGAGATAAGGAAGTTGAAGGCATCGCAGGCCAAGCCCTTTAGGGAAAATTACGATCCTTTCCTTAGGGGGCTACATGTAAAATTTACATCAAGAAGTTCTGTAAGGAAAGTTGAGCTTCACTGTTCTTCCTTGAAAGCACCAAGAAAGGTGCTCTTTAAGGGGAACTTATCCACTTTGTCACAAAACATAAAAGGACTACAGAACAAGAGGCTACGACATTACTTTCTAAAATTAGGGATATTAAAAACAATTCTATCAAGCTTAAATTCACAAAATAAAACTGTATTCAAAACTAAGAAACTTAGCCACAGCAACTGGAGGCAGATTCTGAGGAGTCTGATCTCTTCAGTGGAGAAATAAATCTGCTGTTGAGGGTCAGTTGGAGTATGAATTTTATAAAGTTTGGCCACTAGAACTAAATCATCCCATTCCAAGGCAAAAATATAGAACTTCAGAGGAGCTAACTTTGATAAGATGGCCAACAGAGTTAAGCTAGCCCTGGCAAAAAGAAATACAGGTGAGGGTACAGGCAAAGTGGGCAAGCATTAAGGATGCAATACTTGAAGCAACATCTCATTGTGTCAGAGAGAAAAGGAAGTGCAAAAGAAGAAGGAAACCACTTTGGTTCTCAAAAACAGTAGCAGAAAAGGTCAGAGCCAAAAGGCTGGACATCAGGAAATATAAGGGAACACAGCAGGATGAAGACAGGGAGGCATACCAAACTCCCTAAAGTAAGCAGGAAGGCAGTAAGGCAGGCAAAGGCCCAAACCGAGGGAAACACTAGCACAAACAGTAAAAGAAGGTGACAAGACTTTCTATAGATACATTAGTGAAAAGAGAAAGTCCAGAGGGGGTATTGCTGAGATCAAAGGAGATAAGGGGGCATGTGAGGAGAGGACCATGTAAAAGCATCTATCCTAAATAGATACTTCTGCTCAGTATATACTAAAGAGAAGGTAGGGCAGGGCCCACAGCTCAGCACCATGGACACAGGGGGGGAGGGAGGTATGCACTAGTCCCTTCACAAAATGAAGGGTCCTACAAGAGCTCAATAAGCTCAGGGTGGACAAGGCAAGGCAATGGGACCTGATGGCACAATGACTAAAGAAGTTTAGGGTGGAATTAGCAGAGCCATTATCAGAACTGTTTACTGAGTCTCTGAGCACAGGGAGGTCCCAGAAGACTGGAGACAGGCTAATGTGATCCCGCCCACAAGAGTGGTAGCAGGAAGGAGGCGGGAACTACAGACCAGTCAGTCTTACCTCAGTAGTGGCAAGATTATGGAGGCATTCCTTAAGGAAAGGATAGTGTAACACCTGGAATCCACAGGAGCACAGGATCCAAGACGGCATGGGTTTACAAAGGAAGGTCCTGTCAAACTAATCTCATAGATTTCTTTGACTGGGTAACAGAGTGGTGGACCAAGTGGGAGCAACTGACTTCACCTTTGACTTCAGCAAAGCTTCGATACTGTTCCACATAGAAGATTGATTAATAAGCTAAGTAGGCTCAGGGTGGGTCAGAAGTTGGTCAACTGGGTGGAAAACTGGTTGACGGGCAGAAAACAGAGTGGTGGTAAATGGTATACAGTCAGAAGAGGTGCAAGTCACAAGTGGAGTACCTCAGGGATCAGCCCTGGGGCCAGTCCTCTTCAGTATCTTCATCAGAGACCCTGCAGATGGACTGGAGGGTAAGGTTTGTCTGTTTGCAGAGGACACCAAGATATGCAACAGAGCAGATGATCCAGATGGAGTGGGCAATGAAAATAGATCTGGATAAACTAGCAAAATGGTAGGAAGAGTGGCAACTGGGGTTTAATGCAAAGAAGTGCAAGATCATGCACATAGGGAAGAGAAACCCTGAAGCCACCTATAGGCTGGGAAGGGAGTTGCTGGCAGTCGAAGGGAAGAGAGAGACTTGGGCATCATCATTACTGATGACCTGAAATCATCCAAGCAGACCACTAAAGCAGTAGGTAAAGCTAGGGGATGTTGGGGTGTACTAGTAGGGTATCAAGTCAGAAGAGGGAGGTAATAATCTCTCTTTACAAGACACTGGTTAGGCCCCATCTGGAGTACTGTGTGCAGTACTGGAGGCCACACCTTCACAAGGACATTAACCAAACTGAGGCAGTCCAGAGAAGGGCAACCAAAATGGTGCAGGGGCTACATCAGAAAATATATGAGGACAGATTAATGGAGCTCAATATGTATACCCTAGAGCAAAGGAGGGAGAGAGGTGATATGATCAAAACATTCAAACACCTTAAGGGCATTAACAAGGTGAAAGAGTCTAACATGTTTCAATATAAGAAAAATAGCAGGACAAGAGGACACAGCATGAGATTAGAAGGAGGCTGATTAAGGGGTAATGTGAGGAAGTTCTTTTTCACAGAAAGGGTGGTGGATGCATGGAACGGCCTACCTCAGGAAATGGTGGATATGAATACAGTGCAGGGCTTCAAACAGGCATGGGATAGGCATAAGGAGGCAATACAGATGAGTATGAATAGATAGGCCATTGACAGAGCAAAGGCCGATGGCACATTTATAAGGTAGAAAAAGAAATGGGCAGACCGGATGGGCCTTGTGGTCCTTATCTGCTGTCAACTTCTATGTTTCGATGTTTCTATGTTAGGTTCAATCTGTGGGGCAAGGCCTCAAGGATACGATGATGCAAGTTGTATGACATCACAAATACACTCCCGTTGCTACAAAACAGCATTTAGTTGTGCACTGTTCACTATCCTAGTATACATCATTTGGCATGTATCTCTGGATGATCGATTAAATTTTTTTATTCTGACTTAGTAGTGAAAACACAGTATCAAATAAATGAAACGTGTATAACTATGTAAGAAAATAACATTTTTTTTTTCAGTTGATAATGTCTTTAATGTTCATGAGATCCATACAGATTTATATAGATCGTGAAACTTATATACACCCAGATATAGACAACATTGTATAATTCTATTAGGGGATATACCAGGAACCTGAATGCTTGTTTTTCTATACATTAGTTAAATCAACAAGCAATGTGATGGGAGTAAACCATTTAACTGTAGGATATATTTAAGTTAGAATAACCCAATTAGGGCAGGTTTGCATTGAAAAATGTTTGTGTTTAGCGCCGGTGGCGCTGAGGGTTGAGGCGCTGGGCGCCACACCTCGTACCACACGGCGACCTGGGTTTGGGAGCGAGCCAGGTCGACAGGGAGGGAGAAGGATCGAGCGCCCAACGGCTGCTTTCCTTATCCGAGGGGGAGAGAGACACTACACTCTCTCGCCGCGATACCGCCACCTGTTGGGGAAGCTCAGGGGTGGTCGGAAAAGGAGGACAGCCAGTTGCAAAAAGGGGAAGACGTCAGAGGGTCGGCTCGATGCGGCACCCGCATTGCACGCCGGGCGTCGGGGAGCAAGCAGGAGGAAAAAGCCCCTCAGCCTACCTGGATGACGCTCTCTGGAAGGCCAGTCTCACCACCCGCCGACAGATTAGGGCAGACCCCGCTGTACAGCTCGCTGCAAGGACAGAGGAAGGTAAGGTGGAGACCTCTCCTCGCCCCGCCCGAGGGGTAATCCAGGCCATCAAGGTGGTCTGATGGCAGTGAGTGTGGTACTCTAGGGGCAGACCCGGGGGGTCGGTCGGGATGGGAGGTTGGTATTCCTTGGGGGACCGAAGGAGTGGAAGGATGAGGGAAAGTGAAAAACAGGCGGGGAAAATAATAAGTAGGAAAAAAAAAAATGTTTGTGTTTAAATTTTTCTCTGTGATTCTCTCCCTGTGACATGAGCTTATAATCAATTATATGTAAAGGGATGGCAGTTATACTGCCATTATGCTTGTGCATATATATATAATTGATAGTGTAATAAAAAATAAATAAAAACGGCAAACTAGACTAAGTCAGACTTACACAGAGTATCAAATAAATGTATACATTTTAGAAAATAATAAAATAGGCAAAACTAAGAAACGTAGCCATGGCAACTGGCAGGGGACTCTGAAGTGTCTGGCCTCTTCAGTGGAGAAATAAAACTGCTGCTGAGGGGTCAGCTGGAGTGGGACCACACTGCAGAGTCTGAACTTTAACATTATTTAGTTCAATCTCCTGGGCAAGACCTTAAAGCTGAAATTATGCAAATCTTAGGACATCACAAATATACTTTTGTTGCTACAGATCATCACATACTTGTGCATGCATCACTCTCCTAGTGTACAGACTGTACACCTGATTTTTACTTCTTTAATATAATGATTATTCTTTCTATATAAAACTTTTCAAATCAGTTCACTATCTTATTTGCAATAAATGCTAGGAAACCCCACCTGGAACATAGCATTGCCAGTCTTGCTATACACGGCCTCCAGTGTAACAGAAAATGATGCTGTTTTACAGTTCAAGACATCTGCTTGTGCTTCCCTTCAAAAACTGAAATATTTTTCTGTTCGGACGCAGCAGGATGGAGTCAACCAAGACCAGTGCAAACTATATATAAGCTGCATGTGATGTTTTATAAACACATGAACATTTTCTGTTTATAAAACATTACAGGCAGAACAGTTGTAACTGCACACCCACATCTCCACGCTAATATAAAACAGCACTAAGGCAAAGCATCAGAGGTTAGTTTAGCACCACCAGTGAATGGGTTTTGAGGACTTGGATGTAAAGAGTTAACTGCACAGAAGCAGATGCAAGATCAGTTACTATCTGCTTTTATTTTCATACCAAAAATCCTTATAATAGCTTGACATGATTAAAAATGCAGGAATAACCCTACAGCATCTATTTTTTTTTTTTAAACATATTTTCATAGAACGGGGATCATAACCACATTTTACATTTTCCAGAACATACTGTCACCTTTTTCCAAAAGAAAAATAGTCATACCCAGTCTGTTATATTTAAAATTTAGTTTACAAGTATAAAGCAAGAAAAAATACAACATAATCTTAGTAATCCATTCCCCAAAACACCCAGTTTGCTTTTAGGAGCAAGTTGTGCTATACAGTGAACAGAGTCAATATTGTGACCTCAGCATAAACAGCACTGAACCCCACTCCCCTTAAAATGGAGAACTGAGATAGGTGATAACTGCATCTCATACTTTCGAACACACCAAAACTACTCCAAGCTTGCAATAATACCACTGTAAATCTTTTAACTTCATTTACGATATGAAAAAGGAAATCATTTCCAAAGAGTACATGAACATTCCTGAAATGAATACCATTACCAGGATTGCCATAATCATACTGGTGAGCAACAAGCCAATCACTCTCCAGATTCCTCTGAGTTTCCCTGTGCTTAGGGAGATGTATTAATTGATGCAAACATACTGGGTCACATTTCAAGAAGGGTTTATTCCATTCTATATTGCTGCAAAAAATCTTTTACAAGATAGGACCCCATCGTGCCAACTTTTTCCATCAACTATTACTGGAATAAATATGGCTTCTGAAAAGAAGCCCTCCTCCTGGAATGGCGGATAACAATTTCAGCTGTAACACTGGTGCCAGCAGCAGCTTAAACAGACTGAGCAGCACAAACCAGCACCGTTTTTCTCTAGTAAGTGTTAAAAAGGGCGAACTTTGCTTTAGCAACAAAAGGAGAAAGCAAGGTTGTAAGATAAACCTGGAATCGATCAAAATCAAGAGGCCACTTTTTTTTTTTTTTTTTTTTTAAAACCTTTACTGCAACATACATTGAAGTAAACAGTAATCAGATATCTGCCCTCCCCCAAAAAAAAAAAGATAAAATGTAAACAGAAAATAACTTGGCTGTATATGTTGCTTCTGTACAATTTCATAGATCATAGAGTGGGTACCTTACATTCATTCATGGAAACTAAGAGAAGTAATAATTTTACCTGATTTTTTTTTATGTTGGTGTCAGAAATTTTTGTTTAACATGAAAATAGAATTTGCACAATGATGATACAAGGTTGAAGCAGCAAAAAGAACCTAGATTTTGGCATATACCCTTATGATTGCTCAAAAACATCTTCAATTTATTTCACATAGCCATTTATCCAGTGTTACTGTTAAAATACAGATACTGTTCAACTCTAGTTAACGCAGGTGTTGTATTTGTGATACAAATGTTAAATCAAGAAGAAAAGCACTGTATGGTTCAGGGCATTACACTAACACTGGGTTTCTGGATCTGGTAAAATTACTGAAACGAGAAAAGAAAACTTGTTTGTAGTTCAAATTAGTCATATATACCCTCTGAAAAATCTACTGTGTCTGTTGGAGATTGGCATGAGCTCTTCAGTCTTTGTACAATAATTCTGCAAAGTACATAAGTAACAAGAGTCTGCAGTTCAAGAACAATAATGCTATGCATTCTGGCCTGCCTTGTAAGCACAGCCCTGTAATATCATGACCCCAATTTGAGTGGGTACAAACCCAAACTAGTCTGACTAGTCCAGTGAACAAAGTTAGTGTAATGCACTGGTGTGACATCTGAACTAGAAAACAGTCTCTCTCTTTCTCGTCCTTTAGTCATCATCAAAGTTCTGTTGTAGAAGGAAGTTGGCAGCCAAGTTTTCGTTTTTATCACAAGCAAAATATGCCTGTATAACAAGTCCTTCTGGGAAGCCTAATGCCTTTAACTGCAAAAGGGGAGAAAAGGAAGAAAAGCATGTTACTCAAAATGCAAAGACTTGCGGAACTACTTTTAAAACAAAATGTTAAAACAGAATGCGTGCTGAAAATGGAAAATAACATGAGAATCGACATTCTGACCATAGGTCATCTTCAGGAATCATCTATTAACAAAACAATAGGCACAGTCATTACCTATTCATTTCTAGATAACTCTCAAAGAGAACCGATGGTTGAATTATGGTTTCTTTAACGTTTCCAACATACATTAAATTGAACCCTTTTGTTTTATCTCCAGCCTGCTGCAGTACATGCTGTTGCATTAGACTTGTCTAATAAACGTATCACATACAGGGCTACACAAAAACACAGAAAATTCTCTGTACAAAAATCAAATGCCTCTATCATGGTTTAAAAAGCAGCTGTGAAGGACAAAGGGAGAACTGGTATCTCTGCAAACTGATGAACTGCAGCAGGAAGTGCAAAGACAACTCGGGAAGAGCCAGTGGGAGGCTCCACAAATGTTCATTGTGGGAATCCTGTCCTTTATTAGGGAAAAAAGATTAAGGCACTAGAAAAAACTGAGTGAGATCTCAGTTTAGGGCAAGTTCCACTTCACTGATCTTTGCTTAGGGAGGAAGGGATATTTTGACCCTGCAGCCTTGGTACAAAACTTTGAGAACACCTTCTGATCCTCATCTCTATTTTGATCTTCATTAAGCAGTGTCATTACTGTAATACAATCTATATATGGACTGAATTTCTTGAGGAGATCGCTTCATCTTTTCCCACTGCTTTCTGTTTCAAGATGCTGCTACTGTAGCCAATTATATATCATGGTGAGGACTGCACTTTCAAATCGGATGTCCTCATTCTTACTCACAGTTTCTCCATTAAGTCCTCCTGGAGATACTCTCACATTCCACTGACTGAACACCATTTATTTGCTTGAAGTATGTTATTAGCAGGCTTTCTGGATCAGCTCTTTAATAACTAAATTAGCTGCCAGTAAGCAGATTTAGGTATATCTAACTAAATATTATTTATTAAAATGCTGTCTCCTGGAACAGCCCAAGGAGACTTGAAATCTAATTTCTGTAGGGGTAAGGATATGAGCAAATTTACTAATCCAGAGTTGCACAATTAACATTTACACAATGGACAAAAAGGCAAGATAATGAGGACTGTTTTCAATTATGAGAACCAATTGGTTGAAAACCAAATATATTAAGAGGCAACTGGGATACACATATCATGCTAAGATCATAACATTTCTCTATCCATAATTCCATTACAAGGTCTACATACTGTCCCTCACTGATATAAACAAACTGACTGTAAATCTCACTTTCAGGCACTTGGGTTAAATCCAAATACTGACACTATAATGCAGCATGAGGAGGATGCTGCACTTCTGAGGTGCCGTCGTTCAGATGAGATGTTAAACTGAAGTCCTGTCTGCCTGTTCTGGTGGTTGCTCAGGTGGACATTAAAGATCCCATGGCACTTCTCAAAAAGAGCAGTGGAATTTCCTTGGTGTCCTGGCCAAATTTCCCTCATTCACTAAAAACACCACCAACAGCTTAATCTGGTTCAATGTCAGTTGGTTACCATCTGTATTCTCCCATCCCGTTCACCCCTGAAAATACAGGTTACTCACCTGTAACAGGAGTTGTAGGAATGGTGTATGTTGTTCATCCACACTGTCTGGCAGGTTCCTTGCCACTTTAAATCTTGCCGGAAGGTCTTCAAGCTGGCTCCTCCCACCCACCGGGTGGTAAACTCTTAGCTCCGCCCCATGACGCCAGATCTAGCCTGCTGGAAGCCAGGTTGTGCGTCAAGCCGAGGTTGGTGGGTCGGTGGATGAATATACCCATCCTAGAACCCCTGTTACAGGTGAGTAACTTGTATTTCTAGGGACATGGATATGTTGTTCATCCACACTGTCTGGCAGACTCCTAGCAGTTCTCCGGAGGAGGGAGGCAAGGTGCACACCCTACTTGGGAATAGAGACTGGAGAACCGAGGCCCCAAAACCAGCATCCTGGCTTGACTCAAATTCGATGCGGTAGTGGGTGATGAAGGTGTGTGCTGACTTCCAGGTAGCAGCCCTGCAGATTTCCTGGATAGGGACGTCCCTGGAAGCAGCTACCGATGCAGCGGTATGGCGGGTAGAATAAGCTCTTATCCCTCTGGGAGGCTCCATGCCCGCCAACCTATAGCAGAGATCTTTGCAGGAGGTGACCCACCTGCCTATCGTACGCTTGGCTGCAGGTCTGCCAGGTGTGGCTTCAGCGTAGGTGACAAACAGCTGGCAAACCTCTCCCCAAACTTCAGCCCTCCGCTCCTTGTAATAAGCGAGTGCTCTCCTAGGGTCCAAAGTATGGAGCCTATATTCGGCCTCCGAAGTGTGACTGGGGTAGAACACCGGCAGAGTCAACACCTGGTTAAGGTGAAACTCCGACACCACCTTCGGAAGGAATTTCGGGTGGGGGCGCAGGACAACCTTGTCCCTGTGGAAGACCTGATAAGGAGACTCTATGGAAAGCGTCTGGAGCTCTTCCATCCTTTTGGCTGACGTTATAGCCACCAAGAATGCGGTCTTCCACGGCAGGTGGGAGATATCGCACCTGTGCACTGGTTCGAATGGCTTGCCCATGAGCTTGGCCAATACCAGCAGTAGATCCCAGAGAGGTGGAGGTTCTCGCACCAGAGGGGATATGTGATCATTGCCTTTGAAAAAGCACCAAACCACCTTCTCCTGCGCCACAGACTGCTTCCCGGCCCGTGCCCGGTAAGCAGAGATGGCTGCCAGGTGCACCTTAAGGGTCATCGACCTAAGCCCTAGCTGACACAGGGACCACAGGTAGTCCAGAATGCTTGCCAAGGAACAGGAGGAAGGGTCCAGGCCCTTTCCCTGACACCAAATGGAGAATCTCTTCCATTTTGAAGGCATAGCATTTTCCGGTCGACTCCTTATAGGATGCCTCAACAATGTTGAGGACCTCGTCGGAAAGACCCAAGGCCTGGAACTATAGCCGCTCAGGAACCAGGCCATCAGGTGCAAGGATTGAAGGTCCGGATGGAATACCTTCCCCTGACTGACGGAGATCAGGTCCGGGCGGGCTGGAAGCTGCCTCAGAAGCCTGGAGCGGAGACTGAGGAGATCTGGATACCAGAACTGACGGGGCCAGTCTGGGGCTACCAGAATCACCTGTGCCTTGTCCCTCCTCGCCTTGAGAAGCACCTTGTGGATCAAGGGAAATGGGGGAAAGGCGTAGAAGAGGCCCGGGGTCCACAGCCTCGAGAAGGCATCCCCTGCAGCGACCTTGCTGAGGGGGCAGGAATAAACAGTCTCAGCTTCTCATTCTCTGAGGCAAACAGGTCCGCCTGAGGTGCCCCAGTGGGAGAAACGATCTTGTACTACCTCCGGCAAGAGAGACCACTCGTGAGACGCAGCTCCTATCCGTCTTAGGGCATCGGCCAGGTGTTGGAGCTCCTGCCACGTGAATGGCTGGAGATCTGCCTCCAGGCTGCGCATGAGAGACCATATGCGGAGAGCTTCCTTGCATAAAGGCATGGAGCGCGTCCCGCCCTGGCGGTTTAGGTAGTATATGGTCGTGGTATTGTCTGTCTGGACCTGAACCACTTGACCCTGCAGAAACGGAGCAAAGGCGGTGAGGGCTAGACAAAAGGCTCGGATCTCCAGCAGGTTGATGTGGCATCGGGACTCCCGAGGGGACCAGAGGCTGTGAGCTCTGTGCTCCCCAGATGGGCACCCCAACCCAGAGAGGCGGTCGATAAGGAGACCACGGGGGCAGGCGGACGAGCAGGGATGCCCTCCTGCAGATGTGCCGGAACGGTCCACCACTGGAGAGTGTTCCACATCTCCTGGGTCACTGTCACCAGCTGATCCAACGGATCGCAGCAGTGATCACTGGCTGGCCAGTCCCCATTGAAGGGCACATGAATCAGCGTGCCTAACGGACCACGCTGGTGCAGGCTGCCACGAGGCCAAGGGAGGCGCAGGAAGTCGGGCAGGCGCAACTGCCCAACCAAATGATTGGGCAAGGAGAAGTACCTCGGCCTGTTGGCGAGCAATGCTCTGGCTAGAGACAGCTCTGCCCAGTGAATCCTGCGGCATGAGTTCCGACTTGGCCCAGTGATGAGGCGCCAACGAAACAAACCTGGAGGAATCTCTGGACAGCCCATTCCCCTCTCTGGAGGGCTGCAATTATCCAGTTGTCAGGTAGCGGTACACCCGGACCGCCGGACGCCCAAGAGGAATGCTGTCACCACTGCCATGCATTTGGTGAAGACCCTGGGAGCTAGAGGCGAAGGGCATGGTCCAGGAACTTGTAAAGGGATCTCTCCGCTCTGAAGCAGAGAATCTCTAATGAGGCCAGGATTGGGACGTGAAAGAACGCGACTCATGGAGGTCCAGGGAACAGAACCACACGCCTGTTCCAAGGATGGGATTATCTGAACCAGAGTGACCATCATGAAGGTCCGAGACCTTAGGAACCTGTTTGGTCATGCAGGTGAGAATGGGGCGCCAGCCCCCATCCGCTTTGGGACCAGGAAATACCTGGACACAAACCCGGTCTGGAGGAGTATCCACACCTTCCTGATCACCTCTTTTTAGGAGCAGGGCAATATCAGCTTATGGCGGGCCGACAGCAAGGCTGCGGACCCATGGCCCCCGAAACGGCTCGAAGGGTGGGTCTCTCGAACTCCAGAGACGGGCCCTTTCCTACCACCTCCAATACCCAGCGGTCCGTGGTGATAGCGGACCAGGTGGAAAGGACCTGAGCCGTCCTCCCGACGGGGCAGCGAGGCAGTGCCGAGGCTGGGGCGACACCTCAGCCTGTCACTGGGCTGGCTTGGAGGAGGACTGGCTGAAGGATCTCCTGGGCCTTTACCTCCCTGCTTCCTGTTCGAGGCGCCGCAGGCTTGGATTTGGGATATGGCCGAGCCTGCTGGGCCTGGTGCTGTGTTGCTGGGCAGGGACGTGCTGCAGGTGCAGAAGGACGAAAGGACTTGTGCTGCTGATGGCGGCCTTTGTCCTTCTGGGCGGAGGTGACCGAGTCCAAAGTGGCACTGGACTTTCGATCTGCTGGAGGTGTCCCTCTACTCCAGGCAGAGGTCGGTCCCCAGGAAGGGACGTCCGCCAATTTGTGCTGGGTATCCCTGAAGGTGGATATCCTCACCGCCCCGCGCGCATGGCCACCGCGGCCGCAACCGATCTGGCACGGAGTCACCTATGTCCAGAGCAGTCTGAAGCTGCTGCCAAGCCGCCTACCTGGTCCTGCCTGCTGGACATTGGTCTGCAGGTCGGCTGGGGAGATGAGGGATCACCTCATCCAGGGAGCCCATGAGGGCGTGGGAGAAGTGTGCCATCAGCACGGCCGAGCTTGGCCTGGAGGAGGCAGAGGGAGGATGCAGCGTGGACCTTGCGCCGTGCAGTCAGCTTGAACTCCTTGTCAGGGGGCTTGTCCACGTCCCTAGTTTCCCGGACCTCTGGAAACGCTGTCGGTGACTAACCACCGGCAGAGGGGTGCTCCGAAACTGGCTAAGAGACGTGGGACCCGATACTTCCTGGCCATCCTGGCCGAGGGCGAGGACAGAAAGCAGGTCGCTGCCAAAGCTCCAAGGCTGGGCAGACAATGGCCCTCAGCCACAGAGAAGGCCTTCGTGGAAGAATCCCCTCGGTCCAGTATCTCAGTCAGGGGATACTTGGCCCATTTGGAGACGGGCTCGAGCTGCATCCCGGTGGACTCTGAGATGAGCCGAAGCAGACCCATAAAGGACGATGGGCTTTCATCCAGAGACTGGCTCCCGGAGGACTCCAAGTTTACCTGCCTGGAGAACAGGGAGGAGTCATCGTTGGACTCCGAGGAGTCCGCAAAGAGCTGCCTAGGGCCTGAGCCATCCTCCACCTGCTGAGGACGGTCGGGAGTGTGTGTGACCAACAACCTGTGGGGCAGGCCGTGACCTGACTGAGAATCTTTGGTCGGTGCCCCCAACTTCGGCTGTGGAGGCGGAGGTTCCACCACAATCAGTGGCGCAGCAAGTTTTGGCCGAACAACCGGCCCAGATATGGGCATCTCGACAGTGAGAGGTTGCTTTGGCTGTTCAGGTGACAGCCACTTGATGGCCGGGGGATGTGTCGGCGTCGACTTACTCCCGGACAACAGTAACTGCTGCCACATCAGCTCCTCGTAGCGCTGACGCAATTTGCACCGAAGCCTCTCCTCTTCCGAGGAGGAAGACGAGGGGGAGCAGTGTCGCCGCTCACTTTGGTGCTGGGACCGAGACCGACGGTGTCGGCGGGATTGGCTTGACTGAGATGAGGTCCAAGACCGAGACCCTCGGTGCAACCGAGAGCAGGCCTGGGAAGGAGCTGGGGACACCCGCTCCTCCCTCGGCCTGGACACTTTAACCGGGGACTGCCGCATAGAGGGTGCAGGCAGATCCTCGGCTTCCATCGGGGAACCGGCGAAGAAGGGTTCTCGGCTTCACCAGTCGATAACCCGTCTGACAGGTCAAGAAATCTCTCAACTGTGTCGACGGGTGTCTCGGCAGGCTGGCCTGACGGGGACGCCGTGAAGCCAGCAGCCTTAGCCGCAACCTCGACCGAAGTAGATGGTCGGCTGTCTGGGGAAGAAGACCTCTCCCGCTCCCACGAACGCTGACGGTGGAATTTACCCTTCGAATCCCTGTTCTTGGACCGAGAGAAGTGTCCCGATGGCCCCTCTCTCTTCGTGGAAAGGGACTGGCAAAACTCCTTGAACGAAGCAGAATAAGAGGTACCCAAAGAGAGCGGAATAAATGCCACGACCGAGGAGGAGGAGGATACGGCCTTGGCTGCCTCCTCCTCGAGGGCGATCATCTGCTCGAGCTGCTCGGCCGAGCCAGCCACCATGGACACCACCCAACGGGTCTCTCTTGATTTCACCGGCGGGTGACGCTTCTCGGGGCGCCTGAGCTTCAATCAGGCAGCACGATCCTCCAGGACGTTGGTCGAAAAGGAGCAGCACCATTCGCAGGCCTGCGGGTTGTGGTCTAGGCCGAGGCAGTAGACGCACATGGAGTGCAAATCCGTCCTGGACATCTTCTGCCCGCAAGGGCACCACCGAAAGCCAGGAATCGATTTGTCCATCGCAGCTGTGAGGGATAAGGAAGACCGAAGTCTAAAAAACTTTAAAACGAGTTTCGGACTAACTGAAGAGTTAGGATCCAGTCTAAAACGCAGAGCGCTAAGGAGGGAACCTGAGCTTCCAAGCGGTAAGGAAGATCTGGCGTCATGGGTCGGAGCAGAGAGTTTTACCACCCGGGTTGGTGGAAGGAGCCAGCTTGAAGACCTTCCAGCAAGATTTAAAGCGGCAAGGAACCTGCCAGACAGTGTGGATGAACAACATATCCATGTCCCTAGAAAAGGGACTTCTAGTCCCAGTGGGCCTACCAGGTCAACAAAATTCAATAAAATAAATAAATGAAAAATGTGGGTGTTGGGAAAATAACTGTATTGCAACTAATATATAAAAAAATTCTAAATGGCTAAAGTTCATGTACACTGAACTATTTAAAACTTAAAACACACAAGAGCTGCAGATTGCCAAAGGGATCAAATCCAGAGAAAAAAAAATTCTGCTACATCAGGAAAAAGAGAAAGAAGAGGGGATCATTAGGTTGGTAGACAGGAGAAAGTAAATCACTGATGATGGACAGAATGCTGCCATCCTTAAATACTTTTGCTCTGTTTTCACCAGGGAAGACACGGGCCCCCTAACTTAAAATAGCATCTGTGCAGCCACTGGAGGGCCCCAGAAACACCAGTATTCACTAGGGACAGGGGTTGGAAGGGCTGGCAGCCCTCAAGATAGACAAGGCCTCAGGTACAGAAGGGATGCATCCTAGAATGCTAAAGGAACTGGCAGAAGAACTGACTGATCCTCTAGTGTATCTGTTCAACAGCTCACTGCTGTTGGGGTGGTACTCAGAGAACCGAGAGTGTGGCCAACGTGGTTCCACTACATATGGGGAACACACAGGTAACTACAGGCCGGGTTAGTCTCACATCTATTGTGGGAAACCTGATGGAGACTCTAATCAAGCAGGATCTTCGTAGGCTACGTGAAAAGAACAGTCTCCAAGATAGTAAGCAGCCCGGGTTCATGGCAGGGAGGCGAGGCAGACCAACCTTACTGTCTTTGATTGGATAATGAAGGAGCTAGATAGGAGCCATGCAGTAGATCTACCTTACTTTGATTTCAGCAAGTCTTTCGACTTGGTGACGCATAGATGCCTGCCGAAGAAGATTGAGGACCTGAAGGAAGCAAGGGGATATAGTCATATGGGTGGGAAACTGTCTCAAGGGTAGGCAACAGAGGGTCATTCTCAATGGGATTAAGTCGGTGGAGGGGGGAGTCATAATCTGGGTACCACAGGGATCGGTCCTGGGCCTGGTCCTTTTCACATGTTCATTAGTGACACTGGTGAAGGAATCCAGGGTAAGACTGCCCTCTTTGCTTATGACACTAAACTCTGCGAAAGGGTGGATAGTGTCAAGGGAGTTAGGGAATTACAACACAACCTGCAAAGGCTGAAGAGATGGTCAAATGTGTGGCAAAAAGTTCAATGCCATGAAGTGCAAGGTAATGCACCTGGGGAAAAGGAACCCCAGGAAAGAGTACTGCCTAAATTGGGTTAAACTTAGCACCACCTCAGAAAAGCAGGACCTGGGAGTCACTATCAGTGACACCCTAAAGCAGTTTAGCCAGTGCAGCAAAGCCTACAGCAAAGCAAACATAATTTTGGGGTGTACAGGACAAGGCATAAATTAGTGTCTAAGATTTGATTAGCAGCCTTTGTTAATCAAAAGGAAAATGATTAGCAACTGGTCAAGTTGATTAGCAGTAGGGGTCCAGAAAGTGGGGGAGATGGCTAAAAATATTGAAAAATAGTGCCATTTGCACATTCCAAGCCCTGCAGTCCTGGAGAAATTGACAGCACCTACCGCGAATCAAAAAAGAAATTGATTCACAACTGCCGTTTTCTGATTCACAAACTGCGATGCAAACCCGCTTATTTTATGTCTTGTAGGGAGATGTATAGATACTAGAAGGAAGGAGATCATTCTCCCAAGTTATCGATCATTAGCAAGGCCACACCTGGAATCATGTGTCCAGTTCTGCAGCTTTCACCCTGAGAAAGGATACGGACAGGCCAGTGGTGGTGCAAAGGGCGACCAAGATGATACAGGGCCTGTAGCAGGACTCCTGCAAAGCGTCTGAGTGTGCTGAACATATACTTGCTGGAGGTTAGGAGGAGAGGAAGAAAATGACAAGAGACTTTCAAGTTTCTGAAGGCACAAACAAAGTGCACCACACAGGGTTATTGAATAACACCAGCTCAGCGACACATGGGCATGAATGGAAACTGAATGAGGACTTGAAGTATTTTTTTACCAAAAGGGAGGTGGAGCCATGGAGCAGTCTGCCTGCTGAGGTGGTGGGACAAGGTAAGGGCATGAAAAATGAATTCTGCTCCAAGTATGGGGGTGAGGAATGATGGGGGGGGGGGCTAACTTAGGACTGACTGGATGGACCCTTAAGTCTTTTTCTGCTGTCATGGTATACGTTTCTATGTTTCACAGTCACAACTCCTTTTTTTCAGTGTTTGAGTGAGTTTACTGAAAGCTAACAACAATATAGAGTAATACAAACAGAGCTGTGACAAGTATCAAACACTATTACAATGGACAGTACAGTACCATATTTGTGTAAAGCAACTACAGAAATAAAAAAAATACTATCTGAAAAGCAGCATAGTGGTTAATTAATATACACGATACAGTTCAAGCTGCAGAGGAAATTCAAAAAGAAATCAATCCATTACGGTTTCACACGGGACTAGTTCAAAATAGCAATGAGGAAACAGTGGGGTCTATAACCATGCCAGGGAAAAACTGCGCATGGGAAACGCACCGCAAACTAATGACCATGTGGGAGAGTCAGGGTGGGAAGAGATTTACTTTATAAACTCCAGGAGGTGGACTCGGGGGTGGAGGGGGGCTCCACTGTGGTATCCCCACTGTGTTATGTAGATGCCACTGCTTTCACCGATGCTATTCTGACCGCGTGCTTTTCAACCACACTTATTATGACGCGGACTTCACTGGGCACCATTTCACACCTTACAGATTAAAAACAGGATGTGAAACTCACGTACAATGCAATATATATAAAAAAAAAAGAAACTATATATGGATATGGGGCCTTAAGGAAGACTGGAATCATCAGTTTTGGCACCATACTGCAACTAGTGGGTCCAATATTCCTACTCTGTTGTTCCTGGTTCTGTAGGTCAAAAGTAATAGTCTCCATTTTATATATAGATAAATAGATACATGGTTGGGCCCTTGCCCCACTGAAAAAGCCATCATTTATTTTTCCATATAGGACAGTAGCCAATTAGCATGTATGACACCAATATTATCCGTAACTGATGATAATTAACATTAATTATACCATGGACTTCGGACACTGACCAATGACACAGTCAGACTGGCACCTTACCTCCATTGATCATCTACTGATAATCACTGCAAAAGGTGCCAGTCAGCCGCATATGGAAAAAAAATCTGACCTCGAAATCAGGGAACCCCGACTGCCATGTTGTTTCCCACGATAAATGATGATCCCGAAACAACGCTTCCGTGCATCTCCGAAATAGTAACAAAACACTATCCGATCCTAAAAATAAGCATACACTGGCTTCTTTTACTGTCTCCCTACAACCACTTTCCACCCAGCTCACCTATAAATAATATTTTCTCTCTGCTCCCTCTGCTGTATTGCTGACACGATCTCTCTCAGTTTCCCATACAGTCCGGCTCTTTGAATCGCGGTTTAGCAAATGTCACCATACAAAAGAAAAGAAAGATGCAATTTAAAATTCCCCATTGGCAAACAGCCCCCCACTGCAATGACGCAAACGGTAACCTGAAGCTGTAGGATGGCAACAACTAACGACTTGCCCACAACATGCCACAGAATCAACATGGCACTATTTTTTATAGCATTCTAACAAATACAGAAAAACTCAAAAATAAAAGCCCCCCAAAAAAAAAACACTTATTCTATGCTTAAAAAAAATGCATGGTATAATACATAATGAAAGCCACTTGGGGATGTGGGGTTAATTGGGGATTTTACCATGGTTGGAAGTGATTTAACCACTTGGCTGTGCCTCTGGGCAAACCACCCAGCCGCAGAACTTCAGAACCAAACACCCCTCGTGGCTTATTGCTTAAGTAATTACAACATAGAAACATAGAATTTGATGGCAGATAAGGACCGCTGGCCCGCCCAGTCTGCCCATTTCCTACCCAATGGATAAGCTACAGATCCTAGTTAACCAACAGCCTACTTCTTCCTACCCCCAGAATTGCCTTATGACTGTCCCATGCATTCTTGAATTCCACCGTTTTGACTCCACAACCTCCTCTGGAAGGCCGTTCCATGCATCCGCAACCCTCTGTGAAAAAATATTTCCTCACATTACCTCAGAGCCCCGCACCATTTTAGTTGCCCCATCTGGACTGCCTCCATCCTGTTTATGTCTTTGGAGACTGGCCCCAGAACTGCACGCAGCATCTCAGATGGGGGTCTCACCAGCTGTCTGTACAGAGGGATAACTTCCTGTTTTCTACTGGTGATGCCTCCCTCTGCATCCTAGTACTACCCCAGCCCTCCTTACTGCCCTCTCCATTGCTTGCCCACCTTTAGGTCATCTGATATGACTACCCCAGATCCCTTTCCATTTCTGTTGTTAGTATCTCACCCCTCATTGTATACTCTTCCCTGGGTTTTGTTTCCCAGGTGCATTACCTGCACTTCTTAGCACTGAATCTAAGCTGCCATACATTTGACCATTCCTTCAACCTTGCCAAGCCCTTCTCATCCTTTCCACCCCACCTTGTGTAGCAACTATGTTGCAGATCTTTTATGTCGCCTGCAAAGAGACATACTTTCCTTCCAGTCCTCTGCAATGTCACTATACAACATGCTATAACATTGTCACTGGCACTCTGTTACAAGTGTGGACAAAATATATACATGTTATTAGAGCACTATTAACATGTAACAACCTACTAACCACCCATATTACAGTCCTAGCAGCCTCTTCAATTACAGCCCCTGCAAAAAACTGGCCCCACCTCCCAAATAAATACAGACCACTTTTACTGCTCCCTCCATATCACTTGTCAGACAAACAACCGTGCATAGAAATAAAAAGTTAAACTGTATAATACAAAAGCCTCCTGAAACACTCTCCAAATATTTCACATACTGTACTCCATTTCCCTAACTGTGTAAAACAGGCCTACTGAAACACTCACTAAACATTTCACCTGCTTCCTTCCATGATGCAGTCTTAATACATACTGAAGAAAAAATGGCTGAATCAGCCTTCCTTTATACAAAGCCACTGCTCTATGGAAACCTTAAAAGAACAAAACTATGCAGAACTTCAAATGCCTTAAAAACGGAACAATACTACCAACAAACACTAGAGCACTATGAAAACATTAAGCAAATACACTAAACAAGCTATGCAAAAACAAATAGCACAATTTTCTTAAAGCAAAACCTGCAACCTTGTGTATTAAGACAGCAAAGTCTTATGTCAGGAAATAATACCATCTCGGGTTGAACAAGCTCATAAAGAGTGTTCTCTACTCTCTCTCTCTATATATCTATATCTATATATATATATATATATATTAGAGGCAAAAACTCAGTTTAATGAATTAGGGTTGTTCCACAGCGACAAAAGCAAGAAGTCGGTGTTAGGGTTGAAAGTCCCTTGGACCCCCAACCTGCATCAAGGTCTTGGCGTTGGGTCGTCAATCTAACTCTCACCCCATCATATGTGTGAAGAAGCAGAGGTACAGGAGAATGGGGTGAGAGTTAGGACCGACATTAATGCACCAATCTGAGGGGGGTCCAAGGGCTTAACCTAACTGCAATCCTTCTTTGCTTGTCGGTGGTAACCTAACTAATGCATTAAATGGAGGTTTTGCCTCCAATTTCCTTCTTTTGAGAATGATGATGAGAAATAGTGAATGTAATGCGGCGGCAGGAGCACGGGGCCCTCCCGACACGTGATGTCTTGTGACATAGTAACAGGAACGCGAACAGTGGCGCACATGGTAATGCAAATGTAAATGGTAAAGGAAACGTTAATAGAAAGGCAAGCGCAAAGTGACACCGAAGCGAACAGTGACGCAAATGGACACTGAAGTGCATATGAAAATGCAACTTGTAACATGAACAGTGATGGCAGCGGTATTTTAAATGGAAATGTTAAGTGTCACAGCAAAAAGAATGCGAAGGAACAGAAACAAATGCGAATGCAAGCACACACGTAACGCGAAACCGTAGCGCCGACAGGCAGATACTGCAATTGTAAATGCAAATGGTAAAGTTAATATGAAGAATAACGCCAAACCAAAGAGAAACAGAAACAGGAATAGAAGCGCAGACGGAAATGCAAACCGAAACACGATGGGCATAGTACCACAATTGTAAACAAAATGGTAAGGGTAGCAGCAACAATAACAGCAAAGGAAACAGAAGCTAAAAAGGAAGCATAAACCGTAATGCGCACGGGCACAGTAACACAACTGCAAACAAAATGGTTAACAACAGCAAGGAAGACGCAAAACAAAAGAGAAATGGAAACGCAAAAGGAAAGGGCTGCTGGAAACGCAAATGGCAACACGCACATGACGCAAAAAAAACACAAAGAGAAACAGTAGTGGAAACACAAAAGGTAATAGTAACTAAAACGCAAGCGCGAATGACAACACAAAGGGTAACTCACATGGTGGCGTATACGGGAACAGTAACGCAAACGGAGACATAAACGCAAGTGGAACCAGTAACTGTAACAGTAACGGAAGCGCATACCCTAGTTTTGCCAAACAGGTGCATACAGAAACACTGTGGTCGGATATTCAGAAGGGTTGCGCATGCATGCGCAACCCACTGATGCATCCCGGGGCGATATTCAAAGGGGGATTGTGCCTGGCACAAATCCCAATCGCACTGGAGCGCATCAGTAATGTATGCGGCGAGGAAGCCGGGCGTGCGGCGCATATCTGTACATCCAGATATTCAGCCCGGGATGCACTGAGCCCATGCATGCGTAACCCCTACCTGCGTCACACACAGGTGAGCCAAAAAAAAAAAGGAGCAACAGCTGGCCACCCACAGGTGAGCTGCTGTATTGCAGGGCGCAAGACGGCAACTGCCACCTGTGGGTGGCGACCCGAGCTCCGGCTGCACCATTGTGGTTGCATCCCCCCATACCCGATTGCGGTCATTTGTAGTAAAAATATTAGACCCAAATCCTTGGTGGTCAGTGGATCGCTTCGCAGCCGATGCGGGCATTTGTAGAAAAGAGTACTTGTCCTATATCCTGGTGGTCCAGTGGACCACTGCTGACCCGATCGCGGTATCAGTATATTTGTCATCGGTTAACCCTATCCCTGGTGGTCCAGTGGACCGCTGGAATCTGATCGCGGGCATCTGTAGTTAAACTATTAGTCCCATTATCCCTGGTAGGTCCAGCGTACCCCCTCCCACTGAGCCCTCTCCCCGCTCAGCAGCAGCTCCCACCCACCGACTGACACCATACAGTAGGGCTGTGCGCCCACTGGTCTACAGCGTGAGCTACTGCTCAGAGTCAGAGCACATAGTCCAGATATGTGAATGGATCCATTCACATATCTGACTGTGTAGTGACGGACGGCTGCACGCCTTATTGGCTCACGCCAGACCAACGGGCAAACAGCCCTACTGTACAGTGTTAGTCAGCGGTGGCGAAGCTGCCGGCGACCGGGGCGGGTGGGGAGAGGGGTACCGCTGGACCACCAGGGATATGGGACTAATAGGTTTAACTACAGATGCCCGTGATCGGGCTGCAAGTGGTCCACTGGACCACCAGGAATAGGGTTAACCAATATTACCAAAACTGATGCCCGTGATCGGGCTGCGAGCAGTCCACTGGACCACCAGGGATATTGGACATTTATGTTTACTACATCTGCCAGCGATCGGGCTGCGAGCAGTCCACTGGACCACCAGGAATATGGGATGTGTTTTAACATGTACACATGCCCGCGATCAGGCACTTTGCCGTGCTGCAGGGGAGTCTGTCCCTGACGGCTGCAGCCTGGCAGGGCGCCAGCGCAAGTCGCAGGGATTGATGCGCGACCTGCATGCAAATGGCTCCATTTGCATGTGCACTTTGAAAATCGTGGAGTTGTTGCACCTAGCACAATGGAACTTAAAAGTAGTGTATCCCACTGCTCCACTCTGGCCACCTGCGTTGGCACAGTGCCACCGTGCCATGCGCACTGCGGGTGGCCAGGGTGATATTCAATGTTGTTGTTGCCATGGTGCAGCTCAGTTGAATATCACCCCTGGGGAGCCAAGTTGCGCTGCGCCCAGGCTTGCGCCACAGCCTGACGCAGTCTGAATATCCGGGCCCATGTGTACAAAGAATGTATACATTGTAATGGAGATCGAAGCTTAAAACGAGCATTGGAAATACTTAATTGCTAATATATTGGCAACCGCACGATGTAGAAAAAAAAATTTAAATTTCACAAAAATCATGATTTTCCTGGGTAGGGTTTTGCTATTGCACGCAACAAAAATTCTGTATTTCGCACAGTTTTCAAGATACGAGCCCCGAAAGGGACGGCAGACGCCACCATGTTAGTCTATGGGAAAAAACGTCAACTTCGGAGTACCGTAACTCAAACCACCAAAAGGCACATCTGTGAGATGTTGGCTGCCTTCCCTCCAAATTTCAGCTCAAAAGACCAAAACATTCTTTCGCAGCAGGGTGGCAAAGAATTCCTGTCATTTTGACCAAGTCTGAAAAAGTAGTGTTGCAATTTTTGAACCTTTGCAAAATTTTCTCGAAAGTGTCGTGAGAATGGCGCTTCTTTTCAGAAACTTAAAAACATATTTCTAGGTGTTTAACCCCAAAATAAAGACATGGCTAGCATCCTGAGGGTCCGACTAAGTGAACACAAAATAATTGTGTTCCTAGATGGTCCAATTTTAAATGCCAAGCATTTTTCTGATCACCAACTGAAAACAAAATGGCGGATTTGCAACACTACTAGGGCCATTTGAGACACTAAAAAGTGCATTTGCGAAAGTGTTGAACTTTTTGTTAACTTTTCCCATTAACTTATAATGGGAACTTGTTTTTTTGAATAACTTTTGAACCGTTTAATATTTTTTCACAACATTTTCAAAAGACATATCGGGGACCTCAGCCACACGTTCCTTGAAGTTTTTGGACTGGTCGCGCAAACCGTGCGACCTGTAGGCGAGAGCAAAGAAACCACAAAAAAAGCGTAACTGTACAATTCGTTGTCGCTTAATAACTCTGCAGACGTATATCCGACCGGTACGAAACTTGGCACATCCCAAGATCTACTAGGCCCAATCATGTACACCAAATTTCAGGCAAATCCGTTGGACGGTGGCAAAGTTATTAAGGTGCAAAATTTGACCCTTTAGCCTTAAAAGTGCTACTCAACCCTAACTATGGTAGCACTACCGTGCTACCATAATATATCTATTAATTATACTGGCCCGGTAGGGCCACTTCTACGTTAAACCCCAAACTGTGCACTTTAAAAACTCTGCAACAGATTGTCCGATCTGCCTAAAATTTTGCATGTGTGGTGTAGTGCGGTAGAACTCTAGATCTGGCAATTTATATTCCGGTTGGATTTTCGGCTGCAGAGCATTGAAAAGTGTGAAAAATCCTCAACTTTTCTTAATTCTTTGCTCATCTCTATAGCCCGAACAGTTTGTCAGACTGGTCTGACATTTTCAGGGTATATGTGGACTGGGTCAAGGAAGTGCCCTTTGAAGATTTGGTGAAAAAATATGAATCCATTCAAAAGTTATTAAACTTTAAAGCTTCCCATTATAGCCTATGGGAAAAAATATGTTTGTACCACGAAAGCTTTTAAAAGCTTTCGTGTAAGCAAAATTTGCTTTTGAGCTATGCCAATTTGTTTTCGAGCTGCCACCATCTTGTTTTTAGTTAGCAAGGGACAAAAATGGCTGTAGTTCAAATCTGGTTGGTCCTAGGAAAACACTGACAGTTGTGTTTACCTAGTTGGGCACGAACTACACAGCACAACTTTTTTCTGGGGGTAAACACACCCAGAAATGCCTTTCCTGACATCGCGCCCCCCCCCCCATAGTGTTGCAAATTGCGACAGAACGGATGTGACACTTTCGCAAAACACGACAGTGTTGTGCCTGTTCTTTTGCATTTTCTTGTGAAAGTGTTCCATCGCAATTTACGACACTACAACATCCAAAAGAGAGAGAAATTCTTCGTTACTCCACTGCACCTAACCGGTTGGGGCTTTTGAGCCGAAATTTGCAGGGTGGCAAGCCCTGGGCTCAGAGATATGTCTTTTGTTGGTTTGGTCCCAAATCATTTAACGCACCCTTAGTTAGTGTTCCGAAGTTGAGAAATTTCCTATAGGCTAACACCGGAACCCGTGTCGCTTTTCAGCGCCCGTATCTCGAAAACAATTTGAGATATGGATTTTTTGCTCCTGGCAGCTTAGGTGAACTAAGCATGTGTGGAGGTTTCGAAGTCATAATTACAACTGCAGTGGAATTTTTCCAATAGTTGCTACGGTTACTGAGATATTGCCAGATAAGTGTTACAAGGGCTTCTTTTCAGTACTAAGGTGCTGCTGCCCTCTGCTCTGTATGTAAATGTCGAGGCCCAGAGACTGACCAGCGCTCCCATGTCATATTGTCCAGCAAAAAATGGGTAGCTGGAAGGAGTGCAGGGCCTGGAGGGTCCGCGCGCCCAACAACATACCAGTCACATTACATGTTTTCAAAAATAAGGGAAATTAATTTCAAAAAATGGACAGCGTGAAGTGAGCCCATGCTCCCACAACCACATACCACTTCCATTCCACTATCACAAAAAGAAAGGACATTCATTGCAAAAAACTTTGTTAATGCATCAGTTAGGGTTGCTAGCACAGCAACGCAAGTTTGGAAATTAGATGTTAAGGTTAGCACCCCCACCTTGCACACCAATAGTCTGGGTTGCCATAGGGTTGTCAGGGTTTCAGCTCTTACCCCATTCTCCTGCTACTGTAGCATGTGAGCTTGTTTACAGATAGAATGTGGTAAGAGTTGGGCCTGACAATCCCATGGCACACCCCGTTTGTCGGTGGGGGTGGTAACCCTAACATCAAATTTCCAAACGTTTGTCACTTTGCTCTCAACCCTAACTAATGCATTAACAAAGTTTTTTGCAATGAATAGAGATAAGAGACATGTATATATAGAGTGTACCTGTGATCAACATTCTGATACACGTGGTATACTACAAGAGAGCCAGTGACATGGAATACAATTTTTTTCATATTGCTTTTTCCATTGTTTTTCAGTTTTCTCCCAGTACACTCCCTCCCCCTCATGGCTTGAACATATGTGTGTGTGGAGGCACACCCACGTCATGTCTCCGCGCTTGTGTCTCCCGGCCTCCACTAGGGGGCAGCCAAGGAATGGAACAACCACCCTCCCTTACCCAGAAGAGGAGAGCAGTCCATCACACGCTCGATCCTCTCCCTCACCTACCGACCCCTGGCAACCAGAGGTTGATGTGATGCATTTCTTAGCAGCAGTAATAGAGAGACCTAGTAAATAAACAAGTTGGTTTATCCTTACACTAGCCTAAGCACTGAAGTAAAATAAAGAGGTGCACTTAAAGGAAGTGGTTGAGAGAAGATGCCTGACACTGCACCTTCCAGATCAACCAAAAAGGAATACAGGTGTACGCAGACAAGTCCACAATATGTGAGTAGCACATAGCTCACCAGAACCACACCAGCAGGTAGAAGAGGTGACCATGCCTCTATATACTGTACTTGCATAGCTGGTGAAATAAAAAAAAAAAAAAATAACTAAATGCTTCTATGCATATTTTCTCTAATCTGGAGAGAAGGTCACTTTATGTACAAACATACAATATTTTTGCCACTGATGTAAGACAGACATATTAAGCTCCTGAGTCAATTTCCTATGAACCAACAAAGGATCTTCTGACAATGGTGCTATTAAAATTTGATACCACTGTGAAGTGCTACGTCTGAAATGTTGAAGAAGCAAACATCGCACAAACTATTGCAACGCTGGGGGCAACCATCTTGGTATATTGGAGCTTTGAAGAAGACCTTCCCTGAGGGTCCAACAAAATTCATCTTGCCGTCATTTTATGCAGTAATGTACCTCAAATGTTGTATGCACGTGTTAGTTTTGTCAAAGGTTTACTCTTCTTTCCATATTTTGAATTATTTTTTAGCCCTGCTGCACTTGCCTTTGCTGTTCAGCTGCTGGCGTCTGCTGATGTCATTGTATGGAGTAGGAGTGAATTACACTGTGCTGTACAATGACGTTACAGCAGTTTCACTAGGGAAAATTTCCATAACTTGGTGTACATATTATAGTAGTGGTGCCGGATTAGTCAAGGGATTTAAAAAAAAAACCCTATTGAGAATTGTGGAAACTTGTGTTTTTTTTGTTGTTTGGTTGTGTGTTCACTGCTACCAGGAGAGGCAAGGATCGATTTTAACATTATTTTGCTAGCCCAAGACCTAGTGCAAAACTGACAAGGGCTAGTGCAGCTTACTCTCTACTTGTCCATCTTGACTAGTGTAGGCTTTCCTTGGCTGAAGACAAAGTTAAAATGCCCCTATAGTAGTAGCCTCCAGTCCTTATGTTATTCTCTCTCTCAATATTCCAGATGACCTGATGTGATTGACAGCTCATTAAGAGCTGCAGTTATGGTTAATTTTTATTTATTTATTTATTTCAGGGATCAGAAATACCTTTGAGTCAGAGATTCCTTTACAAAGGTTCCACGTCACGTATAATAGTTACAGAGATACAAAAAAGAGAGCAGAATAAAGCAATATAGGAAATGTTACAGACTTCTTCACAAGGTTCCATGTCATATACAATAGAACAGAATACACAATGCAGGTAGTGCATACAAACAATACAGTAAATGTTACAGGGTAAGGAAGCTAATTATTTACAGGACTAGTTGGCTACCTATCCGAGCTAGTGAGGTAAGTGGCAGTTAGCAGATATCGGGAAGTTAACACCCTGAGAAGGCGGCATTAGGAAATGTAGGAAGAGGCCAGACAGAGGCCATTGTCAAAGTAGTAAAGGGCAGGGCACTGGTTCATTTGCAGTCACAGATACTTATGGCCCGAAGATGTGCACTCAGTGTAATTCAAGGACAAAAGTATCAAAGGGAGTCATCATTAGCACTCCACTGTTAGCCTATTCAGATGGTGTCTAGGCTGTGATCAAGGGTAATTCCCAGTTTTCTGATTGTGTCTGTCTGACAATTTGTCCCACATTATTAAAGGGGCACTGTCAGCTTTGCCCCTCGGTTTACCTTCAGTTCACAAATGCTGACCTGTGGACACAAACAAGCATTATGTATGCTCTGGAATGGCCCTGCATCAACGTAAAAGTGATCAGTTTACCCGATTTCTGATATTTTGCAGTTCTTTCTTCATATTCGTCCCGACTGAAAGTCTCCATCCTCCGGAAGCAGATGCCATGCCAGGAATGTGCGTCTACTGTTCACTCGGTGCTGAGGTGCACCTTTTAGCAAATACATCACAGCACACACTTAATACAGCATAAACAAAATTAAAGAGCTGCTTGTATGTACAGCGTTAAAATGAGCACTGGATTAGCTTTGAAATCCTACTGGAGTCTGGCGCCGAAATCCCGAGCATGCGTACTAGTGGCACTTTCTGGCGCATGCAGAGATCTTTCCTCTGACCACAAGTGCACATGCTCGGGATTTCGGCCCCAGACTCCATTAGGATTTTAAAGCTAATCCAGTGCTCGTTTTATCATTGTACATACCAGCAGCTCTTTAATGTTATTGTTTATGCTGTATTACATGTCTGCTGTGCTGTATTTGCTAAAAGGTGCACCTCAGCACTGAGTGAACAGTAGACACGCGTTCCTGGCACGGCATCTGCTTCCGGGGGATGGAGACTCAGTCGGGACGAATATGAAGAAAGAACTGCAAAATATTAGAAATCAGGTAAACTGATGACTTTTAATTTGATGCAGGGCCATTCCAGAGCATATATAATGCTCGTTTGTGTCCACAGGTCAGCATTTGTGAACAGAAGGTAAACCGAGGGGCAAAGCTGACAGTGTCCCTTTAAGACCAATGCCACTCATTTCCCTACATGTTGTGTCTGTATCCAACATTTCGGTGACAAAATGCTATGAGGTATACAGGGAGACATTACTTAGTACAGATTACAAAGGCAATAAACACAGATGAAAAAACTGAGTGAGCTGTCTCTGTTTACAGCAACTCTAATTCACTATACTTTGCTACTGAGGCACAAAATAAATCCACTTTATAAAATGAGATACAGTGCATTCATTAAACACTGGAGTTAGCATATTGCACTGACAACGGGGTGTCTTGTGGAAGGGGGAACAATGCTGAACATAGTATGTACACGAAGTTATGGAAGTTTTCCCTCGTGAAACCAATGTATCTACACTGTACAGCACAATGTGATTCCCTCCTTCCCCATACAGTGATGTCACTAGCACAGCCCAGGGTCTGCAGCAACATCAGGCTTAGTGTAGAAGCTCTGGTGCACAACAGTTTTTAGCAGCTCAGAATGCAAAAATGAATTGCAGAGAACATTACAGAAATACAAAACATGAATCAACGCAGGAAGGGGAATTTTATGCAAGAATGTTAAAACGATTGGGGAAGGTCCTCTTTAAGGATAATAAATATGTCCTTGCCTGGAAGTACCGACAATGGTCAGTGCGACCTAGTAAATATGCATCTACCAGGTCTTGAAAAAAGGTGCGAAACCCTGAGGGAGGAAAAAATACTGAATAGGAAGGAGTAAACAGGAGCAAAACCAAAATCTAGGGTCCAATATATAGACTGACAGAAAGATGGACTATGTGCTAGTGGGAGCAAACAGATGAAAGCCTCCCTTGAGGAGTAGTTAAACTACAGTCCACCACCAATGGATCACAGAGTGGCTATACTCGGGTCATCATACAAGTAATTTCCTGTTCCTCGCCATCAAGAATCCAACAAGGTAGTGGATATGTCAAGATAAGGTCTAATTCAAGAGATACCCAAATCTGTGACAGCGACAGTAAAAACCAATGAGACATGACAGAAAGGGCTGCAGCTGCATGTTAAGTTCCCAGGATCGGGAGTCCCTAACTGCTTCTATATTAGTTAATCTACAAATTTAATGGCGCTAGGTACTCCACTCTTCAGGCACATTAGAAAGGGGAGGAACTAAATATAAAAAAAAGAAAGAAAACAGGGCAGTAATCTCATTAGTAGTAAAAGTCTATCTGGCATCGAAAGAAATCAGGAGCAAATGCCAGCTATCAAAGTCCATATACAGTAAGTTGAGTAACAAGAGAAGAGTAATCCGGAGCAACTGCTGTAGATTCAATAGTAATTTGTGTTCCTTGTCCAATTTAAAGGGTGCTGCTGCTTAAAGGACACATAAACAGGGAAAATTATTGAAATTAAATCCGGAAATTCAAAAACAGCACTGTAGATAAAAGCCTTACCTACAGAGTGACGGGGACACATCAAGTTGTGCCGGTCATATCGCCGTGTGACACTCGCCTTGGATTCTTCACTCAGGTGTGCATGGCCACCCTGCTCAACTTGTCCCTGGAAGAGTTTGTTTTGTAATATTTACATGGGGACGAATTGTCGGGGGATGAAGTGTGCATGGTGCTGATTCATGCCAGAGCAGGGAGACGGTCTGAGCAAGGTGTTACGCGGCAACATGACCGGCACGAGCTGTCGTACAGCCCAGAGTGATGTGCCCCGTTTGCTTCAGAAATGCGGTTTTATGCAGTGTTGTCAGGTTTAAAAGATATCCCCAAATGTAAACAAACAGACTTGTAGCACTCCAGTAGATGGCCAAGATGGCCACAGCGTCTGTGCACAATGATGTCATCAAGGAGACTGAGCTCCAGAGCGAGCACTAACTTTGAATAGGGACATTATAAATAAGACAGTGTTTCTCATCAAAATCCTTTACTGTGCATGCGTGAAAAGGCTGCCACACATGCAAAATAAAGGATTTTGATGAAATGCAATCCTGATCTCATGACATAAAGTACAGTTACATAAGAACTTACCGTAACAGTAGGATCTACGAGAAAGGCTCTTGCAGTAGGTAATTACAAATAGGACTGAAGCTGGCAGGCATCAGGAGGACCCCACGGAAAAATTTATAGCTAGCAGTCTCTGGCGGGGGACCACCCCATGTCAGGTGACCAACGTCAGTATAAAGGAGCGGTTCCCCACACCCGCCTTCCTGTTCTTTCCTGCTAAGGGCCAAAAAGGCAAGAAGAGAGAGAAGCTAATGTTTCCCTCACTGGAAAAGGAGCTGAAAAAGCTTAGGGGGAAGGAGGGCGGGAAGGTATTACCTACTGCAAGAGCCTCTCTCGAAGATCTACTGTTATGGTAAGTTCTTACGTAGCTGTACTATCTTACTTCAAGAGGGCTCTTGCAGTAGGTAATTACAAATAGGACAGAGTCCCAAGCAGTCTGGAACAAGCAGAAGCAAACGGGAGGAGGAAAACTACCCAAAAGTAGACCCTCCGGCTGTGAAGGTCTTAGGAAAGACGACCTCGCAGAACAGACAACCCGAAGTCCGCCCTAAGGCGAGAGGCAATGTCCAAACTGTAGTGTTTCATAAAGGTATGGACAGAAGTCCAAGTTGCGGCTGCACAGATGTCTGCTGCTGACACATTCTTGAAACAAGCAGCGGAGGCAGCGACCCCTCTGGTGGAGTGGCCTCTGACTTGACCCCGCAGGGTCTTGTTGTACTTGTCGTAACAGAAAGTGATACAATGAGCCAACCATTTAGATGGGCATTGCTTAGAAACAGCACTGTCTTCTCTTTTACGAGCAAAAGAGGCAAACAGTTGATCACTCTTTCTGAGATCCTTCGTCCTGGTGGTGTAATATCTCATAATTTGGTGAACATCCAAAGTATGCAAGAGGTACTCCCCTTGATTGGAGTGCTGCATAAAGAAAGCAAGCAGCTCCATGGATTGATTCAGCGTAGATTCTGCTACCACCTTGGGGAGAAACTTAGGGTTGGTACGCAGAGCCACATGTTCCTTGTGAAAAATCAAATATGGGATTTTGTACATCGGGGCCTGGAGCTCGGAAATCCTTTGAGCAGAAGTAATGGCCACAAGGAAGGGGGTCTTCCATGAAAGAAACTTTAGGTCTGCTGAGGCTGCTGGCTCGAAAGGAGGCAGAGTAGGCTTCTCAAGGATAAAATTCAAATCCCAAGGAGGACAGGAACCCGAATTGGGGGTCTCAGGTGGAGGACCCCTCTAAGAAAAGTCTTGGAGACTTCCAGTTGAGCAAAAGTCCTGTCCCCAAAAGGAACATGGTAAGCAGAGATGGCCGCCATGTGAACCTTCAGAGAGGAATGACAGACCCAGATCAAAGAGGTGTCACAAGTAATCCAAAAGCCGCCCACCAGAGCACAAGAAAGGCTGAAATCTTTGGAAGCAGCCCAAATAGAGAACAGTTTCCATTTAATGGCATAGGTAGATCTAGTGCAGGGCTTCCTGGCCTCCACCAGAATCTCAGCCACCAGCGGGGAAACCCCGAATCGGGCTTGGGCTACATCTGCAGGAGCCACGCGTGCAACTGAAGGGACTTGAGAGGCCTGGATGGACCAGGGTCCCCGATCCTGGGTCTGCAAAAGATGCTACAGAGAAGAGGAAGCGGAGGTTCCTCTGAAAACTGTTGCAGAAGAGAGAACCAAACTTGCCTGGGCCAGAAAGGAGCGATTAGGATCATGCAAGCTCCTTCTAAGCTGAGTTTCTGTAAGACCCTTGGAATCAAGGGGATCGGGGGGAAGGCATAGACGAATCTGCCCTTCCAGTCTAGAGACAGAGCGTCTCTCCAAAAAATGCCTAGCCCTGGAGCGAGTGAGAAGTCGGGAAGTTTTGCGTTGAGGAGGCACAAACAGGTCTACCTGTGGTGTTCCCCAACATAGGAAGATATTGTCTGCTAGCCCCTGATCGAGTTCCCACTCGTAAGAGTGAGCAGACGACCGACTGAGTTGGTCTGCCAACATGTTCTCGACCCCTGGGACGTGGACTGCAGTGAGGTGAAGGTTGTGCTGTACTGCCCAATCCCTAACTCGCATCGCCTTCCTGCAGAGAGGGTAGGAATGAGTTCCTCCCTGTTTGTTGATGTACCAGACCACGCACATGTTGTCCATCTGGACAGCCAGATGCCTGGGAAACAGGTACAGATGCAGAGCCTGAAGAGCATACAGCATGGCCTGAAGCTCGAGCACATTGATGTGGAGTGCTTTCTCGAGCCTGGACCAGGAGCCCTGAGTCCTGTGAGACCCCAAATGGGCTCCCCAACCCTCGCCTGTGGCATCTGTAGTCAGCATCTGGGAGGGGGAAGCGAGGCAGAAGGGAACTCCCCGCCAAAGTTTCTCCTGAACTGTCTACCAAAGCAAGTCCCGAGCAATGGGATTGGAGACCAGAACAAGTTGATCTAAGTAGTCCACCAACTGATCCCACTGAGACCGAAGCGTCCACTGAGAGAGTCTCATGTGGAGCCGGGCGCGAGGGACTGTCGGAATAGCAGCCGCCATGAGCCCGAGGAGGCGAAGGACCGACCTGGCGCTGACCCGCCTGTGCCTGGACAACAGGCTGACCCAAGTCTGGAGTGTGGTCGCCCTGCCCAGTGGCAGGAATGCCATGCCAGAGGACATGTCCAGGATCGCCCCGATAAACTGGAGCCTCTGGGAAGGGATCAGATGGGACTTGGCCTGGTTGATGGTAATACCCAGGCTGGTGAAAACCTGCAGGGTAAGGGAAAGGAAGTGCAGGAGCTCCTCCCTGGACAAGGCCGCCAGGAGCCAGTCATCCAGGTACGCGAAAACCTGAGCCCCCGGGTACGCAGGTAGGTCGCTACCACAGAGAGGCATTTGGTGAACACTTGGGGCACCGAGGAAAGACCAAATGGGAGGGCCTTGAACTGGTAGTGCTCCCCCTGGAACGAAAAACGCAGGTATTTGTGGTGGGAAGGGCGAACAGGGATATGAAGGTAAGCATCCTGCATGTCCAGAGCACACAGCCACTGTCCCGGCCGAAGAAGGGGCAGAAGACCCTGAGAGAGAGCATCCTGAACCTTTTGTACTCCACGAACAAGTTCAGGGAGCTGAGGTCAAGGATCGGCCTCATATCTCCTGACTTCTTCAGGACCAGGAAGAAATAGGAGTAGTAACCTGTCCCCCGGAGATGGGGTGGGACAGGCTCTACAGCCTCCTTCCAGAAGAAATGATATTTCTTCCCAGACCAGAAGATGATGTTCTGGGGAGTAAGATGACCTTGGGGGTTTGAGGAGGTTTCAGAAGAACTCTATTGAGTGTCCTTCCACGATCAGCTGGAGTACCCAAGTGTCTGAAGTGATCCTCTCCCAGCCCGGCAGATGGGAGAATCTGCCTCCTACCGGTTCCTCTGGAAAGCCCAGAGGCTGTGGGAAAGAGTCAGGAGGTGTGGAGCAGCGCCAGCTGAAGCCCCAACTGCTTTTTGGCGGAGGGGGGTAGGTGTTTGAGGCCCAACGCTTGTTGGCTCGCTTTCCTGAGGTTTCGCCGAGAACATCTGCGAAAGAGACGGCGCTGAGCCTGAGGGGTCTGTACATGGAGTCGACAGACTTAAGTGCAGTACCCTTCTCCTGCAGATCAGTGATGATGTCCTTGACATCGCCACCAAATAGCACTGAACCCCTGAAGGGCGCGTCCTGGATAGCGGACTGCACCTCCAGGACCAAACCTGACACCCAGAGGCAGGCATGACGCTGCAAACCCATGGCGAAAGCTGAGCTCCGACCAGCAGCGTCCACTGCGTTGTACGTGGCACAAAGCATGTGCCGACAGGCCGAATTCGCAGACCGAACTAGATCAGCCACTTCCTGCTTCGTCTGAGACTCAGGAAGGGAGTTCAATTTAGCCTCCGCCTCACTAAGGATTGCCTTCTGGTAATCCCCCATATGAGCAATGTAATTCAGGGCCCTTATACCCAGAGTGGAAGAAGCATAGACCTTCCTCCCGTACTGGTCCAGAAAGCGGGATTCCTTGTCGGGTGGCGGTGAGCTCATGTGCTTAGGGTTAGCCGTCCGGCCATGAGCGGCACTGATCACGACCGAATCAACTTGAGGGTGTGAATTTAAAGAGTCAACACACTCCGGAGCCTGATAAAGCCTGTCCAACTTCCTAGGAAGGGGGGCTAATGCTGCTGGTTGCTTCCAAATAGTAGAGACAAGGTCGGCATGAGGCTCAATCCAGGGTGGCACCAGGGTAGGAGCAGTCTTGGGCAGATCCAGGTGCACGAGTTTCTTACGCTGTGGATCCGGCTCTAAGGAGTGCCACTGATGAACTGCCTGGATTTTACACAGCAACTCCGTAAAGGAAGGATCCTCCGGAAGAGTCCTCGGCCTGGGCTTGTCCAGAATGCGTGGTTCGTCATCCGGATCAGAACGACCGTCTGAGTCATTCGAGGTCTCCAAGGAGGATGAAGAGGAAGAAGACTCCTTCCGGCACAGAAGAGAAACGGACCCCTTGGGACGGCCCTGGGGAAGCATATCCTGCCCTGCCCTGGAACCGGAGGGCTCGCCTCTGGTATCCGGAGGGGGGGGAGAAGGTCTCTCGCCTCAGATGTAGAGGGTCCAGGACCGGTGTTGGAAGGCTGCTCTCTATCTCCCTGGTGAGCTGAGCCTGGCCTCAGCCCACCAGGAAGCCAGAGTCTCCTTCAGGTCCACTCGGCTGAGGGAGCAGTGGGGGGGTTATGGACACTGAGGGTATCCAAAAGCACATATCCATATCCCATCAGCGGGAAGCCACGTGTACTGCGCGTCGGATACTAGACCTAGGTAGGACAGCGTCGGATACCCAGGTACCGGGGTCTAGGAGCAGACTGCCTCAGAAATATTGCTGGCGGACCGGAATGGGAGGGCCGGCGGGTGGCATCTGGCAATGGGATGTTGTCCAGCGTCGGGTCATCCGGCCCAGCGGGAGGGAGACCCGACATCAGCGTACTCATCTCCTCAGTGTCACCCGGGGAAGAAGGATTACCATCCCCGAGGTCCCACAGAGGAGATGCTGGCACTTCGGAATGCAACGAGCGCTACAGCGAGCTCGGGACGACGGAGAGGGCCAAAGGGTCTGGCATCGGCTCTAACGCCGAGCGGACGTCGGAGGAGCAGACGTCCGTCTTAAAGGCGGGATCCAGGTGGATGTCGGAGGAGCCAGTGTCCGACTTATTGGACCCAGTGCCGATGAAGGCTGCAAAAGAGGGGCGGCCTTGGTGGGGCACTTTGGAGGCCATGCGCTGCCCTGGAGGGTCGGGCATCGGAGGAGCCGAAGTCCAATTTATCGGGGGTTGCTTAAACCACAAGGCCGCACGGCGGTGGCCTTACTGGGAGCAGCTGCCTCCTTAGACCCGGAGGCTCCCGAAGGGCCTGAGCATGAGCCTGATGGGAGGGCTGATGTCGCCTTGGAAACCTCCAAGACGACCGCCACTGAACAGCCTCCCAGCGGAAGCATTAGCTGCAGCACCGCGGCCCAAGCAGAGGCCACGGTGACCGTTGAAGAGGGGTCCCGGTGCTGCTTCTTGTGGTGGACCTCCGGAGAAGTAGACGCCCACCTGAGTTTTTTCAGCTCCTTTTCCATGGAGGTCATTTTAAGTTTGAGAACGTGGGCCTCCAGGGACTGCTGCCTCCGTTTTTGGGTGGCCGCGTTAAACTGTTGGCAGAGCTGGCACTTCTCGACGGGATGATCGGGGCCTAGACAAAAAAAAGACACTGGGAATGTCCGTCCTTGTGTGGGAGCTGGATGCCACAAGAATTGCATTTGTTTTTGTGCTCGGAGGGAGTCTAGGACGATATACACGTCAGGCTGACGATAACCGAAGAAAAGTTCAGATTAGACGGTAAAAACTACCAACGATTGACTGCGAAGCAGTGAACTTTACTGTGAGGCGCTACACGAGCTAACAGCGGGAAAGAACGGGGGTAGGGCGTGGGGGACCGCTCCTTTATACTGATGGTCACCTGACATGGGGGCGGTTCCCCGCCAGAGTCTGCTAGCTAGAAATTTTTCCGTGGGGTCCTGACGCCTGCTGGCTTCAGTCCTATTTGTAACTACCTACTGCAAGAGCACTCTCGAAGTTAAGACCTATATTTACAATACCCCCTTTCAAAGTGAATGCTTGCTCCGGAGCTCAGTCGCTCCAGTAACATCAGCACTAATGTTGCAGCTATTTTAGGCATTTATTGGAGCGTGGCATTTGAATACAAGTATGTGGTTTGTTTACATCTGGGGACAGCTTTTAAACCAGATGAAACTGCATTAAATTGTATTCTTGAAGAAAAAGGGGTACAGCATTCTATAGATAAGACTCTTACCTACAGTGCAATGTTTTTGGTTTTCCAGATTTTAGTTATAGGATAGCCTGTTTACTTGTCCTTTAAATAATTCGGTTGGATTCTAATTAAGCACTGACACATATATTTTTAGTTTAATTTTGTAGGCTGAAATAAGTCAATTTTTCCAAAACTCGGCAGTATGATACCAATGGACTGCCCAGCTATAACAAAATATCACTGGCGTAAAGAGACTGACTTGTTCTCAGTCACAATCCGTAAGTCTATAATATCAGTCACCTGCTGGATATATCTGGTCAGAGATTTGAGAAAAAGGGCAAAAAGGAGAGAGGACGGGGGCAGCCCTGTTGAGTATCTCCTGTAAGGTAAATGTGGGGAAATATGTCAGTTCACCTGGACTTGGCCCTGAGTGGAATCATATAAGCAAGACATCAGGACAGTGAAGTGGGTCGGGATGCCAAAGACCTGCAGGGTAGCATGGTGAAAGCCCCACGACACACCAAAAAAGGCTGGGTCAGCTAGTACAACGGTAGAGCTACCACTTGCCATCCAGATGACCCGGGTTCACGCCCCAAGTCTGGGATGTCTGGTGCTGACCAGTGAGATGAGGTTCTGGCATCTATTTGACACCTCCTGCATCAGGGAGGGAGGACAACTCCTTCTGCTGCACGGTTACCCACAGTGGCCCAGGGGAAGGGCGTGTCATGCGGGAAGAACAAGTGGTCGCTCTAGAGTGACCATACTTTGGCCTGCACCTGCTCGCCTTGCAAGGGACACGGAGACGTCACACACCCAGAATGCGGTTGGCAGGGGAGTTCCAGAGGTAGGGTGGGGCTCACCTGTCCTTCTGAAGGCCCTTACAGGCACTCTGCCTGGTCAGTTCTCAGGACAATGCCCTGGGGAGGTATAAGGGAGGGTTCAGGGAGAGAAAATACCTAAGCAGCACCAGGCAGATGAAGTGCCACTCCACCCACACCAAAGAAGGGTCCTTCTAATTCCTCCTGCACCTTGCCAGCTCCTCCTCCTCCCAGGCCACAACTGTCGAGTGAAGTATCCTCCTCCAGGCCTGGGGAATTGGGTGGTCCAGTCTGCAGGGGACAAGCTGTGGGTTAGGGCTGGGGTATTGGAGAGGTTGTTTGGGGGGGTTGGAATATCACAGGACTCTTACAGCAGGAAGAAGGGAATGGACAGGTGAAAAAAGGACCTGGCAGCTGGCGAGGAGAAGTGGATGCAGAAATAGCAAGTAAATTAAAAAAAACAAACAACCTAGCTACCAAAAAGGGGGTCCAGGTTGGGATAAATACATGAAGCACACATTTAACACAGTCCGAGGTTTGATGCTATCCAACAAAACCTGCTTGGTCTGGGGCAAAAACTCCTGGAAACAGAGCATCTAGGCAGTGGGACAAGACAGATGCAAACCACTTGTGGCTAAGCACAGAAATTGGGTGATATAAAGAAGAAAGTTGCATCTTTACAAGATTTGAGGATAACAGAAATAACTGCATATTGCCCACAGTTAACTCCTAACATCACTGATGCTCCTGTATGAAGCACTATTCACGTATTTGGCTCACAATACAACAAAAATGACAGAGCACTGTGTAACATTTTAGTTTGTTGCTGCAGCAGTCATTTACTTACTCACAGAAGCGAACTCTGTTTCTCTGTAAAATGGAGAAAGAGTCTAGAAACTATATAGGTTGAAAGTCATTCTCCGACCATGGTTTACACTACCAATGCATAGATGTCAGATCTCATTACTAGGTTCTTCTAAAAGTCATCCTGGTATTAGCAACCAAATTACAGATCAGTACACTTCTGTCTACTGAATGAATCCCTTTACACAGAAAGTACAGTTACGTAAGAACTTACCGTAACAGTACATCTTCGAGAACAGCTCTTGCAGCAGGATACACCATTAGGAATGAAGCCTGCAGGCGCCAGGACCCCACGGAAATTTTTCTAGCTAGCAGTCTTCAGCGTGGACTGCCTCCGACGTCGGTCCCGCCCCCGACGCCGGGTGTAGTACATAAGAGGCAGTCCCCCCTCAATAATCCTCAGTTCTCCCGGAGACCCGGGCCGCTGGATGACATCAGAAGGGAGACTGAGGATCCGCCATGAGGTGGCAAAAAAAAGCATCAGTAAATGTCCTATCCTAGGAGATGGGTGCTTGACTACGACCTACCTCCAGCGTGGATAGTGGAAGGGAAAGTACCTGCTGCAAGAGCTGTTCTCGAAGATCTACTGTTACGTTAAGTTCTTACGTAACTGTACTATCTTACTTTGAGAAACAGCTCTTGCAGCAGGTTACGCCATTAGGACTGATTTCCAAGCAGTAATGGCAATCATGCACCATCGGGAGGAGGAAAAGTAGAAATCCTCGAGCTACCTCGAGCCTAGGACAGAAGTCCTTGAAGGACTGCTAGACCGAACCTTGCTCTTCGCCTTGATGCAATGTCCAGGCTGTAATGCCTGATAAAGGTATGCACGGAGCTCCAAGTAGCTGCAGCGCAAATAGCTGAGGTGGATACGTTCTTTAAAGCCGCAAAAGAGGTAGCCACCCCACTGGTAGCATGAACCTTAACTGCGCCCGGTAAGGGTTTGTTGCGCTTCTGGTAACAGAACGTAATGCACTGGATAAGCCACCTGGACAGCGACTGCTGCGAGACAGAAGCTCCCTTCATCCTATGGGCAAAGGAGACGACAAGTTGGCCTGACTTTCGGTGTTGTTTGGTTCTGGTCAGCTAGTATCTGAGGCACCTATGCACATCAAGAGTGCATTAAGGGCTTCTCCTCGATTAGAGTATTTCGGAAAATACACTGGTAGATCGATGTCCTGATTAAGGGTGAGAGCTGAGACCACCTTAGGCAGAAATTTAGGATTAGTCCTTAGGGATACCCTGTCCTGGTGGAAAACAAAATAAGGCTCTTTGTGCATAAGTGCGTGCATTTCAGAAATCTTTCTGGCAGAAGTAACTGCAACTAAAAACAATGTTTTCCAAGAGAGGAAACGTAGCTCGCAATCCGTGGCTGGTTCAAAAGGTGGCAGCGTGAGCTGCTCCAGGACGAAGGGTAAATCCCATGGAGGGACTGGATCCTTAATCGGGGGCCTAAGGTGAAGGACGACCCTCAAAAAGGTACATGTCGTGTCCAGCTGGGCTACAGTGCGTTGGCCTACGGGTGCATGGTAGGCTGAAATGGCACAAAGGTGCACCTTAATCGAGGAGTAAGCCAGGCCGGAGTGGAAAAGGGATAGCTGGTAGTCCAGTACCAGCTTCTCTGGACAGTCCAAAGGCGAAAAACCGTGCGCTTGAACCCATAAACAGAACATGCGCCACTTCATGGTGTAGGTCACGTGGGTAGCTGGTTTCCTAGCGGCAGTAAGCATATCTGCCACTTCTTGCAAGACCCCGTAACGCATCATGGCTATGTCTCTAGGAGCCAAGCATGCAGGTTCAGGGAACGTAGATCCGGATGGACTAAGGAACCCGCCTCCTGAGACAGTAAATGGGAGCTGATTGGCAAAGGCACTGGAGGTTCCTGGGATAGCTGATGCAAGAGAGGGAACCATAGCTGTCTGGGCCAGAAGGGTGCGATCAAAATGAGTGTCGCTTGCTACCTGCGGAGTTTTAAAAGAACTCTCTGGATCAACGGGAAAGGAGGAAAGGCATAAAGGAATCTGCCCGCCCAGGAGAGGGACAATACGTCTTGCCAGAAAACACCAGGCCCTGGATCTAGCCAGCAAAAATTGGGCAGTTTTGCGTTGTATGGGGACGCAAAGAGATCTATCTCTGGAGTACCCCATCTGCGAAACAGATCTTCTGCTACCTCCTGGAGTAGTTCCCATTCGTGGACTCTGGCCCGAGTGTGGTTCGGCTGTCTGCGATGATGTTGTCCACTCCCAGAACATGAACTGCAATAAGGTTTGTGCTGTGTTGCAAGACCCAATCCCACACTCTCATGGCCTCTCTGCAAAGCAGGTAGGAGTGGGTGCCTCCTTGTTTGCTGAGGTAATATATCACCGCAGACTTGTCCGTCTGTAACAGAAGTGTACCTGGTGGAATCTGTGACTGGGAGGCCTGCAGGGCGTAAAGAACTGCCCACATTTCCAGTATATTTATGTGGAGATGAGACTCCTGGGCTGTCCACAGGCCCGGAGACTGAACACCATCAAGGTGCGCTCCTCACCCGAGCCTTGAGGCGTCTGTGGAGAGTGTCACAGTCGGGGATGGCGCTGTGAAGGGGACTCCCGCCAAGAGTTTCCCTGAATGTAGCCACCATTGCCAATCCCGAATTACAGTCTTCGTGATTCGGATTGGATGCTGCAGATGGTCTTGCCTTTGGTTCCATTGTACCCGTAACATCCACTGGGTTACTCGCATGTGGAGACAGACTAGTGGGACTCTTGCAATGGCCGCAGCCATGTGTCCGAGCAGGCAAAGGACCAGTGTGGCTGGGACGGTCTTCTTCACCAACAATTCCCTGATGAGGGATGTGATGTGTCCCGCTCTGTCCGTGGGAAGGAAAGCTTTCCCTTGGACGGTGTCCAGAACTGCTCCGATGAATTGCAGCGTCTGGGACGGAACCAGGCATGACTTTTTGTAATTGATGAGAATGCCCAAAGTCTCGAACAGAGACTGAGTGCAGTGAATGGCAGACATCAAGGCCTCCCGTGAGGGCGCCATGAGAAGCCAGTCGTCCAGGTAGGGGAACACGTAGTGGCCCTGTCTCCTCAGAGACGCGGCTATGACCGCCATGCACTTCGTGAAGACCCGAGGTGCCGATGACAGCCCGAAGGGAAGAGTTCGGAACTGATAATGGCGGCCCTGAAACTCGAGGTGCAGGAACCTCCTGTGCGCCTGAGAGACAGGAATATGCAGGTAGGCGTCCTGCATGTCCAGGGAGGCAAGAAATGCATCCTGCTTCAGCATGGGAATCAGGCCCGAGAGGGTCATCATGTGGAAGCGCTTGTACGTGACCGAAAGATTGAGATCGCTGAGGTCCAGTATTGGACGGATGTCCCCTGTTTTCTTTGGAACCAGGGAGAAGTGAGAATAGTACCCTAGTCCTCTCTGGTTCCCTGGTACGGGCTCTATAGCTTCTTTTTCCAGAAGTGCGAGCACCTCCTGCTGTATGAGTAGGGTGTGCTGTCCCGAATAACAGGAAAGCAGGGGAGGTCTTGTAGGTGGGTTGTCTATGAACTCTAGGTAATGGCCATTTTTGACCAACTGTAGAACCCACCTGTTGGTGGTGATCAATTGCCACCCTGAAAGGTGGTGTGCGATGCAACCCCCGACTTTCTTTGCCCATTGATCGTGAGGAGGGGGGGTGGGAAGGAGTCATGCTGTGGCAGCGTTTGTCCCTGCGGGATGGGCCGACTTTGAGTAGTGTTGGCCTCTGCCTGGGGACAATTTGGCCTGTGCCTTGCACGAGAAAATGCCCCTCTGCTGCTGGCCGGAACGTTGCTGCTGCCTTTGTAGCCGGCCGTGAAAACGGTTCTGGTTCCTGCGAAAGGAACTAGGCCTAGATGTGTACATGGCTTGTACAGATCGGACTGCTTTCCCGGCATCTTGGAGCTTGGTGATGACCTTCTCGGAGGCTTCACCAAACAGCACTACGCTGTCATATGGGACATCTAGAATGTTTTTCTGTACGTCCACAGTAAAGCCGGAGACACGGAGCCAGGAGCATCTCTGGAGACAGACGCCTGAGGCTGGAGCTCTGGCCGAAGAGTCCGCAGAGTCGTATGCGGCTCTAAGCACTTAGGTCCCCACATCTGACCCGGTGCGGAGAAGGTTTAGGAGCTCCGCTTTCTGGTTGCCATCGGGAAGCATTTCAACCAGGTCCTGGCCCTGTTCCCACAGGGCGTTCTGGAACTGAACCATATGGGTAAGGTAGTTCAGTGACCTGATGGCACAAGTAGCAGCCGTGTATGCGCCTCCCCAGGGCATCCAATTGCTTGGATTCCTGGTCCGGTGGCTGAGTGCTCATATGCTGGGGTCTCTGAGACCGGTCATGTGAAGCAGTGATAACCAGGGAATCTGCCAGAGGTTGGTTCGCCAAATACTGGTCCTCCCTAGGGGCCTTGTACAGGCGGTCAGCCTTCTTCGACACCGCGGGAGTGGAGTGCGGACGATTCCATGCAGCCTTGGTGACGTCCGCGAAGGTGTCCACCAAGGGTGGCACTACCACAGGCTTCGGGTCTTTTTGCCAAAGGTAGCGGGCAAGGCGTTGTCATTCGGGGTCAAGCTCCTCAGCATCCCACCCCATGTTGTCCTGGATGTGCCTCATGATCTCGGTGAAAGAGGGATCATCCAGTAGAGACCTGGGGAGGTCGTGTGGATCAGGAGAGGGGATGCTGAGTGGAGAAGGTGATCTGGAGTACTCAAGTATCCGATCTTGAATCCTCCCCCGGAGTGTACCGGCGTCGTCTGGGGTTGGATGACCCTGAGGGGGATTTGGAAGGAGGCCTTCTCCTGTCGTTAGATCTGCCCCTAGGAGGTGGAGTTTGCTCCTTGGGGGATGGAGGTCGTCCTACTGGCCCCTTAGATGGAGGAGGGGGCGTAGGCAGTGAAGGAGTAGGAGGAGGATGAGCGGGGACCACATCCTTCTTGATGGTGTCCCACCAAAAGGTAAAGAGCTCCTTTACCTCTGCAATGTTCATACCCGACGATGGCCCTGGTGGCCTGTTGCCGGGGTCGGGTCCCCGGGGGTCTCCCGCTCCAGGGAGGGTTCCTGCGGGAGCCCGGCATCCTCGGTGTCGCCTGCCTGGTCTTCGGGCTGTGGGGTGTCCTCCTCTGTGGAATCCCTATGACCGGCATCCGCCGGCGATGGGGGTACGGTCTTCTGCTCCGGGGCAGCGGACGTCAGTCCCCTGACCAACGTCTTCAGACCTGGCGAATGGCTGGCCGGCAACGGGTGTCTAGCCGATGTCATCGGCTCCTGTGAGCGCCGAGCTGATTTAGAGTGCCTGGCCGACATCGGGTGGTGGTCCAACGTCTGTTTGAGGGACATCAGGTCCTTAGTTTTCCTAGGCGCCGGATCAGGACCTCTTAGTGGTTGGGAGACTGACCTGGAGTCGGTGTCCCAGCGACGGGAGGATGAAGACTTGTGGCGCTCACCTGACTTTGAAGAGGCCCTGGAGGGTGTAGATGAAGCCGAGGGCCTCAAAGTCTTGAGAGGCTGGAGCAATGAAGAACCGCTGGAAGACCTGACCTTGACTGGGGAAGGCTGCGACCGAGCCCTGGAGGGACAGTGGTCTGATCTGGAGCTGGAGCTGTGGGAGTCCGAGGCCCGAGTAGGGGACCTAAACCTCACCTTCTCCAGGTGCTTGTGGGATTCAGATGAAGATTCTCCCCGGGAGGAAGGTTCCTGGTCCATACTGTTAAGCTTTTCTTCCAGAAGAAATGCCTGAAGTACCTTCTGACGGTGGATCCTGGTGCGGCTATTAAAACCCTGGCAAAAGGTGCAGGCCTTGATGTCATGGTCCGGGCCTAGGCAATGCATACAGGACAAATGGGGATCCTTGAAGGGGATCCGTTTGCCGCAGGCACACTTCGAAAGGTGACCCTCAAGAGATGAAGCTGGAGAGGACATCAGTTGAGCAGAGCAAAAAAGTCTGAAATTATTCGGTAGTTCAGTAGTCGTCGTACGCTAGAAAAGAGACCGAAAGGCCGATGCTAGCGAGTCGATGGCGGGAAAAGAACTGAGGATTATGGGGGGACCGCCTCCTTATGTACTACGCCCGATGTGGTAACGGGACAGACATCGGAGGCGGTCCCCGCTTAATACTGCTAGCTAGAAAATGTCCATGAGGTCCTGGCGCCTGCCGGCTTCAGTCCTAATTGTGTAACCTGCTGCAAGAGCTGTTTCTCGAAGTAAGATCTGCAGCTTTCACAGCTGTTTTAGCTCTTCAATTGGCACCCTGGCCAGAGCCCTCCTACCCCCCCCCCACACGTCCTACTGCCTCTCTCTCTACCCCTCAGTTAAAGGCTTCTGCACACAGCTGACCTCACCCACTTGGATTTTCGGCTTAGCTTCCAATCAGTGGCACTCAACAACCAGAATCCATCACTGTTCCATTGAAGGAGACAATTTAATGCATTCTGTTCTTCAGAAATAAAATGAATTCCTGAACTACAGCCAAACAACCATGTTTCTGTATATTTCATTATTTTTTTTTGTACAATAAGCCAGTCCAATCTGTGGTTTAATGAATTCTGATGCCTTCCCAGGGATGTAAGGCCAACTGGCAATCGGCCTCGTATCCATACACCTCTGGAGCGTGGATAAAAATAATTTTAAACCACAGCCTGTCCTGTTTTGTTTTATTTATTGACTTATTGATGCAAATGCGCCCATTCCCTACAGTACAATAAAATACAAGCTGCATTTCATCACTTCATTTTAACCCAGCTCTGGAGAAGTAAAGGCACAAAATTATATCACTATAAATTATTTCTGTATTATGAGATCTACAGTTGCTCTTTAAATAAGGAAGCCAGGCCATGGCACCGGGTGTTTTATTTTTTAATCACTGTCTAATGGTGGCAGATGATAGAAAGTTTGGATGAGGTATTAACTTCATCCAAATGTACTGTGATAGGGTAAGGAACCCCCCCCCCCCGTTACAAATAATGATCCTAGATGTACCACTTTACTTTGTCAGTGTCATTACTCTATGTTTGTTTGGCTGGCCACCCACTTTGTTTTCATGGTTTGTGTATGTGTGTCCATATGTCCATTCTTTCCTTTCCAGTACATCCTAGAGATAATTTTTCCCCAAAAGAAAAGACCCTGCAACTATACTCGACGACAAGACTGCTGCTATGTTTTAAAGCAGTCTGTATGTCTGGAGCCTGTGTAACTTTCCTTAGTATAATAACAGATTTAAAATATTAAGGTAAAAAGAAAAGGGGTCCGCAGGATCCCTGTGTACTAACTTATTTGGTTTCTGCCCATTTGATAGAGGGTGCAGTAAATAAGAAACTCCAGTAGTTTAAAATGGCAGGGTGCTGTGTTTAAATACCCTGAAAAAGCCCCATTGTACTCCACTGTTCTCCGAGGGCTTGCTTGCGCCCTGCAAGATTTAAAAGTAATTACAAAATCCCTTGAGCCATTTTATTTTATCCCTGCTATGCCTAGGAGCTGTAATCAGGGCCCCTGGTGTTCTGCGGCAGAATTTTCTGATTTCTGCGGCAGCATTTTCTGATTTCTGAGGCATGATTTATTCATTTCTCTGGCAGAATGCAGTCCTGTCATTGACTAAATATGTGATGTCATCGATGACATCATATGCTGAGCATAGAGGAGGGGCTTCAAGATAAACAAGGTGGGAAAGAAAGCCTGACACTATAGAAAAACAGTATATTTATATGAAAATTCACCAAAAACGATGAATTCTGCGGCACTATATATATTATGCGGCATGATGCAAATTCTGCAACCGCAGAATTCCAGGGGCCTTGGCTGTAATAGAGGGCTAAAACATCAAGAATTTGTGTATCGCAATGAGATAGTGCGAGCGCCGGTAAGATAATTACCGCTCGAAAGCTCGCACCATCGCGAAGCAGTTCTACTCGCTAGCACTAATTATTCTGCTGAGTTTTGCTTCAAAATCAAACAGGATATGATTCACATACCCTCCGGAGGCGAAACAAGGAGAATACTGGCTGTTTTGAGGACTTCTGCAAAATGAAGGTTTCTACAGTTCCAAAAGACATTGCAATGCACCATTAGAGCTCCTCCTTCAGCTGCAGCAGTTTCCCCAAAAGCCAGGCGGCCAGCCGGCCAAATCTTAGCTATTTTTATGCTACAGCCAGGAGGGGTGGTGCTTCCTGATACCAGTCTGAATGTTAAAACCCCCCAAAAAGAGTGTAATCTCTATTCAAACTGCATTTGTGTTGTTATATTGATTTAAAGATGTATGCACATCGTAAATAAAAATTGTTGATTCATTATTTAAAGGCATAATGTGTAAAATAAAGACTCAGGAGCGGAGTTAAAGTATCACATGTCCCTGAGCTGTATATAACCTGCTTGCCTTGAATTGTTAGTCAGTGTGTAGAAGTATGTGAAGCTGTCAATATCCTATAGAAGAAGGCTAGCTGCTTCTAGCTGTATTATTCTACTTTATTTTGCTTCTCTTTTATTTTGCCACCTTAACTCCGCTTGATAATTGTAAAAATAAATCTTTTATTTTGCTGCTATTTTGCCTCATTGGTCTATCATTTCCCACACAATCTCACATGTACCAACTGCCTATAAGATGAAAGTACTTCTAAGCTGCTGTACGGCTGCTGTGTGCTTGCACTTTTTTGTACCTCTTCTGGTTGTTTAGCCAAATCTCTTACATCCTCGACTTGCTCATTCTCATAGCTTATTACATGCTCCAAATGACTGCTCATTCATCTACACACCACAATTTCTTGGGCATTTCCCAGAATAATTTTATTACTCCTATCATACAGAAGACACTACTCACATACCAAGTATGCGAAAAAAAGCATTTTACGTAACATACCATTTAAAAATGAAAATTACATACTTACCGAAATTCTTGATTTTCCAGAATATCTTCACCACTCAGTACTGGTGGATCCTTGTCGGAGGCATCAGGACCCCACAGCAACATAAACATTTAAAAGCTTCAGAGGCGGAGACAGATGGGGATGGCACTGCCCACGAGGCAAGCGTATGACAAGGCGCTCGCAGGCTAACCAGTAACTGACGCCCCCCCCTCCCCGTTCTTTTCGCCTGGACAGGAAACAAAGAGCAAGAAAAGAAGGGATGGAGCAAGGGAGCCCAAGGGACAGATAAAAGGATACAGGATACAAAAGGAACAAAGGAATAAAAAATGTCTCTCGGAGGAGAAGAGAGGGTTGTGAGGAGGGCCCTAGTAGTGGCGAAAGGATGACCAGGATATAAACTAAAAAAGGACTAAAAATACCACCAACAGCTTAATCTGGTTCAAGGTCAGTTGGCATTCATCTGTATCCCCCTCTCCCAGGTCGTGCCTGAAAATAGGCAGGATTTGTCTAGTGCACTTACCCGGTCAACAAAAACTAAATAAAATAAATAACGGAGCAGGAAAAGGGAGAGCGAGTGTCTGCAGCGGGGGCCCCTCCCGAGCTCCCAGCAGAACAGTGATGTCAGAAGAGTTGGCTTATTCCCACTGCAGAAAAAAGCACCGCTTATGCTCTCCAGTGGCTAGACGACCCTCAAGCAAAGTACAAAGGTCCACAAAAATTCCACAGGACCAGGCCAGGGATGGGTATATTCCAGGGGAAGGAATACTTCCCTGAAGTCTTAGAAACTGGACTACAGCTATGAGCCCTGAAACTGCATTGCCATCCAGGGTTGTCCATCCTTAGGTATGAGAACTACAGAAGGTTAGAGGTCAGGGATCCTATATGACCAAAACACAATACGGTAAGAAAATTATTGAGAGCCCCTTCTCTCAAGAGACCTGACAATAGCAGAGCCAGGACCCAAGAAACGCAATACTAGCCCAGGTTTTCGAGTCAAGGAGAGACACCAAGGAGATAAAGATGTAAAGATGCAACCCCTAAAAGTGGAAAATGACTGGAAAAAAAAGGGAGATCTTACTTAGAGAGGGCTCATGCAGTAGGTAATTACATATAGGACTGAAGCGCATCAGGACCCCACGGAAGAATTTCGAGCCAGCAGTCTTGATGGGACCGCCCCACATGTCAGGTGACCGACAGTATAAAGGCGGTCCCCACACCCTTCAGTTCTTTCCACTGTTAGCTTGTGTCAGCAATTTCCAGTAAAGTTCAACGCTTTGTCAGCCTGTCGCTGGTAGTTCTACCAACGCTTTTTTCCTCGATTTAATTCCATAAATAGTTACTTTTTTGGGTGGTGTATGTTGTCCCCTATACTCTCCGAGCACAAGAATAAGTGTCACTCATGCGGCGCCCAACTCCCGCACAAGGATGGCCATTCCCAGTGTCTCTTCTGTCTGGGCCCGGACCATCAAGTGAAGAAGTGCCAGCATTGCCTGAAATTCGACTACACCACCCGCAGACGGAGGCAGCAGTCCCTTGGGGCCCATATCCTTAAAAAGAAAATGACCTCCAAGGAGAAGGAGTTGAAAAAAGCTCCGTCAGGATTCTACTCCCTCAAAGGGAGTCGCCATATTACAATGTCCCCAGAGGAACCACTCTGACGGCTGTCTTGGAGGCTTCCAAGATGGCGTCAGTCCGCCCATCCGGCTCGTGCCCTTCCGGGCTACTGGAGGCCTCCAATCCCGGTAAGGCTGCATGTCAGCTCCTCTGATGCCCGCATGGAATCGGCCGCTAAGTCGTTCGACCCTTTGGGGCGACGCATGGACCCCGTTCCGGCCAACCAGACCGCCCATCCTTTGTGGCCTGCCTCGGGCGAAGGGTTCGCCAAGTTGGATGTCAGCTCCTCAGGCGTCCGCCACGGACTCTGCCGATAAGTCCAGACGTCGGGATGCCCGGCAGCCAGCTGACAAGCGATGCGGACCCTATTCCGCCTGGCTCCCCGCAGCCTTTGCTGCCCTCCGGGGACCCTGGGTCTCCCCTCAGCCTGACCCCGGGCAATGCTGATGATCTTTCCGCACTCCTGTCAGATCTCCCTCCTGCTGTGCCAGACGACCCGACGTCTGTTCCCTGGACGCAGGTCCTGCCTACACAGGGCGACATCCCCCTCCCAGATGCCACTCCCACGCCAGGCCTGCCGGGCCTCTGGTTCCAGGCCCGCCCGTGGAGCGCCCTGCCGGGCCGTCTACCCCAGCAGACCACCTGGTTACCTGGTATCTGACGCTGTCATACCCGGGTCCGCAGTATCCGGTGCCCCAGTACCCGAAGCCGGCCTATCAGATGCCGCAGTACATGGTGCCTCATTACCTGACGCCGGGTTACCCACCGTCTGATTATGGATATGCACCTTATGGATACACCCAGTATCTGTATCCACCTCCTCCTCCTCCTCAGCTCACCAGGGAGGCGGAGAGTCGTCTTCCGATGCTGGTCCAGGTTCCGGACCCCCTACGTCGGAGACGAGAGACTCCCTACTCTGGATACCAGAGGTGAGCCCTCCGGTTCCAAAGCCGAGTTGGATTCGCTTCCCAGAGGGCTTCCCAAGGGGTCCGTTCCTCCCCTGCGTCAGGAGGTGGAGCCTCTTCTTCATCCTCCTGAGCCTTCTGTGACGTAATCTGGCGTCCGATTGGAAGAAGAGCCCAAATCGGATAAGCCTAGGTCGAGGACTCCTCCAGAGGATCCTTCCTTTACGGAGTCGCTGCGCAAAATCCAGGCCATCCATCAGTGGCACTCTTTGAAGCCGGATCAACAGCGGCAGAAACTAGCTGAAAAAACTAGCTGCCCATTTAGATCTGCCAGAAGTCGCTCCTACCTTGGTTCCACCCTGGATCGAGCCTCATGCAGACCATGTTTCCACTATCTGGAAGCAACCCTCTGCTATAGCCCCCCCTTCCGAGGAAGGTGGACAGGCTATATCAGGCTCCTGAGGGTGTCGAGTTTCTTACCTCTCACCCCAAGGCTGACTTGGTCGTGATCAGTGCCGCCCACAGCCAGACAGCCAATCCTAAGCATTTGAGCTCGTCACCACCCGATAAGGAATCCCGTCTTGTGGACCAGTATGGGAAGAAGGTCTTCGCTTCTTCCACTCTGGGAATTAGGGCCTTGAGCTACGTCGCCCATATGGGGGATTACCAGATGGCCATCCTTAGCGAGGTGGAAGCTAAACTGGACTCCCTTCCTGAGTCACAGACTAAACAGGAAGTGGCAGACCTAGTCCGATCTGCTCGTTTGGCCAGCAGGCACATGCTTTGTGCTTCATACGATGCAGTGGATGCTGCTGGTAGGAGCTCTGTGTTCGCCGTAGGTTTGCAGCAGCATGCTTGGCTCAGAGTGTCGGGTTTGGTCCCCGAGGTGCAGTCTGCAATCCAGGATGTGCCCTTCAGGGGTTTGGTGCTGTTCGGTGGTGATGTCAAGGATATCATCACTGGACTGTGTGAGAAGGGCACTGCTCTCAAGGAGGTCGACGACTTGTACAGAGCCCCTCAACCACAGCATTGTCCCTTTCGCAAGCGGGCATGGGCCAAGGTGAAACCACAAGGGAAGCAGGCCAATAAATGCCAGACCCCTCAGGCTACGAAGCCCGCCCCCGCCCAAACACGCAGCAGGAGCTCCAGCCACGACGTTGCCTCACACCACCCGACTCCTTTCCTCTCCCACAGCCTATGGCTCTTCCAGAGGAACCAGTAGGGGGGAGGTTCTCCCTGCATCTACCGGGTTGGGAAAGGATCACGTTAAACGTTTGGGTGCTCCAGCTTACAGTGGATGGACACTCAATAGAGTTTCTTCAGAAAACTCCCTTCAAGGTCGTCTTACTCCCCGGAACACCTTCTTCTAGTTCGAGAGGAAATCTCCATCCTTCTCCAAAAGGCGCCGATAGAGCCCGTCCCCCTCCATCTCAGGGGCACGGGTTATTATTCTCATTTCTTCCTAGTTCTGAAGAAGTCAGGCGAAGTGAGGCCAATCCTGGACCTCAGTTCCCTGACCCTGTTTGTGGAATACAAGAGGTTCCGAATGCTCTCTCTGCAGAGCCTTTTGCCCCTCCTTTAGCCGGGAGGGTGGCTGTGCGCCCTGGACATGCAGGATGCCTACCTGCATATCCCTATTCACCCATCCCACCGTAAATACCTCCGGTTTTCTTTTCAGGGGGACCACTACCAGTTCAGGGCCCTCCCATTTGGTCTCTCCTCAGCCCCTCCCCCCCCCCAAAGTATTTACCAAATGCCTTACTGTGGTGGTGGCCCACCTGCCTACCCAGGGGGTTCAGGTTTTCCCTCACCTGGACGATTGACTCCTGGTGGCCCCATCCAGGGAGGATCTCCTGTGCTCCCTTTCCCTTACCCTGCAGGTTTTCACCAGCTTGGGTATTACCATTAACCAGGCCAAGTCCCATTTGATCCCATCTCAAAGACTCCAGCTTATCGTTGAGATCCTGGATATGACTTCCGGTATGGCATTCCTGCCTCTGAACAGGGTGGCCACCCTTCAGGCTCAGGCCAGCCTTTTGTCCGGTCGCAGGTGAGTCATTGCCAGGTCGGTCCTTCGCGTCCTCGGGCTCATGGCGGCTGCCATCCCGACATTGCCTCGCGCTCAGCTCCACATGAGAATCTCTCAGTGGACGCTTCGGTCTCAGTGGGATCAACTGGTGGACGACTTGGATCGTGAGATCCTAGTCTCCTCTCCGATGGTTCGGGACTTGCAATGGTGGAGGGGTTCAGGAGAACCTCTGCCGGGGAGTTCCCTTCTGTCTTTCTCCCCCATCCCAAATCCTAACAACAGACGCCTCGGGCAAGGGTTGGGGAGCTCACCTGGGGTCTCAACGGACCCAGGGCTCTTGGTCCAAGCTCAAGCAGACTCTTCACATCAATGTACTCGAGCTGAGAGCCATTCTGTATGCCTTACAAGCTCTGCATCTGTATCTGCTTCCCGGTCATCTGGCTGTTCAGACTGACAACATGTGCGTAGTGTGGTACATCAACAAACAGGAAGGAACCCCTTCCTACCCTTTTTGCAGGGAAGCAATGCAGGTTTGGGACTGGGCGATACTTCACAACCTTCACCTTATGGTGGTTCATGTTCTGGGAGTCTAGAACACTTTGGCAGACCACCTCAGCCAGTCGTCCGCCCAAGCACACGAATGGGCACTGGATCAGGGGGTAGTAGAAGATGTCTCCCTACACTGGGGAACCCCTCAGGTAGACCTGTTTGCCTCTCCTCTCAATGCAAAACTTCCCATCTTCTGCTCGCTCGCTCTAGGGAGCACAGTTTTTTGGGGAGATGCTCTGTCTCTAAACTGGAAGGGCAGATTCATCTATGCTTTCCCCCCAATCCCGTTGATTCCGAGGGTCCTACACAAACTCAGTTCAGGAGGAGCATGCATGATTCTCATCGCTCCGTTCTGGCCCAGGCAAGTTTGGTTCTCTCTTCTGCAACAGTACTCAGAGGAACCTTCTCTTCCTCTGTCGCAACTCTTGTTGACCTAGGATCAGGGGACCCTGGTCCATCCAGGACTCAAATCCCTTCAGCTGCATGTGTGGCTCCTGCAGACATGATTCAAACCCGGTTTGGGGTTTCGTCGCAGGTGGCGGAGATTCTAGTGGAGGCCAGAAAGCCCTCCACTGCTTCCACTTACACCATAAAATGGAAAAGGTTCTCTATTTCGGCCTCTTCCAGAGCTTTCGAGCCATTCTCCAGCTCTGTTGGGAGGCTCCTGGATTACATGCATCACCTCTTCGACCTGGGTCTCAGTCACTCCTCCTTGAAGGTTCACATGGTGGCTATTTCTGCTTACCATGTTCCATTTGGGGACAGGTCGTTTGCGCAGCTGGAAGTCGCCAAGACTTTCCTTAGAGAGGTCCTCCACTTGAGACCCCCCCATTCGTGCATCTGCCCCTCCTTGGGACTTGAATTTCATTCTTGAGACGCTTACCCTGCCTCCTTTTGAGCTGGTAGCATCTGCAGACCTTAAGTTCCTTTCCTGGAAGGCTCTCTTCTTGGTGGCCATTACCTCCGCTCGATGAATTTCCAAGTTTTGGCCTTAATGTGCAAAATCCCATACTTGATGTTCCACAAGGAACGTGTGGCTCTACGTACCAACCCTAAGTTTCTCCCTAAGGTGGTAGTGGAATCTATGCTGAATCAGTCCATGGAACTGCCTGCATTCTTTATGCAACATTCCAATCAAGGGGAGTACCTCTTGCATACTCTGGATGTTCACCGGATTCTGAGATACTACACCAACAGGACAAAGGACCTCAGAAAGATTGATCAACTGTTCGTCTCTTTTGCTTGCAAAAGAGAGGGCAATGCTGTCTCTAAGAAATGCCTGTTGAAATGGTTGGCTCATTGTATCACTTTCTGTCATGACAAGTATCACAAGACCTTGCCAGGTCAGGTCAGAGGCCACTCCACTAGGGGTGCAGCTGCCTCTGCTGCTTGTTTCAAGAATGTGTTGGCGGCTGACATTTGTGCAGCTGCAACTTGGACTTCTGTCCATACCTTCACAAAACATTACAGTTTGGACATTGCCTCTCGCCGTAGAGCTGGCTTCGGGTTGTCTGTTCTGCAAGGTCTCCTTTCCTAAGACCTTCACAGCCAGAGGATCTGTGTATGAGTAGTTTCCTCCTCCCGTGAGCTTCTCTTTGTTCCAGACTGCTTGGGACTCAGTCCTATATTTAATTACCTACTGTAAGAGCCCTCTCAAAGTAGGATAGTACAGTTACGTAAGAACTTACCGTAATAGTAGATCTTTGAGAGAGGCTCTTGCAGTAGGTAATACCTTCCCGCCCTCCACCCCCTTAGCTTTCTCAGCTCCACTTCTCTCTCTTCTCGCCTTTTAGAGGGATAGAAATGAAAATTACATACCTACCGTAATTATGATCTTTCTGTGTATCTTCACCATTCATCACAGATGGGTTATCTGGCCGGAGGTCAGGACCCCGCGGGAGTTTTTTTTTTTTTTAAAGGGTAGGCGGAACCAACACACCATCGGTGCCGCCCTCGAGGCCGACGTAGTGTGTGGCGCTCGAGGGTTGGCCGTTAGGCTGTGTCGACTCCGCCTGCCTGCCAGTTCTGAGTCACCGGAGAGGTAAAAGGAAGGGATGGAGGGTGGGACAAGAGAGTCCAAGGGACAGAAAAAGGAAAGGATGACTGAACTAAAAAGAGAAATAACGACAGAGGACAGCAAAGAAGAGGTTAGACTAAGGGGATTGGGTAGGGGCCCCAATCTCTGGAAGCGGAAGAAGGGAAGGGTAGGGAGGGAAAGAATTTAGGAGAGAGGGAGAGATATTAAGATATCCGAGACCCTTGTCCGTCATCAGATTGTATAGGAACTGCAAGGACTAGCAAAGCTGTCTGCCAGAATTCAAGGCACAGAATAACTGGCAAATACCCCAGAAGCAGAGTCGGCTATTCTGGAGGAAGGACAGGGTACAGGGATTTAGTACTCCCTCAAGAAAAGTCGTTTGGTGAAAAAAAGGGGGGGTTCTTTTTTTTTTTTTTTTTTTAGGAGAAATAGTTGGATGGAAACCAGGAGGAGAACAGAAGGAGGCAACTTAACTCCCTCCCACCGGGTGGAGACAAAGTAGTAGAGAAGGAGTGCCGAGTGTCTACTTTCTTTGGAAATACCCTCTGCGTGTCTTTACTCACCCCGCCTCCTAAGGAGGAGAGGGGGTCACAGAGAGGGAGGAGGACCCAGAGACTGAGGCCCCAGGGGGTTGATGATGAATGGTGAAGATACACAGAAAGATCATAATTATGGTAGGTACATAATTTTCATATCTTATCTGTGTCAATCTTCACCATTCATCACAGATGGGTGAGTACCAAGCCCCAAGGGGGTTGTTTTTACACCCTAAGGGACAAAGTCCCAGCCCTCAGTGGGTGACACACCAAGGGGGAACCTTCAGGGCCTGGAGAGGGCCGAGAGTGAGAGAGAGAGAGAGAGAGACGAAGTTCCCCCGGAGGGGGAAGGAAGTTGCCCCGACAAGCGCTGTCTCACTCTACGGGAGAAAAGGTAGGTTCCCTGGTGGATGGAGCTAATCACCCTACGCCGGGCTAAGGGTGACAACCAGGAAAGACGTAGCCACGCCGATTGCCTAGTGCAGATCGCTGTCCCTACGACCCTGGTAGCTACCTCGTAAGCGTCATAAGATGCCCTTGCTTGGTGCCTTGCTAGCTCCAGGCCACGTGCAGAGAGTGCGATGGCTTGTCTGGTTTGCTCAGAGTCAGGCAATGAGGCTAGGAGCTAACCTAGCCTGGACCACAAGAACCTGTTGTAGGCTGCATAGTAGGCCTGATGAGCAGAAATAGAGGGGAGTAACCATGCAGAGTAGAAGGTCCTCCTCCCCCAAAAATCAAAATCCGAGAAGTCTTGATCTGGGGGCCGGTCACGGTGAAGGGCGCGAAGCCCATCAGGAGTATCCAAGTGCGTCAAACCAGACTGTGGATGAGGCATGGAACCTGGAGACTCCGGGGTGCGCAATACCTCTGGCTGACATCCCTTGGGGCAGGAACTCCCGAGAAGGGCCTCTGTCAGAAACGCAACGCCGCCTCCCGAAAGGGAGCCAGCCAGGGTGGCACCACAAGGGTGGCCTCGCCAAAATCGCCTAGAAAGGCGTGCGCCGCGTGCTCAGGATTGCTGATAGTGGAGGGTGAAAGGTGCAAATCCTCCAACATTCTCTCGAGGAAACGCTGATACTCCGAGAGATCAGCAGCCGGAGAGATGTGGACAGAAGGTTCCTCTCCCCCTGAAAAGGGGAATGAGAAGCTAGAGGTCACCATATGCTCAGAGGGTGGCTGCACGGGTGGAGGTTGAAAAATTTGGCTAACGTAAGTAGGGAACCAGGCAGCCACCGCTCTGAACTGCTCCCAGGTGAGAGGGCCGCTAGGACCGAGGATGCCTGGGAACGCAGGAGAATGTGGCAGAGGGATGGGGGCAGAGCCGAGAAGAGAAGTCGGCTGACCTCCGCCAGGGCTAGGAGTGGACCGTGAGCACCAAGAAGGTGCCCTGGAAGACCCCACAGCCGACAGCTGCACAACCACATTGGTACTGCCTTGGCTGCGCCCAGAAGAATCCCCCAGTGAGGTGACCGGGGCCGTAAGGTCCAGAAGGACGGTCCCCACCTCAAAAGAATGGGACTCTCAAAGAAACCGAGGGAAGAGTGGAAATCTGCACCACGGCTCCTTCCAAGGCCCGGTGGACCCCAGAAAAGGGCCGACGTGCTAACCCACACCCCTCGCCTCAGAGTCCCTCTCCCGAGAGGGCCAGCCTAGGTAGCTGGCATCTCTGGGCATCCCTAAGGGGAGACCCAGGGAGCAGTACCTCCCCCGCAGGCGCCCCAATGGGCCCCAAAGTCGGGCGATCAAGACACACCACTGGAGGAGGTACCACAACCGAGGATCGAGAAACCCCAAGACCAGGCTGCAGAGCTATGGTGGCACGCACCACTGCCTGCTGGTCAGCACCACTGACCCTAGTCCGGGGCCACCGACCTCTCCTCAGGAGGGCTGGCCCGACTCGTCGACAGACCACTGTGCTGCCCACGTGTGCAGCCAACCCCGAGGGGTGCGACTGCCCGTCCGACTCGGAGCTCGACTCCGAAGAGGTAAAGTCCGAAGCTCTGAGCCAAACCGTAGGAGGCGGGCAGAACTATCCTTGCCACCGGACCCGGAAGCCACCATTGTGCCCGAGTTGGTGCCAGTGCCCTCTACAACCCCGCGAGCGGGATCCGCAGAAGGCACGGCCCCAGCCCGAGCCAGAGGTCCAATGCCAGGACCAGTCGTGGCACCATCCGATCCACTGGCACCGGGAGCTGTACTAAGGACAGGGACAGCGCCAACAACCCTGGTGGCACCCTCAGCGCCGCCGACTCCGCCGGGCGCCGCGAGCGGCACCGAGGACCGTGGCAGCGCCCGGACGACGCCTCCAAGGCGGACCCAGCGCCGGACATGGCACCACCAGGCCCTCGGCGCAGCGAGTGGTGCAGAGTGCGTGGACGGTGCTGGGGGCGGCACCGACAGATGGAGTCGAAGGCCCCATGGCGCTGAGCTGCGAGGACACGGCGCCGTGTTCAACCTCGCGCCGAGGCGCGACATGGAGAAGGACGACATTGATCGGGTCTCACGGTGCCGCGAAACAATGTTGCGCTTATGATCTGGCGCTGACCGAGCCCACGGGCGCTGAGACAAGTCGGGCACAGACGACGCGGCACCACTAGGCCCACGGGCGCCGACCGGGCCTTCCGAGCCGCTGGAACGCCACTGGGAGCCTTCACTCGGCGGGCGATGCCATGGCGGCGCTGCCTCTGCCCGCTTCCCAGGAGGGAGCGGGCGGCATGCTGCGCCACGGAAGGAGCCTCGGCAATGGCTAGGCTAAGGCAGTCGGGCCTCCTCCTCGTCCATATAGAACCGGAGGGGACCCGAGGAAAGGCCGAGAGAGTGCGCTTGGCCCGACGAAAGCGAACCCTACCTAAAAAGTTCCAGGAGCTCGCCCACTTTCCACGCTGCAGTGTTGTCTGAGGACCCGGGCGTCCATGGAGAAGCAGGCGTCACACGAGTCCATGTCATGAAGCAGGCCAAGACACGCAAGACACCGGTCGTGCTGGTCGGTGACGGAGAATTTTCGGCCGAAAGGGCACCGTCACATGGGGGGCCGACCTGTCTTTGAAGACTTTTTGCCCTCCGACAGAGACATGACCTACGGAAAAAAACACCAAAACAGACTCAACGTCGCAAAATTCAAAAAATAAGGAAAGATCTTACCAGGCGACGTCGAGTGGAGGAAGAAAACAGAACCGGCAGGAAACCGACGGACTTAACACCAAAGGCAAAGGATGCAAACAGGCCTACAAATCCTCTTGAAGCTTCCCACGAAGCGACCTCGATGGCGGGAGACGAAGAAATGGCAGGCAGGTGGAGTCGACACAGCCTAAAAGCCAACCCTTGAGCGCCACGCAGTACGTTGGTCTCGAGGGCTGCGCCGATGGTGTGTTGGCTCCGCCACCTTTAAAAAAAAAAGCTCCCACGGGTCCTGACCTCCGCCAGATAACCCATCTGTGATGAATGGTGAAGATTGACACAGATAAGATCTGAAGGCGATGCGGCGCGCCCTTTATACTGACGCCACATGACGCTGTCACCTGACCGGGGTCCTCCACCAGAGTCTGCTAGCTAGAAATTTTTCCGTGGGGTCCTGACGTGCTTCAGTCCTATATGTAATTACCTACTGCAAGAGCCTTTCTCGAAAATCTTCTGTTACGGTAAGTTCTTACGTAACTGTACTTTCCTGCTAGAAGGGCAGCCACCAGGTATAGGAATGCACAAATAAACTGAACAATTCCCCTTCCCCATGCACCCTTTCTCTTACCGAGATTACCCCAAAAAGAGGAAATTAAGAGAAATGCAGCAACCCACCTAGAAGGAAATGCAGAAGGTGAAATGCAAGGGAAAAGAAAGTTGTACCAGGGAAGGGAGTTTGGGCTACAACTTCAAATACTTTTCTTGTCCCTGGTACGTCTGCTGTCCTGCAAGCCTTTGGCCTCAAGGGAGAAGAGACAAAAGGGAAGCTTATCTAACAGCAAACAACTAGACCCCACCCAACAACAGAGGGGGAAAAAGTAAAGGGAGGGGAGATAAAAGGGCTTCTTCTGTCCTATTTCTCAGTTTTTTTTTTTTCCCTTTTAAGTAAAACAAGGGTAGGAACCAGTAAGAATAGGGATGACAAGAACCTGAATCTGGCTCTTAGATGTCCCATCCCCGGTAAAAAAAAAAAAAAAAATTTGACAAGAGGGGTTAGGCAATAAGGATGACCCTCAATGAATTTTCATTGTTTTTTTTTTTTTTGAGGGCCACAATAGAGGCCACGAGAAAGGAACAAGGTCCCTGCAGGAGAAGATGTGGGTCTCTGGCAGCATGGGGTGATCACCCTACGTCGAGCCAAGGGTGACATCCTAGAAAGTTGCAGCCACACCGTCCGCCTAATGCAGACCGCAGTCCCCATTAGCCTGAAGGCTACTTCACTGGCAGCGTAAGATGTCCCTGCTTAGTGTCTTGCCAGCTCTAGGCCCTGTGCAGAAAAGTTTATCGCTTGTCTGGTTTATTTACAGTCTGGCAAGGACATCAGGAGCAGTCCCAGTGTCGCCCACAGGTGCCTGCCGCCATAGGAATCCAGGTCCACTTGGTGTGCACAAATGCTTGGCATTGTGCACGCCACCATGAAGACTCTTTGACCCCAGGTGTCAAGCCTGGCTGAGTTCGACTCCGGGGGATGGTCGCACACTGAGCACCTATGCCCAGAGGGGGTGTCCAGGAGCTGGACCCCAGAAGTGGGGTGTGGCTCCTGGAGACCCCAGGGGTGTGCAATACCTGTGCTGGATGTTCCTCAGGGCTGAAGAAGGGACAGAAGGATGGAGCCAGATCTCTCTCAACGTCTCCGCAAAAGGCCTGGGCCATGGAGGTATCACTGTGTAGTCATGACTGTACTCTCCAAGGAAGGACAATGTCAGACATGCAGGATTGTGGCCAGAAATGGGACAATTGCAGCTCCCTCAACATCTCCGAAAGGAACTGCTGATAACGTGTACTCGGCATCGGAGGGTAGGTAGAGGGAAGAGTCCTCTTCCTCAGAGGAGGAAGACTAAGATGAGAGGCGCTGGACCCGGGGCAGCAGTGTCAAGTTTCAGGCCGGAAGATTTGCCTGGTCTAGTGCTCTCAGGCGGGGGAAGGCACTCATCAAGCCCTGAACCACCCCAGGTCAAAGGCCCCACAGGACCCGAAATGCCAGTGAGAGCAGCAGGGGTAGGCAGAGGAGAAGGTGGGTTGTGGGGACCTCACCTGAGGGGAGGGCCTTTGCAACTCATCTACCTGTGAACACCCAACCATAGAGGGGCAGGCCAGGTGGTGCACTTAGGGCCCCCCCCCCCCAGATGGGGAGATCAGAGCCACAGAGGTAGAAGAAGATAGACAGAAACTTTATATAGTGCTCCTTCCCGGAGGCTCGGAGCACTTAATATTTAAAACAAGCCATACATAACACAACGCACATGTCCCGCAGGATGGCCCCAATCTCCACCCACCAAAGGCCCAGACGGTTCCAGGGCAGCTAAAAGACCCAAGTAAACAGTCCGACTCATGCCAGAGCCACCAGAGACTCTGGGCATGGAGCGTGGTGTTGACTAGAACCTACCAGCCCCTGCCTCACCAGAATGAGCTAGGCCAGAGGACAGCACCAGCAGCAAGAACCTGAGCTAAGGAAGAACGGATGCTGTGAGCGACAACGAGACTCCCTCAGCACCACAGACAGCACCGGAGTCGGATTCGGCACTGGGGATGGTGCTGGAACCTAACCCAGCACCAATGACAGTGCTGGAACCCAGCCCAGCGCCATGCTCAGTGCCAGAACAGACATCAGGAATGTCCCCAGCACTGCAAGATACAAAAGGGTCAGTGCCGTGGCTGGCACCAGACCGAGAAGCACTCAAGGATGGTGCTGTGGACACCAAAGGCCTAAGGCTAGGCCCACAAAGGTCTCCTTCCTCACCAGAGCCCGGAAGCTAGTCAGGATCATCCTGGTCCTCGTCCTCTGGATCCTCCGACCGCTCAGGGGATGAGATCCAGAAGATCTCCAATGGGCCACAGGCTCCAAAGACCTTTCCCTCTACCAGTGCCGCAAGTGGCAGCAGGAGGGGACATGGCTGTGCAGGTGGCACCGCTCCGCTCAGAGTCACTGATCTCAGTGTCAGGAGCGAAAGCGGTATCGGGCCGCCCACCAGAGCAGGCCCAGCGTATAGCTGCATTCTTGCCAACAGGGGCATCTGGACCCCAGAGAGGGCGCCGGACTAGGAGGGGTGTGCAACCGACCTCTTAAGAGTGGGCTGGCTGTCCCACAGACCCCTTCCCCCAGGCCCTCTGTCTCGAGATGACGACAGGGAGAGGCCTAGTCTCCCTCAGTACGTGTAGTACTGGAAAGATGCTCAGGGACCTTACTTTGGAGTCACAAGTGCAACGCCTGCCCCTGAAGGTGGGAGGCGACCGACCCCAACTCATTGCAAGGCTCTCTAAAGTGCAAAAATTCTTGGAGAAACAGGTGTCGCAGTGATCCATATCGTGTTTCATTCCAAGGCAGGTCCAGCAGTGGTTGGGCCGATCCCAGAGGGAAATGTTTTTCCTACAGTGGGGAGTCTGTCTTCTTGCTTGACTTCTTCGGATTCTTAGGCCCCAGAGATCCAGACAGGACTGACTATGGAAAGAAACAAAACCAGCAAAAACAGGGCTTGGCGCAGCAGAAAGGGACAGAATAGACAAAGTGGCCACAAGGAAGCCGAAATAAGCCTAATGGCATCGAGCAAGCGGTAACAAACAGAACTAGCCTAGTGACGCAGTTGAGAATCGCACACACACCCATGGAGTGTTATCTCAATGGTGCCAAGAACAGAACTGAGGAGGGCGCTCCGGATTCCTAGGTAGGGGAATGCTGCAAACCTATAAAAATATAACTAGATGTTTACTAGACTAGGCAGGCCGCTGCAAGGGGGAAGGTGGGTTGGCCCCACAGAGAGTAATTAGATAATAGGTTAAACTAAATAAATACAGTGTAAGATATACAACAGAATATGCAAAAATGAAGCCTACTGGGAAAAGTAATGTCTTCTCACTTACTAGATTTAACAACTGTAACAGTTATGCCTAGTATGGAGTGAAATTAATGTACATTTAACTTTATGCCTAGATAACAAAATTAAAAAAAAAGGAGGAGTGGCTAATGTTGGTTACTGGCCAGCCTGCGAACGTCACATCACATGTTTGGGCTTGTGGGCAGTGCCGTCACAGATGTCAGTACCCTGCCTCTAAAGCTTTTAAAGGTGTACGCTCCTGCAGGGTCCTGATGCCTCCCCACAAGGACCCACCAGTAATGAATGGTGAAGACTGATTCTTGGAAGATCAAAACATTCCACCCAATGTTTTGTGACAAGCGCACTCTGTTAGCTGCAACCAGTTTTCTCCAACTCCTCACTTCCCTCCTCTGTCCCCTGCCCCCTTCTCTCCAATCCCCTCTACCCCACCAACCTCTGCCTTGCTTCCCCCCCTTAGAGCTAAGACGCCTCCCCTGTTGGCTGCTGAGAGTTTTCCAATTAGCTATATTTTGGCAACCCTAAGGCTATTTGATAAGTATACTCAAACTTTGTAACCATGCTAATTTTTTTAGTACATGGTCTTATTCTACTGTATCACTTCTTTTACCTTATCTCTATACGATCGGATTGTATGTAACTTCTGATTTGTCACTTTCTGTACCCAGTGTATTGTTCATGCTTCGACTCTGAACCTTTGTAAAAGAGCCTCTTGGCTCAAAGGTATTAATCTGAAATTTGAAATAAAAGCACCACTCTTTGCGTGTGTGTGTGTGGGGGGGCACACTGCAAGCAAAGCTGAATGAAAAATTAACTTCCTTCAGTGACCAGGTAAATATAAATGAGTCTTTTTAGTTTGCGTGAAAATAAGGACACTAATACGGTAAACAAAAAGACTAGCCCCTGAAGAAGTGGAGCTTGCTATGAAATCATGGGTGGTATTGTAGCACATTATTTACACAAAGGGATTTTTTTTTACATTTTTGGTGAGTGAAAAATGCATTGTATTTTGACTACTCCCATCATTTCTCTCTTTCTTTCGAGAAAACCCATGGTTCCCTGGTATCAGACAACACGATAATTCCTAATATATCTAGTGTTTTAAATAATCTATTACTGTAGCAGCATTATAATTAGGGTTGGGTAGGCACTTTAATGTGTTATTGCCATTTTTAGCCTCTGATATCTCGGCCATTTCTGAAAGAAATTTTCTCTAACTTTTTGATATGCTAAATACCAAGTTTGAGAAATCTGGATCAGAATTTGTTTTGTTTTTTGCAAGAAAGCTACAAAAAGTGAAAAATATTCTAATTGGCCACAATAAGAATTCATAATGTTCCGGTCTTAACTCCTGTTGTTGCAATGTATGTAGGTACTTTTGGAGGTGCACCTTTACACTTTCTGGTAGCAAAGTCCATCTGCAACGACAGGGTTTTTAAGTAGTTGCACCTCTGAAAACGGAAACCCTGAAGTTGGACAGTAAAATGGCTGGCATTTGAAACAGCACTTGGGTGTTCATTTTTTTTTTTTTGGGGGGGTTAATAACTAACAAAATAGCGAGGATGTAAAATTAGAAAGTCATGATTAAAAAACTGTTTTATGTGGTTGCATATGCAGACTGCATTTGGACACAAGCCACAAAAGCAAAAAGTTCATTTTTCGCAGATGGACCAAAGTTTGTTCATCTGTTGATTTATCTGCGAAGGCACTTTTGCACAAATGGTCTTTTTATGCACAACTGTCATGTCGCACTGTTAACAGTTGTGTGTGCATTTTTGCAGGCAGACTATTTTAGCACAGGTGTCTCAGATCAAAAGTTGCTTTTTCGGAGACAGGGTTTAGCTGTACTGCTGGATCTGCAAGAGCGGGCGTGTTTCATGCCTTTTGTATGGCCCACAAGGCCATGCACAAGCACGTTAAAGGCCATGTGCAATGTGCCTGGTGCTTCACGTACAGCCCTCGGGGCAATGCATAAAGTATACTATAGGCCACATAGTGTCTGCAGTGGGTATACTGCTTTGTGTATGGACCAACGGGCCATTTACAAAGCATGCTATACACGTCATGCAGTGCAACAGGTCTGCTACACTGTGTGCAAGACTGATCTGGCGATGTGTGTTTGGCCGGCAGGACCACGCACAAAGCCTGCTATCACACTGTTACAAGTACTAACAATGCTGGCCATAGGCCAGCATAGGTGACACAAATACTGTGTATCTGTTACTTTTATGTTTTAACAGAAAAAGGCTCCATTGAGTGATCCTGATCTGCAAGTAGATTCTGCACAGTCAAAAGGTTCAACTCATCCATAGTGAAGCAATACAGAAAAACAAGATGATACGACACAAAATGAAAGATACAGGGCAAAAATCATACTCTATACTAGACTATAAAAGCAGTTGGTACAGAACACTGACATGGAAAAATAGTGCAGACAGGTGTACAGAGGCAGGGGATATATAAAACAGCATAAATTCATGTTATAGCTTGCTATATAAATAAGTAACAAATATATCACAGGATGCCAGAAGACAGTAAGTGTATCAATGGGCTCCATCAGCAATAAAGGTCCATGCGGTTATTGTCAAGAAGTACTTTAAGCAAGTGGACGCTAATCAAAGAGACGTACATTATTCATGAGTGCAGGGGCAAGCCAGCCAAGTGCAAATTTCCAAATAGAGAGAGATACCTCAGAATAACCCTATTTCTCTTCAGTTCATACAGACTGGTGGTTCTATGAAACAGTAATGTGATATAGGGTAGCAGGTCATTCTGTAGGGACTTCTGGGCGTCCAGATAGAATTTTTTTTAGCCTTCTTGTGGTCGGGGGTAGGGGTGGAGGGGCAAGCCTATGAAAATTATTATAAAGATGGGACCTGGAAGATAAGACTAGCTATAAAGCGGAGAGCACTGTGGTAGAGCTCAGCCAGGTTCATGACAGTACTACCTCTATAAATCAAGTCACTGTAACCTAACATCTGTAGGAATGTTGCTTGTACCCATCTTCTGTGCATCAGCTGGGAAGCAGAATTTAAATCCCAATCTAGAATGGAGTTTCTTGCATAATATATCAATATGTGTATGAAAAATAGTTTGCTATTGTTCACCAGCTCTATGCCATTTCCCATTAGAGTAGAGATGGTATATTATGAGACACGGTATAACCTCACTTAACTGACCCCATTTCTTAAATAAAGGTTTCCTTTGGTCAGAGTAGGTGGCTAGGCAGCCTCTTCCTGTACCTCCCTTCACGGCCCACGGATGTCCCCCCAAAACACACGCACACATATAGTGCCTCACGTACAGAATTTGCCCTCAGGACTCCAAAGTGGCAGGGTCTCTGGCAAGGCTTCACGCAGCCCAGGTCCACCATTTTCATGCCCCGCCCCCATTTTCCTGGAGCTGTGGCAACACGGAGCAGGCATGTACATGGTAGCATGCTCATGCTCCAGAACAACAGCTCCTTCCACCGTCCTGACATTTTGTCAACCTCCTGGATGTCTGCTCCTCCACCTGGTGGCAGCCAAGAGCCAGGAAGGTACACCACCCTAGTCCAGGAGAGGAGAGCTGCCCGGCAGCTGCTCAATCCTCTCCCAGTCCATCCCCCTCCTTCCCTTGCCTGACCAACCCCTGGTGATCCAAACTCATTCCTGAATGTGGGTCACCAGCGTGGCATGACATATGGTGCTATACAGAACCACAGCCCTCTGCGTCACCAGGCCGGCTCAACCAACCCCCTTTTAACCGAACCTCCACAGTAACCAAACCATAGTGATGTCCATCGACTTAATGCATTTTAATTAGCGCATCATTAATGCATTACTACAAGTATACTGCTTGGCTGTTTTTGGGCAGTTTCAGACTGATTTTGTCAGGTAATCTGACAGGTGGTGTGACTGATGGTGCGATTATATTTAAACAGATTAGCTTCATGATGATCTTACCTTCAGCTCACTTACAGTGCTGGTCTCATCTAACTGTTTTTGCTCCCTTATGTAGGAGAGGAAAAAAGGAAGCAGAACAAACTCAATATCTTTTAGAAAATCAGAATTTCTGACTGCCTGGACAGTGGGCGACTGAGCAGTAGATGTGGCAAAGAGGTTTCAGACTGGGAAATCCACTGTTCTGGGACGCAAAAAGCTACAAGAATATGCCACAAAACTATGAAGCACTGTCAGGATAAGCCACTGGTCTAGCTCTTTATCGATGCTTAATTCAGAACTGGAGAGGGTGTTATTGATACCGAGTACAGTACTGTACTTCAAGCAGTGAGCACAGCACTGTAGCAAGGGGCTAAGAGTAAATAACTTGCTTAATTCGGATTTCATTTTTAACTTACAAAATATTTTCAACTACGCCTTTTCAATGCATACATAACTGTTTTGTGTTGTTTTTGCTATTGCTCTACCAGTACAGTGGTGTGGTCAGTGGTTTTCCCTATTGCACTGAATCGTAACAGACAGACATTAATTATAACGTACTCCCAGTTTTACCAACCCCTTAATTATCCAAATTATTCGGATGTCCCCCAAGTCAGTTTGGATAATCGAGGTTATACTGTTTACACATTTCTCAGGTGGCCGACTATACCACACCTATTTTGTGTGCTACTGCATGAGCTGCAACTTCCTGAACTCGGGAGTTTGCGGTATGATAATCGTTAGTCTGAATCGCTCTCCATCTTTCCTCAGACTGCAGTTTGTTCCATTTAGAAACAGAGAAATCTGTTCGCAGAAAAAGGCCCTGCAGCCTATCAAGTCTGCCCCCGCCCACCTATCCATATTGAATGTGAGGGACCCAACAGCCCTTCACTTCTCCCTCCCCCCTTCCTGTTCAGCTGCAATCTTAAGCCCCATGCATCTGTCCCATCCATGGGTGAAGCCACTCATTGAGGTCACAAAGACCAACTCCCCTGACAGTCTATTCTAGCCCTCCACCAATTTCTCTGTGAACAAACACTTTCTTATGTCCTTATTAAACCTCCCCCCCGCCACCAGCTTCATTGAGTTTCCTCTGGTGCTTGTTTCCACCAAGCCTGAGCAACTCTTTATGCACTTTTTTCCCTATGGTCACCAGAGTGGTGGCCTCTCAGGAAACGTCCCGGTTGTCTCCTGCCCAGCCTGAAACCTCCCACCTCTGAGTCCCCTCCCGGAGCTCCACTGATACCTTACCTCTGCCTGGTGAAGGACCCCCTGGCTTACCCCCCAGGGCGGGGCCTCCATTCCTACAGGCGCTCTAGACATCTAATTTCATCCAGGCATGTATGAGGAGGACAGGGACCCAGGTGGGCAGGGCCCGGCAGTGGGTGTGGTGCCAGAGTACATCGTCTCCTACCAGTACTCCAGGAAGTTTCCTTGTTCTGGTGGTTCCACCTGCCCCCAGCCCTCCCGTAGGTGAGCACAAACGTGCAATGATGCCCGGTGGAGGACGCGCACTCACTCCCGAATATGTTCCTGCCGACATTTGCCATGCTCCACCGCCCCTCTTGCATGCAGGCTGCCAGTACTGTACTTCCCATCTACCACTGTGAGGCACTCAAGTGCCAAACCCTGCCACTCTCCCTCCCCAGGAGAAGGTGAGCTGTCGGTGGATGCACCAGCCTTCTCCTCCCCTGCTGACCCTCGACAGCCTGTGCTCGTTCCCAAACATGGGTCACCGGCATGGCATGAGGTGGTGTTCAGCACTTCAAAGCTCAGTGCCTCTAGGCAGGCCTATGCACTTTATTAAGTAAGCAATAACCCACAACAGGGTATGGGGTTACTGGGGATTAATCAACACCCCGGAAGCGTTGTGAGGCAGGAGGCTGCAGTCAGAGTGTTCTCACAGTGCCCGGGGTGTTGATTAATCCTCAATAACCCCATACCCTGCCGTGAGTTACTGCACTTACAACATGGGTTACGTTTAAACGAAAAAAATAGCCAAAAATATGTTTCTTTGCTGTTTAAATAGCAAGAAAGGTACTGTAACCTGCCACCTTGCAAAATAGTCCCCAACAAATAATGCACACTGCAATGTTCTCATGCACACAGAAATGTGACACATACACTAGTGAGATGATCTGTGACATTTCTTATACATAATACTGTTTGCTACGTTGCCTACCACTGTTACTGTGCCCCCCCCCCAAAAAAAAAATCCACATGCACAATAGTGAAGAATGCTGTACACACTCCAGGCAGGGCTTGGCAGCCAACCTCATCTGCAATACTGAAGCTCGTGGTGAAACTTGTCTGTCCTTGTGCCTCTCTCCCCCATCACTGCATGCTGTCCACCCACAATCTGGCACACTCGGAGGAAAACACCATGTGCAGACACATGTTTTGGGACAAGCAGAGGTGCTGACTTTCTCCCTGTTGCTCCCCCGTGTGTCTCTCTCTCTCTCTCTCACTGTCTTTCTCCCTTTCACCCCCTGCTCTGGCACTGAGTGACTGACAGGCAGAATGATGGGTTGCAAATGACACTGTGTTCTCCCCACGAGTTCTGCACTTTAACACTGCAGATCGCTGCATGGCCCACACGGACAGTGAGACCCAGAGAGAGAAACACAGAGACTACACTACATCAATTCTAAATGACATACTCACTTTGTCTGCATTTTCTCTCTCTCTCTCTCTCTCCATCTCTTGGGACCAGGAGGTGCAGGCAGGGCTCCAGATAAGATTTTCTGGGATGAGTACTGTACTCCTCCTTTTGAAAGTAAGGTGAGTAAAACCAAATTCAGATGCGTACAGGTGTCTGGATGGAGTAGAGTGGGAGTACATTTTTAAAAAGAATGTAGTTTTTTTTCCTAGATAAGAACTGATCAGGTGCCAACTGTGCTTCAGATAATGTTGGCAGGTTGGAGTAATTTACTCACCAGTTTTAGAATATAGTGAGTAAAACAAAATTGGGTGCATAGTACTGCTGTAAATTTGGAAAAAACTGCTCCTGAATTACCAGTTACATTATGAAGCACTATTAGCACTATTCTACGGAGTGTGGCACACTTAGAAATGTTAGGTGAGTATCGGTACTCATTAAAAAAATTTTCTGAAGAGTATTTTCTAAAATGAAGTGAGTAAAATAAGTCGCTACTCACATTATCTAGAGCCCTGGGTGCAGGTCTCTGTGCCGCAACAGACCACTCGCTGCAAACTGAACACAGAGACACACACACACACTCTGTCTGAATTCTCCACAGTCTGTCCTAAGCGGAATGCCACTGCATGTTTGTCTGTCTCTCTCTCTCCCCCACCACGTTTCCCTGGTCAGGGTTTGGGAGGGGGTTTCATATTTGTCTGCTTCATCGCCCGCTTGCTGCACCCTGCTCCCTGTCGGTGTCTCTCGCTGTCCCTGTGTCTGTCACCATGGAGGACAACACTGTGTAACATCGTTTTTTGGGGGGAAGGCACGCCTGATCAACTCCACGTTCGCATCCCTCGCCCCATGCACTCACTCAGCAGCTCCAGCAACAAACGTTAAAATAACCCCACAGCAAAAGACAGTGACAGACGGCACAATACACTGATGTTTCAGAACCCGGTCACTGCTGCACCACCTTGCGCTTGCAGTGCCTCCCTCTCTGTCTGTAGCCTGATGCCCTGACAGTGCCATTTGTCCCCGCAAGGAGCTGTGTCTCTGTCGCTACTGCACACAAGTCAAGAAACAGAGAGAGAAAGGGCACTACCGATCCCTAACTTCTTGTCACTGTCTGCAGCTTTGTGTCATCTACGTGTGGGCCGGGGCTGGCAACTGGCATGGCACTGCTGACACAGACAGAGAGACACACGCGCACACGCACACACACACACACACACACACACACAAAACAGAGGACAGCGCAGCACTGCTGAATTAAATGTTCTGCTGTCTCGCTCTCTTACTCTCTCTCGGGTATTCACACACAGAACAGGAAAAGGACACATGCCACACTCCCAATCACTGACTCAGGATTTTTCATGGCTGCCAGCACACATTTTTTGTGCTGTAAAGAGAAGGAGATCTGGCACCGCATCTCCAGAGTCACTCCGAGGAACAATGGATTAATGCTAACTTAATCCATGGCCCCACAGAGCAACTCAACCAATAGGGTTGCACGTTTCTGTCAACCCATGTTATAATCTTGTGTAGGTAACTGTATGCCTCAATCATGTCCCCTTTTCTCTTGTTACCTCCAGTGTGTACATGTTGAGATCATCCAACTCTTCCATGTAAGCCTTGCAAGGTTTGGCCTGAAAGGCCCCATAAAAATGGTTCAGTAAGTCTACTACACACGATTAGCGACTGTTTAAAAAAAAAAAATCTATACTGTGATGCAAGCATATGCCTTGCCGTTCATCTAGTTCCGAATCCTCCTGCCTTCTGTCAACCCGAGAGGGATTATCCATAGGCAGCCACATTAAAAAAAACCAAAAACAAAAGCAAAGTGCAAACCACAGCTATGAAGGTGGACATTCCCCTTTAATTGACGTTTTGCAGGGTCTCATAGCAAGTGAATGGCTCTAGTTGGATTTGAACCATGGTCTTCTGGTTCTCAAGACTGTATTTCAGCCACAGGACCATGCTGACCCTTGCAAATGATGCTGATGTCTGGACTCTAAAGGTACGGCTGTGATGCTCACCCTCTCTATAGCTTCTTTTTCCTGAGGTGTTACTTGGATGTAGTTCATGTGTCCGCCTCCAGCTTCTGCCTGACCGCCAGGTTCTTGAACGGGCTCATTCAGCATCTGAATGAACTGTTCTTGATGCTGACTGATTTGCTGCAATGCACAACAGGAGAAAACACTGATTAAAACAATGTGATCTGAAAGCTGTAAAACAGATTAATAAACACAACTGCCTTATAACCTCATTTGTCTTTAAAACATACGAGAATAATCCCCTCACAAAAAGAGACCGCGACAAATTCTGCAATACCATCAGTTCTGACATTATGCCCTTAGTAATAGTTGCTTTGAGGTCAGAATTAATTTAAGAATGTTAAAGCAGTGCTTCACTGAAAACCATGGTAAAACAACGAAAGAAACCAAATAAAATGGTGTAAAACAATATTTGCCAATTTAAACAAAAACAGGATAAAAACTTTACAGAAAGATTAACTTTTTTCCTTATACTTTTTCATCCACACACTACTTAAAAAAAACAAGCTGTGTATCAAGATAGGTGTTATGCTAAATGAACCTCGAGCCATGGCACTTGGTGATTGACAAGACTTTGCATTGCACAGCTGCCAATTTGGTATTCTACTTGTGACAAGAGGGCAGCAATAGGCCACTTTTCAACCAGAGCTCATTTTTAAGGATAAAGGATGTTCTGAACAGCCAAAGAGACCTGCAAGAGTTTGCACAAGTAAGCAAGATTAAACAAAAAAGTGAAAGAAGAAACCCAACAAAAAGCACTGAACAGCTCCAGAGTCGCCAAGTTTTAAACAGTCAAACCAATGCCTGCCAAACACGTTATTAGTAGATCCTGCAAGTGGAAAGAAGGTTATGTATAAAATTAATTATCGAGGGCAGTGATTTGGGGAGGTGGTGGTGTGGAGAGAGATTTAACTAATTTCCAAACCACTGAAAAAATTTAAACAAATCTGCAAGGGAATTTGGTGGATTATTTCACACTGCGTTACTCATCCCCTCCTTGTGCCAACAAGGTCAAGATTCAAGACTACTCATCAACCCCCAAATATCCTGCCGAAAAAGGCTAATTGAAACGCCATACCCATTTCCTCGGCATGGTAGTGGGGGATCTACAATATCAAATATATAGAAACCAATATCTTGCAGACAAAAATCCATACACTAGTGGTGGCTTCTGGAACAGAGGGAGTCAAAAGTTTTCCTGCAAGTGCTGATGCTGCAATTAAGCCGGCCTTCCGTACAGGCGCACACTGTGGCTGTGAACTCACCTGCAGTAGCTGTGGGTTTTCCCGTCCTATCTGCTGTAATAGAGCAGGCAATAGTGATGGATTCTGTTGGATAATTTGTCTCATCTGCTGGAACTGAGCTTGATTCCGCAAGAATTCAAGTGGATTTCCTAGGATTACGGAGCATGCAAAATCTAGTAAGAAACTCAATGTATCTTGGCCAACTACTACACACACACACACACACACACACACACACACACACACACCCACACATCATCTCACATACACACCCCTATATAGAGGAACTGACTGAATATCCCAGTGACACGCTATCAAAAAATGAGGTACAGGTGGTTTTCAAAATATGAAAATCACAGACTAGAATGTTGGCACTTGCAACCTACAGTGAAGTCTACAAAACTCAAGCTATGGTAAAAAGATGAACACTCTCGTTTCGAGGTCATCACTGCCAACTAGGAAACCCAGCCTACACCAATAACCGTCCCAACCTCAAAGACAATTACTATAAAAGGCTCTCAATGACTGGTAATTAACTAGGAAAAAATATGTGGTCCACTTACTTCTGCTGACTAGTTAGGAAGCTACATATTAACTTACCAGCTTTCATTTTACTAAAAGTACTGTTACAAGAATGAAAAACTTAAAGAAGGTACACCAATGCGGCTTGTCCAGTACTGTATATATTCCTCCTTTGCACGCAAAACACAATTAGATTTTTTTTTTTTCTTAAAACAAAAACACTAATGTAAATCCCTTGCTGTTGACAATTCTGCTGAGAAAAAAATGTGAATCTAAAAGCTACTTTAAAAGTTGGTCCTATGGATTCAAATGGTATTGAATAATCAATCTTGGTGCCGCTTCAAACCAACTCCACAAAATGGATCAGCACAGTAAGTGCTATGTGGTAGCAGCTACACACAAGCAAATGGAGCAGCATAAAAAAGTTAACCAAGCGTCCTCAACTAATAGCAGAAATCATTTACTTGAACACTGCTACAAACTTTCGTTTACAGGCCAGTCTCAGAAGGTTCTTTTAGTTCACCCAGGTATACCTACTGAGGCAAAGGTCTGGCACCAACACCAACTTGGGCTTTGTGTCCAATGTGCCTACAAGTAGGTAGGTGCTGGATAAGTCTCCTACAAGGTGCAACTGGGTCACCTAAAAAAATATTGCAAGGGTGATTGTAAAGTACAGTTACGTAAGCAATTTCTGTGACAGTAGATCTTAGGATCTCTTGCAGCAGGCTACACCTATAGAACTACAGCCGCCAGGCACTAGGACCACACGGAAACTTTTCTAGCCTGCAGTCTATTAGGAGTGCTCCACGTGTTAACTTCACACGCTGACAACATCCTCACCATATAAACATGGGCAGCCCCGCATCCTCCTCAGTTCTCATGTTGGAGATCATAAGCAGAAAAGCCCCAGTTGGTAAATCGAGCAGACGTCAGAGGTTCCCACCAACAGAAGCAAAACAAAAGGAGAAAGGAAGACAAACACAGAGAGCTCCCCCAGGTCAAGGGGAAAGGAGGGAGGGACAGCATGGCCTGCTGCAAGAGATCCACCTGAAGATTACGGTAAGTTCTTAAATAACTGTACTATCTTCACTGAGGTTATCTCTTGCAGCAGGCTACACCTATAGAACGAGTTCCAAGCAGTTCTGATAGCAGAAGAACCAGTCTGGGTGGTTGGAGACCACAAGCCTAAGAGAGAAGGCCATGAAGCACAGCTAGACCAAAACTGGCTTGACGTCTCGAGGCAATGTCCAGACTGTCGTGCTTAGTAAAGGTGTGGACAGTACTCCAAGTTGCAACAGCCAGATCTCAGCAGCTGACACGTTCCTGAAACAGGCAACAAAGGTAGCCATGCCCCTAGTGATATGGCCACGAACAGGGCCAGAAGTTCCTTACCATTCTACCTATAACAAAAAACAACACAGTTTGCTGAACATTTCAACTGGCACTGTTTAGAAACAGGTATACCCTCTTTTCCAGGGGCAAAACAAACAGCTGCGAAGACTTCCTGCTGTCCTTCGTGCGATAAACATAATATCTGAAATTTTTATGTACATCCAAAGTATGGAGCAATCCTTCCCCTGGATTGACATGCTCAAGATAATAAACAGGCAGGTGGATAGTTTGATTTAATGTGAACTCAGACACCTCCTTAAGAAATTTGGGATTCGTACATAAAGGACACTGCTTTGAGGAAAATTAAATAAGGGTGCTCTCACACGAGAGCCTGTAGTTCTGAAATCCTTCAGGCAGAAGTAACAGCAACTAAAAATAACTTTCCATGACAAAGCGTAGCTCGCAAGTTGCAGCTGGCTCAAAAGGAGCCAAAGTAAGTTTTTTTAAACACAAAAATTCAGGTCCCATGGTGGGATAGGATTGCGAATGTGGGGCTCCAGATGAAGAAGGTACGGGACACCACTAGTTGTGCCACCGTACAGCCATCAACAGGCACATGGAAAGCAGAAATAGTGGACAAATGCACATTACTGGAGGAGTACTTCAGACCAGAGTCTGAGAGGAACAGCAAGTACTCCATTATCTGATTCCTAGGACAAGTGAAAGAGTCCAGCCGGTGGAGAGTCTACCACAGAGCAAAGCGCTTCCACTTCATGGAATAAGCAGCCCTAGTGGAGGTCTTCTTAACAGCCACCAGTACATCAGTCACCCTTGGGGACACCCTGAATCTAGCCATGGCTACATTTTCAGAAGCCAAACATGAAGATGCAGAGACTTGAGGTCCGGATGGACCAGGGTGCCCTGCTCCTGGGAGAGCAAGCCTGTGCACAGGGGTAGAGGCACTGAGCCTTCCACTGCCAACTGTTACAGTAGAGGAAACCAGATCTGGCGAGTCCAGAAGGGGGCAATAAGGATCCCAGTGACCCCTTCCATCTGAAGCTTGATCAACAGCCTCTGAATTAGCGGGAAGGGAGGGCAGGAGTAGAGAGACCTTCCCTTCCAAGAGAAGGACAAAGCGTCTTGCCAGAAAACTCCAAGCCCTGGAGTGAGCGTGCGAGCAGAAATGCGGCAGTTTTGTGCAGAGTGGGGAATGCAAAAAGGTCCAACTCTGGACGACCCCACCTAATAGGTCTATGACCGAGGTCAGCAGCTCCCACTCATGTAACCTGGACTGTGACTGGCTTAGATTGTCTGCCAGGATGTTTTGGACACCTGGAACATGGACGTCAGAGTTCTAGACCATGTTCTACAGCTCGAACCGATCCTCATGGCTTCCCGACAGAGAGGGTACACGAGTGGGCCCACCCCTGCTTGCTGATGTAATGGGCTACACTGATGATGTCCGTCTGTACCAACAGATGGCCTGAGGACAGCTGGGTCTGAAAGGCTTGCAAGGCATTCAGAACACCTTCATATCCAGGACGCTGATGTGAAGGACAGTATCCACTTTGGACCACTTCCTGAGTCTGATGAGGACCCAAATGAGCCAATGCCAACCATGAAGTCTCTGTGGTGAGAATTTGCTGAAGGGAGGGAATGAGGAAAGGAACCCCTTTCAACAGGTTGCTGGGTTCCATCCACCAAAGTAGCATCTTTCTGACCAGTGACAACACGAAGACCAGCTGTTCTAGGTCGTCTGTGTGCTGATCCCACTGGACCCTCAGTGTCCACTGGGGAATCCTCATGTGTAGCCTGGCCAGAGGAACTGTGACAATGGCTGCAGCCATCAGGCCCAAGGATCTGGCTGAAACATATCTGCTATTGAAGAGCAGGCGGGCTTGAGCTAGGAGGCAGTCAACCCTGTTCTGAGGCAGGAAAGCCATATCCTGAGCCGCATCCAGTACTGCTCCTATGTACTGTAGGTGTTGACAATAAGACAAGACTGATTTGAGCAGACTGACAGTGATCCCCAGGTCACTGAACAGTTGTGTTGTATGCGCCAAGGTCTGTAGCAGTTGCTTCCTGGACTGCGCTTTGAGAAGCCAGTCATCCAGGTAAAGGAAAGACAAAGTCCCTCCCTCCTGAGAGTTGCTGCCACTACTACCAAGCATTTGGTAAAGACTCAAGGGGCCATGGACAAGGCAAATGGCAAGGTACGGAACTGGAAGTGCGCTCCCTAGAACTGAAACCTGAGGTACTGTTGGTGGGAGACACAACCTTGATATGCAGGTGTGCATCCTGCATGTCGAGGTAACAGATCCAGTCTCCCTGATGCAGAAGAGGCAGCACTGTTTGGAGGGTCACCATCTGAACTTCTGGTACTGGATGAAGAAATTTAGATTGTGAAGGTCCAGGATGGGTCGGAGATCCCATGTGCATTTGGGAACCAGAAAGAAATAGGAGTAGAATCCAGTCTCTCTGATCCTCGGGGACGGGTTCTATGGCCCTCTTTCTCAGTAAGGTGTGAATCTCTTCCCAGAGTACCGGGATGTGGGCAGGGGTAACTGACTGAACTGGAGGTTATTAGGCAGGCCACTCCAGGAGATCCAGAGTGTGGGTGTGCCCTATGAGCTGCAGAACCCAAGCATCTGTAGCGAGTTCCTGCCACCTGTTTAGGTGTAGGGAGAAACGACCCCCTACACTACAGCCACCTCCTGCAGTACCGGGTTGGGGGGGGGGCCAGTAAGGAGTCAGGCTGAAATGGCCCCTGTGGCCAGAGCCACCCCTTCTCCTCCTCTGGGGGCCTTCCCAGAGGTGGAGGAAGGGGTGGACATGGTGGAGGGTGCTCTGTGCTTGCTCTGAGGCTTAGGGCCAGGCTTTCATCTGTGGGTGACATGTCAAAAGGGCACACTCTTGCCACTTTTGCACTGGGTGTGATACAAAGAGTGTACAAAGCCCGCATGTCCAAAAGTATGTCCTGCACATCCACCTCAAAGAGTTTGTAGCCTCTGACTGGTGCATTAAGGATGGACTGCTACCACGTCCTGGGCAATACCTGACAGTCTGTGCCAAGAATGCCTCCTGAGGCAAATGCCAGCTGCGGCAGCCTGAGCTGAGGCATCTGCGGCATTGTAAGCCGATCTCAGCAGGCGCTTGCCGACATCAGCCCTGGACTGAAGGACCTGAAGCAACTCTTGCATCTGAGGGCCATCTGGAAAGGCCTTGGCTGCCTCTTTGGCCCATCTCCAGAACTGGTTCTGAAACCTGACCATATGGGCAATATAATTTAAGACCCTAATGGCCAGAGTAGCAGAGGCAAAGGTCCTTTTGCCAATCAGGTCCAGCTTTCTGGACTCCTTGTCTGGAGGAAGTGAGCCGAGATGCTTAGGCTATATGGTTCGATCATGGGAGCACTGATGACCACTGAGTCGGCCTGAAGTTGCTCAGCAAAAAATGGTTTCCCTGCAGGGGCCTGGTACAGCTTATCCACATTTTGGGGCAAGACGGGGACAAGGTTGATTTGACCAAGGGAGTGAGTTCCTCGGTCTATCTGAACTTTTATATTGCATTGGGAAGTGAGATCCCCAAAAAACTTTTCAAGAACTTAATTGTTTTGCTGCTCCTGGAAAAACTGGTGCACAATGGACTCAGTGTATTTTATAGCACTGTCTGGATATTAATATTTAAGTTTCGGACAGGGAGGGCAGGGGAGTTTTTTGCTCGTGGTGTGTGAGTGGTGAGTGTGGATGTTTGGTATTGGGGTATATGTTTTTGAGGGATAATTTGTACTGAGTTGTTATTTATTTGGGGGGTTGGAATACACAGAAGTTGGGTTACTGAAGTTTATTCGGCAGTCAGCATGTGTTGGGAATATAAGCCCATAAGGTACAGTTACTCAGCATCCCATCTGCGCAAGCTCTGGCCTTTTGAGCTCTCCTCTTTTCCTACAGAGACATACATGAGATGCAGGGCGCTTTGGGGATTACACGTGGGAGGAGGGCTGTGTGAACGACTGCCGTTGAGTCAGCGATCAGGGTGGTAAGACTCAGGGGGTGTCCTGGGGCAAAACAGGAACTGGAGAGGGGTCCTCTATGTTTGGTCCCCATACCCAAGGGCTCCACTTTAGATAGTGGGCAGGTGGTGGCTGTTCAGTAGTTCGCACTCATCTGACCCGGGCTGTGCTTTGCAATTCCAGGTCGATGAGGAACAAGACTGCTATAATAGTGGACTTGGTTTCCTTGGTAGACCTGGCATGCATCACAGAGACCTGGCTGGATGAAAGTGCTGCCCCCATTTTGGAGGCAGCTGTTCTGGCTGGGTACTCTGTGATACACACCCTGAGGAAGGATCACTGAGGTGGGGGAGTGGCTTTTGTTTTAAAACCAGTCTGGGCCTCACGATATTACCGTGGGTTCCACCAGGTCGTTTGAAAGTGTTGCCATGTGGGGGTCCTGTCGCAAGCTACAGGTTCCTTTTAATATACCAGGCAGGGAGAAGGAATTCCTGCAGGAGGTCGGGGACTTCGTTGCAGGCCTGGAGCTGGAATCCCCTAGATGGTTACTTCTGGGGGATTTCAACACCCGGTTGACGACAAACTCTAGTCATCTGGTCGTGACCTCCTGTAGAGCATGGAAGCTCTGGGCCTGCTGCAGGTTGTCAACTCAGCAACCCGCTTGCATGGCCATACATTGGACCTGGTGTTCAATTTGGGTCTTAGGGTCAATGACCTCATGATTGATATGGTAGTTTGGTCGGATCATGGCACACTGAGGTTCATGTTTGGGGTCCCCCTTTGTGGGTCCGTCCTCTGTGGAGATGATCTGGTACCGCTCTTTGCGGAGATTGTCCCCAACAGGCGGTACTGGACCTACTGAGTGCGGCGACTGCATGCACAATGGGTGCGGAGGAGGTAGTGGCGGACTATACCAAGGTTGTCACTGTGGCCTTCTACTCTATTGCGCCCATCTGTGTCCAGCCTTTATCTACTCGCCGGGCACCCCATTGGTTTGATGGGGAACTCAGGGAGTTAAAGATAAAGGGCCGGAGGTTAGAGTGAAGCTGGAGGAGGTCGGGACTGATGGAGGACAAACTGGCTTTGAGTTCACATTATGAGGACTATCAAAGGGCAAACTCCTGAAAAAGGGTGGATTTTCTGTCAAGGGAGATTGCTGTGGCAAAGAAACAGACCAGCTCAGTTCTTCTGTGCGGTCAATGGGCTGTTGCATCCGTCTCTGTACTGGAAGGGCAAGTTCAAGCTTGAGGTGCGATGGGTTTGCTCTGCTCTTCGCTGACAAAGTGTCCTCTATCAGGGCTGAAATCTCCTCCAGAACCGGCTCAAAGAGCTTGTGGGATCAGACTGATGATGTGCTGGTGCACCCCTCTTGTGTGGGGTGATTTCTGATCCAGTTGGAGTGGATGAAGTAGTCAAGGTAGTCTCAAGGCTGCAAACAACCTATTATGATCGAGACCCAGGTCCAACTCGACTTTTGGTTGGTTGCGTTGGCCTGATTGGATCTGTAGTTGCTGAGATCGTCCGGTGTTCCTTGAGGAGTGGGGTCTTTCCTATAGCCTTGAAAGAGGCCTTAGTGAGACCCCTTCTGAAGAAATTCTCATTGGGCCCAGAGTGTCTCACCAACTACAGACCAGTCTCAAACCTCCCATTTTTAGGGAAGGTTATAGAAAAAGTGGTGGCTGTCCAGCTCGAGACTCATCTCGCCTCCTCTGCCACTTCTGAGCGCTTCCAATCTGGATTTAGATCTGGGCACAGCTCTGGTGAAGGTGCTGAACGATCTCCTTATAGTGAGAGATAAGGGAGAGCATACCACCCTTGTTCTCCTGGATCTCTCTGCAGCATTCAACACCATGGTCCATGAGGTGTTACTGGACCGACAGCAGAACTGGTGTGGACTAACTGGCAATGTCATCAGCTTTTTTTAGGTCCTACCTCACGGGTAGTGTGCTGAGGGCAATGATGGGCTTATCCTCATCTAGCCCAATGCCCCTACACTGTGGAGATCTGCAAGGATCAGTTCTGTTGCCTCTGTTGTTCACGGCGTAATGTTGCCATTAGGAGATGTTATCAGGTGATGTGGGCTGGATTTTCATTGCTATGCTGATGATACCCAGTTATACTTGTCCTGTGCATCTGGAAACCAGATGGTGGCCTCTGTGTTTAACACCTGCCTAGATGACATCCAGAACTGGATGGTTCAAAAATGGCTATGACTCAACCCAGACAAGACGGAGGTACTGGCAGTGGACCCTGGTTGTCAACGAGATGGGGGAGGGTTGGGGAATGATCCTGGTTTGATACTGGGAGGTGTTCCCTTGACCCCCTCTCTACTCGGGTTAGGGATCTGGGCATGGTCTTTGACAACAGTCTGACACTTGATTCTCAGGTGTCGGTCATCGTTCAAAGTGGCTTTTACCATCTCAAGAACATTGCCCAGATCCGAGCTGATACCAGCTGACAACCTTGCCACTCTAGTGCATGCCTTCGTCATGTCTAGGTTGGATTACTGCAATGCTCTGTGCCTTGAGCTATCTGCAGGTAATCTCCGCCATCTGCAGCTGGCTACAGAATGCAGTGGCCAGGCTGCTGACTGGGGCTTCAAGATTTTATCATGTCATGCTTGTCCTCCGCGGACTGCACTAACTGCTGATAAGGTGGAGGACAGCCTTTAAGGTCAGATTACTGACCTATAAAGCCCTGCACGGCCAGGGACCAGACCATCTACAAAACCTCCTGGTTCCTCACTGCCTGACTCGAGTGCTCTGTTCCTCCCAGGATTGCCTCCTGGTGGTCCCCAGGGCTAGGTTGCAGCAATATGAAAATCAGGTTTTCTCCAGTGCAGCACCAGCCCTGTGGAATTCACTGCCAGTCCATCTGAGGGAGGCACCCTTGGTGGAAACCTTTAAAAAAGAGCTAAAAACATTCTTATTTAATTTAGATAATATATAATTACTGAGTCTTCTACTATAGTGACTGTCGTGTTTTATGTGACCAATTTAAAAAATTAATATTCTGCAATGTGTTGTTGAAAATCTTGGTTTTAATTTACTGATGATGTTTTAAGAAGTTGTACAGTGCTCCAAGCCTCCAGGAAGGGGGAGCTTTATAAATATATAGTTTCTATCTGTTTGTCTATCTATCTAGCTATCTCAGGTTGGGTCTATACCAGGCAGCCATGGTGGCATCCTCAAAAGACTCCATCAAAAGGGGTATGATGAGAGTAGGAGAGTCTGGCAACTCCAAGTAGTGGGACAAACTGCATCAGGCAGGTTCCTATTCCTCTGCCTCAAACCCCATAGCAGCCTGCAACTGCCTCATGACTGAGGAAAAAGAAGGGTCATCCAGGGAAGAATGAGGGGATATACTCTGGGGTCTCTTTGCCCCTGGAAGACACAGCAGAAGTAGAATGAGAGGGGCTAACACCCTCCCCAATCATCCCTGCTGACACCATCCTCGTCATCATCAGGAGGAAGGAGGTCTGGGTGATGCATGTTGTCATCCCTCTGCCCAGGATGAGGTAGAGCAGGAATCGGGGTAAGAGGTGCTGCCCCGAGGGATGGGAAAGCATTGGGGCTAGCGCAGAAGGACTCTGCAGCACCGGCCCTTTTGGAGGGGCAAAGGTGAGTCTGCATAGAGTCCCAGAGGGAAGAGAGCATGGAGTGGAAGTCCACTGAAATTGGTGCCAGGATGTCGAATGGCACCAGCTGCAGAGGCAGAGGGGCCAGAAAGGGCGACGGAGCAGGCTGAGGCACTGGCGTCGGCCTTACAGCCTGTGTCATCACTGGGTTTCAAGAAGGAGGGGACAATGGAGAAATGGCCTGGGGTGATGCCGGCGGCGACTTGGACCCTGAGGCCAAAACATGGGCTGCTGTAACAGCCGATGAAGGCATTAGGGGAGTAGGCTAATCCCCCAAAAGCATCGAGCTAGTGCCGGCCAAGGCCGAACCAGCAGAGCTGCCTGAATGAAGACCCGCAGAGAATAAAGACCTGAACAGCAGGGGCTGAAACGTCGGCAGGGCCAAGGAAGCACATGACGCATCAGCGCAAGACTGGCGGACGGCTGCCACAGCGAGTCCTGTAGAATAGTTGGTAGCGGGGGGACCACTCCCGAAGTGGAAGACAGCCCCGTCGCGGTAGACACTCGATGCGGCAACTGGGAACAGTCAGTGGAAGACCGCTCCTTATCCTGGTGCTTATGCTTTTCAGCTGACTTGTCTCGGGCCTTGGACTGAGAACCCAAGGACAAGGCCAGCAAAGTGGAAAAACTCCTGGCTTTAAGCTCCTTCTCCATGCAGGCAATCTTCTGTTGGAGTAGGAAGATATCTAGGGTCTTCTAGTGGCACCTCCTGGTAGCCTGGCTGAAGCAGAGACAGAGATCGCAGGCCTATACATTGTGTTCCAGGCCAAGGCAGCAGACGCAGGCATCGTGTCATCCTTCTTGAGGATCTTCTCCTCGCAGGCACAGATGTTAAAGAGCTTCTCAGAGGTGAAGTTCGGCATAAAAAGGAAGAAAATCACTTTGGGAACAAAGTGATTTTAAGAGCTATGGATATAAAAACAAAAATAAGAAAAGGTAGTCAGCTGAAGCTGGCGATATCTTCCATGAAGTCTGACTTGCGATGGTCAACGGCGGGAAAAGAACTAAGGAGGGTGTGGGGCCGTCCACTTTAATATGATAAGTATGTTGCCAGTGTGTGACATAGATATGGGCAGCCCCCCAGGTACACTGCTTGCTAGAAAAGCTTCCATGTAGTCCTACTGCCTGGCAGCTGTAGTTCTATAGGTGTGGCCTGCTGCAAGATACCCTCAATGAAAATAGTCAGCCTCTGCCTTCTGAGGTCACCTACAAATGGAGATTTGTAGTATTGTTCAAATAAAAATTAATGATATGAATTCTAGTAAGTTGCTCTGTGTGCCTGTCTGCTCATCCTGCTATAAAGCTAACTGGAACTTCTCTAGTCACAATTTTGTTCTGGGAACAAACAGCGATTGACCAAAAAAAAAAAAAAAAAAAAGCTATCACATTTCTTTTTTTTATGGAGGCATTTTATCCCCAACTGTTGGCAAGGGTTAGAGGAGGTGGCAGACCTACCATCCTGTGCTTTTTGTCACCCCCCCTTATGGGGATCATGCGGCACAGCAGTGGGGTTAGAGTTTTTCGTAGTTATGGAGAGGACTGTGTTAGGCCTTAATCCCCGCCACTGAGAACGCTGGTGTGAAGGACTTGAGTCAAGGCGAGAACCCATGCTGAGACATGGCTTCTGCCAAGCACCTATTAGCGTTCTCCCCTCCCAACACCATCCGCTGGTTGGAACGGTGCCTAACCCTCCCCAGGAGTGGAGAGCTGCCAATCAGCGGCTCAATCCAGCACCCCTCCCCCCACCGACCCCTGGTGACCCGGGCTCATTCCTGAACCCAGATCGCCAGTGTAGTACGAGGTGGGCTATCATATTACTGTTACGGAAAACACGGAGGCCCAGCAAGTGCTCTTGATAAGCAATATATAGTACAGTTACGTGAGAACTTACCATAACAGTAGATCTTCGAGAGAAGCTCTTGCAGCAGGCCACACTGGTAGGCCTATGCCACCAAGCACTAGGACCACAAGGAAAACTTCTAGCTGGCAGTCTACCCCGGAGGACTGCCAAAGTATGGACCAACACCTCCCCCGACTGGAGCACTGTGGTAAATAAACTGGAAGGTGGATGGATTGATTTAAAGTAAACTCAGACACCATCTTAGGAGTAGTGTGCAAAGTCTTTGTGAAAAACCAAATAAGGCTCTTTACACATCACAGCCTGGACCATGGAAATCCTTCGAGCAGAAGTAACAGCAACTAAAAAGAGAGTTTTCCATGACAGAAAGTGTAGATCGAAACTTGCAGATGGCTCAAAGGAAGGTACAGTAAGTTTCTACAACATAAAGTTGAGGTCCCATGAAGGGACTGGGACCCAAATGGGAGGTTTCAGATGCAAAATGACCCGCAGGAATGTGGGGGACATCTTAAGCTGGGTGACAGCTTTGCCCTCAATAGGTGCATGGCATACAGAGATGGCAGAAAGGTGCACCTTAAGGGAGGAGTACCCCAGGCCTGACTCCGAAAGGGAAAGGAGGTTCTCCAGCACCTGATTCAGCGGGCAGGTGAAAGGATCCAAATGGCGAGCACGGCTCAAATGGAGAAGCGCTTCCATTTATTAGCATAAGCTGCCCGGGTGGAGGATTTCCTGGCCGCCACCAGGATGTCAGTGACCCTAGAGGATACCCCAAAGCAAGAAATAGCTAGGTCGGCAGGAGCCATGCATGGAGATGCAGGGACTTTGAGGTCTGGATAGACCAGGGTGCCCCAGTCCTGGGACAGCAAGCCTATGCACTGGGGTAGGGGCACCGAAGGTTCCACAGCTAGCTGCTGCAGCAAGGGAAACCAAATCTGGCAAGGCCAGAACGGAGCTATGAGAATCATGTCTGCTCCCTCTATTGGTGCTTCAGCAGAACCCTCTGCAGGAGTGGGGAGGGGGGCGTACAGCAACCTTCCCTTCCAGGAGAGGGACAATGCATCTCACCAGAAAACTCCAGGCCCAGGATGAAGCGAGCAGAAAAGTGGCAGTTTTGCACTGAGTGGGGACGCAAAGAAGTCCAACTCTGGACGACCCCACCTGTCGAAGAGATCTTCGACCACCAAGCTCAGAAGCTCCCACTCGTGAACCCGTGAACTGGAGCAGCTGGGATGGTCTGCCAGGACGTTTTGTACACCTGAAACATGGACAGCAGAGAGCTACAGACCATGCCCGATGGCCCAATACCAGACTCATCACCTTTCGACACAGGGGATAAGAATGGGCCCCCCAATTTGTTGATGCAGTACAGTACACACATACTGTCTGTCTCTACTACCAGTGGACCTGGAAGGAGGAGGAGTCTGGAAGGCCTACAGGGTGTAAAGTACCATCCGCATCTCCAGGACACTGATATGCAGACCCTGTTCTACATCAGCCCACGTACTCTGGTTCCAGCCAGATAAGCATCCCATCCCAGACTGGACGAGTCTGTTGTGAGAATTTGACTAGGGGGAGGGGTCGGACATTGAAAGGAGATCCCCTGGAAGAGGTTGGCTGGATCGAACTACCACGACAGAACCCTCTGGACCAGGTCGGAGATCAGGACTAACTGGTTCAGATCGTCAGTGCGCTGGTCCCACTGGACTCTCAAGGTTCAATGAGGAGCCCACATCTGCAGACGGGCCAGTGGAATCATGGCAATAGTAGCTGCCATGTGGCCCAGAAGCCGCAGAAAAACCAGGACTGGAACCTGCCAGCTGGAGGAAACCCAATGAGCCTGCTCCATCAGTCACTCCGCCCTGTCCTCAGGCAAAAAGGCCTTGCCCTGGCTGGTGTCCAGGACCGCCCCTATGTATTGAAGGCTTTGAAAAGGGGAAAGACAGGACTTTGACAGATTTACTGTGATTCCCAATTCCTGGAAAAGGTGCAAGGTGCAGTCCAGGGTCTGAATCAGGCGTGCCCTGGAAGGGGCTGCTAGCACCTAGTTGTCTATGTAGGGACACACATAAAAGCCATGCCTCCGTAATGCCGCCGCAACTGCCAGGAAAAGGCCCCAAATTGGAAACTGGCACTCTGAAATTGAAAATGAAGGAAGCGACGGTGGGCAGAAAATACTTGGATATGCAGGTAGATGTCCTGCATGTCAAGCAAGTAGAACCAATCTCCCTGGTGGACCAGAGGTACTGTAGTAGTCCCTGAAGGGTTACCATTCTGAAGTGTTTGTACTTAATGTTCAGGTTCAGACTGCTCAGGTCCAGGATGGGCCCGGAGGTCCCTGGTCTTCTTGGGGACAAGGAAGAAGTGGGAGTAAAACCCCCTTCCCCACAGAGCCTGAGGGATGGATTCCATGGCTCTTTTTTTGCAGCAGAGCATGAATTTCCTCCCGAATCAGGGGGCAGGTATGAGGGAGGGTAGGCAGAGTGGACCGGGGGATTTTCTGGTGGCCTCTCCAGAAATTCCTGGGTGTGACCTTGAGCTATTAGCTGGAGTACTCAATTGTGGTCACTGCACGTCACCCTGGCAAGTAAAGAGAGAATCAACCTGCAACCACCTCCCTTTGACCTGCAGTTAGAGGAGGGGGGTTGGCTAAAGAGTAAGGAGGTAGGGGTTGGAGTGGGCAGGAGTACCATGGGGACTCTGGGGACCCAAGCGACAGTGCCTGCAGGGGCATTGGTAGCCTTACGTCTGTGTTGGCCTGCGGTGGACTGTCCTCGGGACTCCTTGTGGGAGGACTGACGGAAGTACAGATGCTGGTTTGCCCTAGGCGCAGTATGGTACAGTGAATGAACCGATCTAAGGGCTTCACCCAACTCCTGCAGCTTAGAAATGAGGCCCTGGACATCACCACTGAAAAGGACTGAGCCCCGGAAGAGAGCATCTAAAATGTTTGTTTGGACATCTGGGGCAAACTCAGAGACCCGGGGTCAAGAGTGGTGCTGGAAGCAAAACGCCGGTGGCAGCCCCATGCCCAGAGGTGTTGATGGCATCATAGGATGCCCGGAGGACATGGCTGCCCACATCTGAACCCAACTTCATAAGCTGGGCAAGTTGAGTCTTAGTGGAATCTTCAGGCAGCGTCTAGACCAGGTCCCTGGCCTGGTGACAGAGGGCATGCTGGTACTGAACCATATGGGTCATATAGCTGATGGCCCCAATGGCCAATGTAGCAGAAGCAAAGACCCATTTGCCAATCTGGTCCGGCTGCCTGGACTCCCGGTCTGGAGGGAGAGTGCTGAGGAGCTTGGGCTTCTTGGTGCAGTCGTGGGCAGTATTAACGACCACAGAGTCCACCTTGGGGTTACTCCCCAAGAAGTGCTTACCAGCTGGGGCATGGTAAAGCCGATCCACCTTCTTAGGAAGAGGCAGAATTGAGGAGGGTTGAACCCAAGCCGCTCGGGTGACGTTCTCATAGGACTCAATCAATCAAAGGTGGCACCACAATGGGTACGGCAGGCTTGTTTCTGAGAAAGACAACCAAGCAACGCCTTTCTGGGTCCAGTTCCTCCATCTTACATTCCATGATGGACTATATGTGATGCATGACATCCATAAAGGATGGATCATTTTGGGAGGGGTGCCTTGGGCTGATCCTCTCCTGCTGACAACTCCCCTGGGGAAGAGGAAGATCCTGAAGAGAAGGAGTCATCTTCCGAGGACTCCCCATCAGGGACTGGTGTCAAAGGCTGATGATCGTCTCTTTTAGAGCCAGTGCTCGTGTCCAGACGCCCGAGGACCCAGTTGCGTAGGGTTCACTCGGTCCAGCCCCACTGCTGTCCCTGGGAGGGGAATCGGGGGGAGGAGGAGAGGCCGGAGGCAGGCCCTGAGGGATGGGGGTCTGCTTCTGAGCCAACGACCATCACGTCGAAAACAGGGCATTAAAGTCTATTTGTGGCATAAAGTTATAGACAGGTAGAAAGGACAAAGAAGGTGTCAGGTTAGGGTATGACAGCTGAGGAGCTGGCGATGGGTAATCCGGCGAAAGCTCATCTGGTGCCGGCAAGGGATCCAGCGATGGGTTAGCAGGCGCCAACTGCGGTGAAGATGGCACTGAAGTCGGGCTTGCAGGTTGGGGCACCAACAGCAGAGGCTGCCCTACGGGCAAAGGCCTAGAGGACATGGGCAGAGGACTGGGTGACGCCATCAGGAGAGACTGGTGCTACGGAGAGGGAAAACCCTGGCTGAGGCAAAGGCAATGCCGGGAGGAGGAAATGGCAGCTGCCCGAGCACTGCCTGTCAGAACTGGTGTTGGTCCCAGGACTGGGAGACCATGAAGGCAGAGCTGTGGCCAGGGTGAGGTGACAGATACAAGGCCACCGCCTAAAAGCCAAGAACTGCCAAGCCACCAGGCTGAGAGCCAGTAGAGGTCAAGGGCCTGAGCATCAGGGCTGAGGAGCAGGAGACAAAGTCCCCTGCCCTGAAGAGCTGCAGCCAAACAGAGATGAGGGCAGGTGGCGGAGCCACCAGAAGTCGGAAGGAGGGCTGGAGGCACTGACCCCGCCCCAACAGGAGGGTGATGCGGTCGCGGATTTGTGAGGCGACCTGCAAGCAGACCAGGCCCTGTGTGTCCTGGTGTTTTTGCTTTCCACTTCTCCTTATGAGAAGAGGTGTGGCCCCGGAGGATTGTGCATGGTAGACTGAAGAGTCTCCAGGCCTGCAGCTCCCTTTTCCATCACAAGGAGCTTCTGCTTAAGAAGGTGGCTCTCCAGCGTTTTTAATTGACATCTTCGAGTGGCATGGTTGAACTTCTGGCAGTCTTTGGTGTTGTGGCCGGGGAGTAGGCAGATCAGGCATGAAGAATGTCTGTCCTTTTCAGGAATCTTGTTGCCACAGGCACGCTTAGTGAAGTGGTTGGAAGACGAGGCGGGTGGAAAAGACAAACCCGAAGGAAACACTGAAAATCGATGTCAACACTTAGAAAATAAAAAAGTGCAAAGCATGGAATGGCGGTCAACTGTAGTTGCAACGTTCACTGAGGTCCAGTGTGCATGGGTTGATGGCAGGAAAAGAACGGAGGTGGTGTGTGGGGACCGCCCTCCACATAGCCTGTACTGATGTCAGATGGTGGACGCCGGCGTCCCTCGTGGTACACTGCTAGCTAGAAGTTCTCCATGTGGTCCCTAGTGCCTGGTGGCATAGTCCTACTTGTGTGGCCTGGGCCTACTGGTGTGGCCTGCAGGAGCCCTCCTCGAAGTAAGATCTGTTCTTTCCTGCAAGTCTTTGAGTCAGCTATGCTGCTTTTTTTGTTCGATTTTGCATATCTAATAAAGTCCTAGTCTCAACCTTGAACAATGATAACACCAGCACCTCCCATAAATCATGCTCTGAGGAATATTTATTTTTGGGGGGTGGAATCAGAGGACTGAAAAGTCAGTGTGTTAACTAGGATTTGTTAAAATGGACAGAAGTCGGTTTTATGCAGCAATATTACACAAAATCCTGAGGAGGTGCCTGTCTGAACTTTAGAAAGGGGTGGAAGGATTTTTAAACCACATACAGAACCACCATTTTACATTTTAATATATGATTTAACTAAAACTCAGCATTAGCCCAAGTGATTGCAGTTTCTCCAGTTTAAGGTCTCACCACAAAAAATACAGTTTTCCAAATCTCTAAGACCCCACCAGATGTTTTCAGTCACAAAACTGCTGTACACAGGGACTCTGTGACTGCCGCTGCAGTGATGGAATTAAGTGTGACTGCCGCTGCAGTGATGGAATCAAGTTCTCCAATCACAATAGGACCCACAGACAAACTAAATGGATTTCTTTTGTAAATTTCCTTTAGGTATTATTGTTCAGTGTTGTGTTTTCTCTAAGAGTAAAGTAGAAATAACGGTCACAAGGTGTGTGAAGCTCTCCTTTAAAGAGCCCATGACAATGTTCCTATCAGTCTGCTGATTTGGCTTCTTTATGCTGTATTAATGCTAGCTATGAATGTTATTTTATTCTAAATGACCGTTTTCTAGATGCCACAAGTCCATTATCAGTACCTTGATGTTACCGCCATTCTGCACCAGCCATCGGTCCGAAAGGCAGTTTACATCACAGGTAGTATTGAACTGAGTGTTTCTCACAGCACCGCAGAGTGGCAGCAGGAGAGCCTTCAGTTACTGCTGCTATGGGATATCTGTTCTTCGATTTACTGTGTATGCTGTATTGCCAGTTTCTATCTTGTGTGTGTGGCACTCTGACTATGACTACTTCACAAACAAAACCGCTGTAAGCAGATGGGTCAGCACCTCTTGAAATGAACGTGAATCTAACTTGGAATCGGCCTACCACAGTTTTTTCCATAATGTAGCAGCTCAAACGATAAAAACAAAGCAGTCCAGGGCAACAGCTCCAGATCTGTGCATGGTCTGTGTGTTTGCTGTAAGCTTATTTTAAAAAAAACTGCAACTACTAGACCGCGCTTGCAAGCAAAAAATAATATGGAGCTACTGGACCGCTTTGCTTTTATTGTTGGAGCAGCTGCGTTATGGAATAAAACCGGTAGGCTGATTTCAAGTTACATTCGCATTCATTTCAAGAGGTGCTGACCCGTCTGCTACAGCGGTTTTGCCTGTGAAGTAGTCATAATCGGTGGTGCCACACACACAAGACAGAAAATGGCAATACAACATACACAGTAAATCAGAGAACAGATATGCCATAGCAGCGGTAACTGAAAGCTCTCCCACTGCCGCTCTGCGCTACTGTGAGAAACACTGACTCAGTTCAATACTACCTATGACATCACCCGCCTTTCAGATCGATGGCTGGTGCAGAATGGTGATAACATCCAAGGTACTGATAAAGGACCCACGACATCCAGCAAAGGTTGTCATTTAGAATAAAAAAAATAACATTCATAGCTAGCATTAATACAGCGTAAGGACGCCAAATCAGTATCATGATAGGAATATCGTCAGGGACTCTATAAATAAATGCCACCTTCATTACCAGGTCCTCAAGAAACAGGGCTCCAGCAGCAGAAGTCCTAAGGGGATTTAGGATACCTAAAAACATGGCACTGTGCTAGAATGGGTGAACTAGTGAATGCCTTCTATAGAGTTCTCAGAAATCCCAAATTCATTAACTGTAAAGAAGCTTGCTCCTGGAAACAGTATTGTGCTGAAATCGGCAGTTTTGGACACAGTGATTCCAAATCCTGCCTAAAACTAAGAACACTGCAGGGCAGCCAGATCACCAAGAGTGCCACAGTGGACAGCCTTGTCACAGTGGGCTGGAGAACAGAATTCAAATGAATTTCAAGGTAGATTTGGGCTTCATTTAAAATGAGCTGTGCAAAGAGAAGAGAGGCTTATGTAGTTTCTGAACGCCCAGTTTGCCTTCTGAGCAGAAATGAGCAACTCACCTCCTGAAGAAGGATTAGGTGCTGGTGCTGGAGCTGGAGCTGGAGCTGGGGCTGCTGGCTGGGAAGCCCCAGTGCCGGCAGCCTGTGGGGGATCAGCCACAGCACGACTCTCTCTGTCCCCAGGGATACCCTGAATGGGAAATCAAACACTGCATTTCAGCATCAGCTGCATCTGAGACAGGAGGACTCCTGGGTGCACATCAATCTGTAAAGAATGAAAACTAACCCTCCCCCCATGTGATGTGTGCCAGAACATCTTAAGAGGCATACAAATGGTGGCACTCACTTGTTAACACTTTGACAATCACAGGTCAGTTACAAACATCAAAGCGGACTACACAGCAGAGAACTATGTCTAGGTTAGACTTCCTTTAATCAGTTTTCATGTCCTCTAAATTCACCTGGATCAGAATCTGGTCTGTAAATAACATGAAACATAGATCAACTTGTCACCAAGTTCTAAGCCTTCTCAAAATGGGGAGTGGAGGGCTCAACAATGTGATTTGATGCAGATAAATACTCATAACCTTTTATGTTGTGTCGTTTTTAAGCAAAAGACAAGCTCACCAATGTTGCTTAAAACAGTGGCACAAAAATACAGGTTACTCACCTGTAACAGGAGTTCTAGGAATGGGATAGGTTGTTGATCCACACTTATTGGCAGGTTCCTTGCCGCTTTAAATCTTGCCAGAAGGTCTTCAAACTGGCTCCTCCCACCCACCCAGGTGGTAAAACTCTCGGCTCCGCCCCATGACGCCAGATCCAGCCCGCTGGAAGCCAGGTTGTGCGTCGAAGCCAGGAGGTCGGGTGGGTCGAGTGGATGAACAACATATACCATTCCTAGAACTCCTGTTACAGGTGAGTAACCTGTATTTCTAGGGACATGGATATGTTGTTCAATCCACACTTATTGGCAGACTCCTAGCAGTTCTCCGGGAGGAGGGAGGCAAGGCGCACCCGATACTTACTTGGGAAATAGAGACTGAGAACCGAGGCCCCAAACCACCATCCCGGCATGACTCAAGGTTGATGTGGTAGTGGGTAATAAAGGTATGTGTCGACTTCCAGGTAGCAGCCCTGCAGATATCCTGGATAGGGACATCCCTGGAAGCAGCTACAGATGCAGCGGTATGGCGGGTAGAATGAGCTCTTATCCCTCTGGGAGGCTCCATGCCCGCCAACCTATAAGCAGAGCTCTATGCAGGAGGTGACCCACCTGCTTATCGTCCGCTTGGCTGCAGGTCTGCCAGGTGCAACTTCAGCTGGCAAACCTCTCCCGAACTTCAGCCGTCCGGTCCTTATAATAAGTGAGCGCCGTCTAGGGTCCAAAGTATGGAGCCTATATTCGGCCTCCGAGGTGTGATTGGCCAGAAACACCGCAGAGTCAACACCTGGTTAGGGTGAAACTCGACACCACCTTCGGAAGGAATTTCGGGTGGGGGCGCAGGACAACCTTGTCCCTGTGGAAGACCAGATAAGGAGACTCCACCAAAAGTGCCTGGAGCTCCCCAGTCCTTCTGGCGGACATGATAGCCACCAGGAATGCAGTCTTCGACAAGTGTGACATCTCACACTTGTGCACTAGTTCAAATGGCTTGCCCATGAGCTTTCCCAAAACCAGCAGTAAATCCCACAAAGGTGGAGGTTCACGCACCGGAGGGGATATATGATCGAGGCCTTTAAAAAAGCGCCAGATCACCTTCTCTTGTGCCACCGTCTGCTGACTGGCCTGCGCCCGGTAAGCAGAGATGGCTGCCAGGTGCACCTTTAAGGTCGAAGACCCTTTTTGGACAGAGATTAAAGGTAGTCTAAAATGCTCGCCACAGGACAAGACAGAGGGTCTGAGTCCTTGCCCTGGCACCAAATGGAAAACCTCTTCCATTTGAAGGCGTAACACTTTCTGGTCAACTCCTTTCTGGATGCTTCCACTACTGCAGTACATCCTCAGAGATCCAAAGCCTGGAACTTGAGCGCTCCAAGTACCAGACTGTCAGGTGCAGGTATTGAAGGTCCGGATGGAATACATTCCCTGACTGACTGATATCAGATCCGGCATGCGGAAAGGCGCCTCGGAAGCCTGTTGCTGAGGCTGAGAGATCTGGATACCAGAACTGGTGGGGCCAGTCTAGGGCTACCAGGATCACCTGTGCCTTGTCCCTCCCTCACCTTGAGAAGCGCCGCGTGGATCAAGGAAATGGAGGGAAGGTGCAGAAGATGCCTGGGGGTCCACGGCCTCAAGAAGGCATCCTCTGCAGCAATCCCCGCTGAGGGGGTGTGGGTACTAAAACAGCCTCAGCTTGGTGTTTTCCTTGGAGGCAAACAGGTCCACCATCGGTTTGCCCCGGTGGAAGAAAAGGCTGTACGCTACCTCTGGATGTAGAGACCACTCGTGGGATGTCTCGACTATGTGGCTGAGAGCATCTGCCAGATGATTTGAGGCTCCTGCCACATGGATGGCTAGGAGATCCGCCTCCAGTCTGCTCACGAGTGTCCAGATGCGGAGCACTTCCCTGCACAACAGTCGGGAATGTGTGCCACCCTGCCTGTTGAGGTAGTACATGGTCATGGTAGTGTCCATCTGGACTTGAACCACTTGACCCTGTAGCTGCTGAGCTAATGCTGACAATGCCAGTCTGACCGCTCTGAGCTCCAACAGGTTGTTATGGTATCAGGATTCCTCGGGGGTCCAGAACCCGTGGGCCCTGTTCTCCATGTGGGCTCCCCACCCCGTGAGAGAGGCACTGGTCGTGAGGACGACCGTCGGCTCGGGGCAGACAAACGGGATCCCTTCCTGCAACCGGTCTAGGACGGTCCACCACTGCAGAGCGTGCCACATCTTCTGGGTTACAGTAATCAGATGGTCGAAATGACCTAGGCACTGAGTCCACTGGGTGGCCAGCTCCCACTGAGGGGGGCGTATATGCCACAGGGCCCAACGGACCACGGTGGTGCAGGCCGCCATGTAGCCCAGAAAGTCCCGGGCAGGGCGCAAGTGACCAACCAGAAATGATTGGGCAAAGGAGGAGGGAACCTCCGCCCTGTCCACCAGGAGCTGAGCTCTGGCTCGGCAATAGTCGAACTCTGCCCCGATGAAGCATATCACCTGAGAAGGCACGAGCCCGACTTGGCCTGGTTGATCAGGAGGCCAAGTTGAGAGCAGGTCTGGAGGGCAAGGTCCTGGACCTCTCCACCTCTTGCTGGTGTGGAACCTGCCAAGAACCAATCATCGAGGTAGGGGCACCCGACTCCTCACCTAAGATGGGCTGCCACCACTGCAATGCATTTGGTGAAGACCTTGGGGCCAATGACAGGCCGAATGGCATGGCTCGAACTCTAAAGGGTTCCCTCTGCTCTAAAAGCGGAGGAACCTCTGGTGTGATGGATGGATCAGGATGTGAAAGACATCCTGGAGATCCAGTGAGCAGAACCACATGTTTTGTTCCAGAGATGGTATGATCTTGGGCAGAGTTACCATCCTGAAGGTGCGTGGCCTGAGATACTGATTCAGACTGTGCAGATCTAGAATGGGGCGACAGCCACCTATCCGCTTTGGGACCAGGAAATACCTGGAAGCAAACCCAGAGGTTGACTGGAGGATCTGCCACTCAAACCACTGCCCTCCTTGAGGAGAAGCTGGGCTATGTCGCATCTCAGAGCCGACAAGAGTGTGGGCCGATTCTCTCTCCTCCCGTGGGGCGCGGGCTCGGCTGGGAGGGTACTGCTCAAATTCCAGAGGCAGACCCTGGCTGAACACTTCTAAGACCCACCTGTCCATGGTAACAGCGGACCAGGCGGAAAGAAAGTGGCAGAGCCACCCCCAACGGGAGGACCCAGAGCTGACGAGACTGAGATAGGGGTGGCAACCCCTATCCCATCACTGGGCAGGCTTGGAGGAAGAGAGTCCAGGGCCTGAACCCCGACCTCCCTGTCTGCGGGCTGGTGGAGGCCCGGATTTGGGCCGAGGATGCCAAGTCTGTGCCTGCTGTTGCTGCCCGCCGTGAAAAGAGGGCTGCTGTGCTGCAGTAGCAGGGTGCTGAAAAGGCTTTTTCTGCTGCTTCTTGGAGCCAGGGGCGCTTTGAGCAGGAGTGGCAGAGTCCAAGGTGGCACTGGACTGCTCGATTCACTGAAGTTGGCCAGCCACACCTGGGCCGAAGGGATGGGTACCCAGGAAAGGAACATCAGTGAGTTTGTGCTGGATGTCCACCGTAAAGGTGGAAAGCCTCAGCCAAGCCCTGCAGAGTGAGGCAAAGGCGGCTGCCACTGAACAGGCGCAAGAGTCCCCAAGATCCAAAGCCATCTGAAGCTGCTGCTTGGCAACAGCACAGCCCTGGTCCTGGACCTGCTTGACCATAGTCTGAAGGTCCACAGCGAGGTGCAAGAGAACTTCATCTAAGAAGCCCAACAGGGCATGAGAGAAGTGCACCATGATGATGGCCGAGCTTGCCTGATGGAGGCCTAAAGAGGAAGCTGCACAGACCTTCCTGGCTGTGTGGTCTAGTTTTTTTGACTCCTTGTCAGGAGGTCTATCAGTGTTAGCAGAGCTGCCTGTGCGTTTGAACACAGGCAGTCACCAATTCCTCGGCCGAGGGGTGTTCAGTGAACCCCCGAGAGGAACCCAATGGGCACTGCATGCTTGCGAGCCATCCAGGCAGATGGCGCTGGGCAGGAGGCAGGATGCTACCAAAGCTCCAAGGCTTGGCCAACAATGGGTTCGGCCACAGGTAAGGCTTCCGTGGGTGTATTCCCTCTTAAGAATATCTGTAAAAGGGTACACTCTGCCTTTTTTTCTGGAAAGGCTCCAGGGGCATCCTTGTGGATTTGGAGACAAGGCGGAGAATCCCTTGAAAAGATGAAGGGCCCTTCTCCATCGACAGACTACAGATAGACTAATCGTCCTGTGGGTGAGAGTGTAAGTCTGCGTCTTCTGTATCCGAAGAATCCGGATAGATCGATCGGCCACCAAGGTCCCCTTCAACACGCCTGAGGCGATCAGGCATAAGGGTGACTGACAACCTACGGGGGAGTCCTGGAACCATCCGAGAATCCTTCATAGGAGCCCCTTCCAAAGGCTGTTTAGGTGGCAGCTCCACCACAATTGGCAGACACCCCGATTTTGGCCAAACCGGAGCAGGTTTGGCCAGCTCCGTGGGAGGGGGAAAGCAGAGTTACGTGGGAACTTACTGTAACAATAGATCTTCGAGAGAGGTTCATTCAGTAGGTCATCACATATAGGACTGGCGCCACTTGGTGTTTGGCCACATGGCAGACCTTTCTAGCAATACCTGACGGGGACAGCCCACCCGACGTCATGTGACTGACATCAGCGTGACTGTATATAGTGGGTGGTCCCCATGCACACCCTCCAGTTCTCCCGACGGAGCCAGGAAGAGGCCTAACAGCAGAAGCAAACAGGATTTGGAGTCCCTGCAAAACACAAATGAGGGGAAGGAGGGAGGGAAAAATATGATCTACTGAAGGAACCTCTCTCGAAGCTCTACTGTTACAGCAAGTTCCTATGTAACTGCACTATCTTACTTCGAGAGGGTTCCTTCAGTAGGTCATCACATATAGGACAGAGTCCCAAGTAGTCTCTCCAAGGAGAGACCGATAGAAACTAGGGAGGAGGAGGAACCAACTTCAACAGAAAACTGGAATCCAGAATGGACCCAGCCTAGGACAGAAGGCCCTGCAAGACAGCTAGGCAGGCCAGCCCCACCTAGAAGCAATGTCCAGACTGTAATGTTTGGTAAAGGTATGGACAGAACTCCAAGTAGCAGTGGCACAAATATCAGCCACAAAAACGTTACGCAAGAAAGCAGCGGAGGCAGCCATTCCCCTAGTAGAATGACCTCTAATGGGACCAGGCAGAGGTTTTTCATACTTCTGGTAACAGAACCTAATGCAGTTGCCTAACCATTTGGACAGGCCCTGCTTAGAAACCAGTTTGCCCTTCAATCTAGGGGCAAAGGAAACTAACAGCTGGTCGCAGGTATGGAATTCTTTGGTTCGGTGAGTGTAACACTGGAGAATCCAATGAACATCCATCATATGAAGGAGTGCCTCACCTCTGTTAGAGGGACACTGGTAATACACAGGAAGCTCTACTGATTGATTCAGAGTGGCTTCTGACACCACCTTGGGAAGAAACTTCGGATGCGTTCTGAGGACTGCCCAGTCCCTATGGAAAATCAGATAGGGCTCCTTACAGACTAGAAAGTGAAGCTCCGAAATCCTTCAGGATCACGTGATGGCCAAGAGAAACAGCGCCTTCCAGGAAAGGAAGTGCAAATCACAGCTCATAGCCGGCTCGAAAGGAGGAAGGGTGAGCTTTTCCAATACGAAGTTCAAGTCCCAAGTAGGAGTTGGGCTGCAGATGGGGGGTTTTAGATGGAGAATCCCTTTCAGAAAGGTTTTCGAAACCTCCAACTAAGCCACAGGTTTACCATCCACTAGCTTGTGGTACGCCAAGATAGCCGAAATGTGGACCTTCAAGGAAGAGTACGAAAGACTGGAGTCTGACAAGTGAAGGAGGTATTCCATGACTTGCGGGGCAGAACAAGAGAAGGGGTTTCAACCCTTAGCGGTCGCCTAGATGGAAAACAGTTTCCACTTCATGGCATAAGTGGAATGAGTAGAGGGTTTTCTGGCCTCAATGATGACTTTAGCATCCCAGGAGGAGATCCCGAAGCGAGAGATCACTATGTCTGCAGGAGCCATGCCTGAAGATGCAGAGTCCTGAGCCCTGGATGTAACAATCAACCTTAATCCCCAGTCAGGAGGTCGTGAGTAACTGGAGGCGGAACCAGTGGTTCCCTGGAGAGCTGTTGCAGCAGCGGGAACCAGATCTGTCTCAGCCAGAGAGGAGCAATGAGGATGATCTTTGCCCTCTCCACTTGAAGCTTGAGAATGACCCTCTGTACAATGGAAAATGGAGGGAAGGCATAGAAAACTTTCCCTGTCAAGACAGACAATGCGTCGTTCCAAAAAGCACCTTGCCCTGGAACGAGCGAAGCAAAAGCTGGGAAGTTCTGCGTTGGATTCGGAGGCGAAGAGGTTGATTTCTGGACACCCCAATGTAGGAAGGTGGATTCCGCCACTTCCTGATGCATTCCCACTTGTGAGCTAGGGTCCGAGACCTGCTGAGACTGTCCATCAGGACGTTTAAGATGCCCAGAATGTGCACGGCCACAAAGATCAGATGGTGCTGGACTGCCCAGTTCCACATCCGTGTCGCTTCCCCGCACAGGGGGTACGACTGGGTTCCTCCCTGTCTGCTGATATACCAAGCCACGGACATGTTGTCCGTTTGGATTAGCAGTGAACCCTTCGGAATAAGGGACTGGAAGGCCTGTATAGCGTACAGGACTGCCCTCATTTCCAGAACACTGATATGTAAAGAAGTCTCCAAGCTGGACTATAGTCCCTGGGCTTGGTGTTCTCCACCCCATGTTCGAGGCATCCGTGGTGAGGGAAGCTAGGGTGCCGGGCTCCAGAAGAGAAGCCCCAAGGAAAGATTGTGAGAATCCATCCACCAATGCAACTCATTCTGAACCCCGAGGAAACCAGTACCGAATGATTCAGATCCTCCAGAAGCAGATCTCACTGCACCCACAAGGACCACTGAATGACTCTTGTGAAGCCTCGCCAGGGGAACTGTCGTGATGGAAGCCACCATCAGGCCCAGAAGGCGCAGGACCTCCTGAGCCAGGATGGTCCTGACGGAAGCCACTTCGGAGGCCCGACAGAGAAGGGTCTTCACCCTGTCTGGAAGAAGAAGAAAGACTCTGCACTGGACAGTATCCAAGACTGCCCCAACAAACTGTAGCCTCTGGGCAGGGATGAGGGAGGACTTGGGAACACTGACTGTGATCCCAAGTCTGTTGAAGAGGTCTAGAGTGAAGGAAAGAGCCTCTAGCAAAGAATCCCTGGATGGGACTGAAATCAGACAGTTGTCCAAGTAAGGGAAAACCACAATACCTCTGTGGCGTAAAAGGCCGCAAGCACCGCCAGGCACTTGGTAAAGACCCGTGGTGCCAAAGACAGCCAAAAGAGAGTGCTTGAAACTGAAAGTGCTCCCCCTGGAACCAAAAGCACAGGAACCAGCGGTGGCTGGGGAAGACAGGGATGAGCAGGTAGGCATCCAGCATACCCACAGCACAGAGCCAGTGGTTCTCCATAAGTAGTGGAAGGAGGCTCTGGAGGGTCAGCATCCGAAATTTTTTCTACTCGACAAACTGATTTAGCTGGCTTAAGTCGAGTATGGATCTGAAGTCCCCTGACTTTTTTGGAACCAGGAAAAAATGGGAGTAAACCCCTTCCTTGCCAGAGGAATGTCTTATATGCTTCCTTGAGTAGGCGGTTTACCTCTTCTTGAACAAGGAGGGCCTGGTCCCACGAGTAGGAGGACTTCTTTGGTGGACTTTCTGGGGGAATTTCCAGAAACTCTATGGTGTGTCCAACGGACACTAGTTGCAGGACCCATTCGTCTGAGGTGATCGCCCTCCACTACTGTGCGTGGCGGCCGAACCTCCCCCCCCACTTGCTCTTTGTCGAGAGACTGAGGAGGCAGTGGGGATGAGAAGTCAAGAAGTGGCAGGGCATTCAGGGGGATGACCCCCTGAACTTCTTTGGTTTTTGAAGGCAGGAGGGGTGGATGAACCCGTGGCCTTGCGCTTCTCATGGCGGCACACTGGGGTGTTCTTTCTCTGCCTCCAGGTCCTTTTCCAAAAGGGCTGCTGCTGCTGGAAGCCCGATCGGCACATGGATCTCACAGACCTAAAGGCAAGGCCCCTGTCCCACAGGTCTGTAATAATGTCCTTGGTGTCCCCACCAAAGAGTACTGAGCCCCTAAAGGGGGTATCCTGAATCGCCGACTAGACCTCGTTGGCAAGTCCGGAGAGGTGAAGCCAGGAGTGCCGTCTAAGGGCAACGGCAGTTGCCGAGGTATGTGCCACCGAATCAACGGAGTCATAAGTGGTGCGTAAAGCATGCCTTCACGAGATTTTAGAGAGGTGAAGATCCTTGGCAAGTTCCTCCTTTAAGGGCGTGGGGTCCATGGACTGGACTTGTGCCTCTAACCTGGCGGTGGGCCACATAGTTAAGGGACCAGAGGACGCATGTGGACAATGAATAAATCTTTCTCCTGAACTGGTCCATCTGCCTCGAACCTTTGTCCGGAGGAGATGTGCTCATGTGCTTTGGCGCTGAGGAGCAGTCTTGAGCCACAGAGATGACCACAGAGTCAGCCTTGGGATGTTCCTTCAGGAACGGGGCATCCTTCAGCGCCTGGTAAAGTCTGTCCGCACATTTGGGGACGGCCAGGAGAGAGAGAATGAGGCATCTGCCAGACGGTAGTGGTGAGGTGCAATCCAAAGAGAAATGGGGACCGGAGACAGAGACTCTAGGTCGAGGTGTTCTGCGAGCCTCTGTCTCATAGGGTCCTGATCCTCAGACTCCCAGTCAAAGTAATCCTTCATGGATCTCAGAAGGTCCGAAAAGGCAGGGTCCTCTAGTGGAGATTGGGAAACCTTGCCTTTGGGACCTCTTGTGAAGACTCATCAGCCGCTCTGAGCTACTGCCACCATCCACCCCTCAATAGGATGGTGGTATTGGGAAGAGAAACATCCTGACAAGTCTTCCCTGAGATGTGGACAGTAGCAATGGAGGAACTGCTCGGGAAGGGGACCTGGGAGATCGGTAGTGGGAGCTAGTCTCCGGGTCCAAGACCAACTCCAACCAGGCCCCCTGCCACCAAGACTGAATTAGGGTCTTGGAAACCGGAGAAACAGGGGGGGGGGAATTACCACTGGAGGTTAATAACCCTGGAATCCCTGATAAGAAGAGTAGGGATGAAACCCAGGGTAAAACTGTCTGAAATTACTCCAGTCCTGAGCGGGGCTTGCCGAGTAGTGGTCCCCAGGAACCCCCTGTGGGTAATTCGGAATAGTTTGGGGTCTAGAGTAAATCCTTGTCGTCAGACCCGCCGTAGTATATATAGGCTGGTGGTCTGGCGTCAGGACTGCCCACGTCAGGGGAACCGACACCACCCAATCCGGCGCCGGAAAGAGATCCAGCGTCTGGGCCTGACGAAGGGGCCCTGGCGGCGGGACCTGATCTGTCATCAGGGCCAGAAGGCTGAGGCCAGTCGAAAGGTCCAGGCTGCAGGACTGTCGTTGGGATGTCTGGTGTCGGAGGGGGCACTGGAATCCTGCCCAAAGGCGGCGGAGGGGGCCTCCACAGTAAGGCCTGCTGGCTAAGGAGGAGCCTCCTTCTCCTTGACCCTGAGAGAGGAACGCGGAGATGACCCCGTAGCAGACAGTGTTGAGGGGTCCGCCGCTATCGTCGCCAGAAGTACCCGCCAGGGAGGGGGTGGATTATGGTGAAGGAAAAAGGGCTTTCTCCCTCTGGTTCCGCTGGATGTCGGGTGAGATGCCATTAGGCCCCGACAGGGGAACCGCACCAATGTGACCGTCAGGGACGTCCGTCTTAGCGGGTAGAGTCAGGCAAGGGACGAGCCCTTGACCGGCTGACCCGCTATGGTCTTACCAGACTTACCGTCCGATTTTCTGGGCGGTGGTTGGGCCTTGCTCGAGGGCCGCGAGTTGTCCGCAGAGCACTCCCGCTCCCTGGATTTCTCTTTATGCTTCTTGGAAGGAGGAGATTTTTCAGCCGAGTACTCTCAACTGGTCCATCTTCCTTTCAAGGGAAGCCAGGTGGCTTTTAAAGATGGGCCACCAAAGCCTGCTGTCTCCTTTTCTTTGTGGCCTGATTGAAGGTCTGACTCTCAGGGCAGGAGGAAACAGGATGGTCCGGGCCTAAACAGAGGAAGCACTTGAGGTGACAAATGACCTGGCTAAGAAAGGGATTAGAGAAGTGCAGGAAGAGTTTGTGGAATTGGGGAGGGGCCTTAGTCAAGTAGCACACACGGTAACCTTCTCGGAGGTGCGGCCCATCTATGGCATAGGAGAGGCTATGGTGTTCCGCACCATGGGATTCAATCAGTGGTTGAAAAACTGGTGTGGAGCTCAGGGATTTGGCTTCACTGGGGACTGGGGGTCCACCTGGAGTGATGCAAGCCTATACTGGCATGATGGGTTGCATCTGTCTGGGAGGGGAACCAGGATCCTAGGTGACAGGTTTAAGTGCTTCATTGGCAAGCTTTTAAACTAGCCAAGGGGGGAGGCACTGGAAAGGAGCAGGGAAATCCTAGCGCCCCCCCAAATAATCACGGTAGTAAGTGTGGCAAACACCAATATAGAGGTGTCGATAGGGAGAAGGGCAGGGTAAATGGAGAAAGTGAAAGGCAAGAAGGACAGGGATGGGGCAAAAGGGAGTAAGGCCATCAGGAAATGGAGGGTAATGAGTACCAATGCCCGTAGTCTGGGCAACAAGCTCCCTGAGCTGGTGGTCTTGATGGAAGAGGGATGCCTGGATATCGTAGCAGTCACAGAAACATGGTACACAGAGAACAATGACTGGGATGTTAACATACCAGGGTACATAACCTACAGGAGAGACAGGCAGGGGAGAAGAGGGGGAGGAGTAGCTCTCTATGTAAAGGAAGGGATAAAAGCAACTGAACAAAAAGAGTAAACAGGGAGGAGAGGAGGCACTGTGGGTCATCTTGGAGACTGGAAAGGGCACCACAATCCGCACAGGGGTTGTGTACAGAGACCCCATGTCAGGGAGAGGGAATGGACAAGGATATGATAGAAGGCATTCTTAGAATGGCAGAGAAAGGGGAGATACTGTTGATGGGAGACCTGAATATGCCAGATGTTAACTGGAGCACATCTGCCGCAGCCACATCCAAGAGCAGGGCCATTCTTGATGCCTTACAGGTGGCAGGCATTAGACAGCTAGTTTCAGAACCCACTCGTGAGGGAGCAATCTTATACCGCATACTCTCAAACGGGGGCAGTGAGAGGATCTCAGATCTAGAAGTGGGTTGCCATCTGGGGACAAGTGACCATCAAACAGTGTGGTTCACGTTAAACTCAGCTACACAGTCAAGCCATACAAAAGTGAGGGTACTGGACTTTAGGAGGGCTGACTTTGGCAAGATGGGAGAGTGCCTCAGAAAAGCACTAGCAAATAGGCTAGAAGGAGGTGTGGAGCAACAATGGGGAATCATCAAAACTGCCATCACAGAGGCAACAAGCCTTTGTGAAGCAATAAACAAATCAAAACGAAAGAAAAAGCCACTACTGTTCTCAAAAGAGGTGGCTGTGAAAGTCAGGAAGAAAAAGATAGCATTCCGGAAGTATAACGAAACACAGAAGGAGCAGGACAGAAAGCTGTACCAGTTAAGGCAGAAGGAAGCAGGGAGGGAAGTCAGAATAGCAAAGGCCCAAACTGAGGAAAAGATAGCTAACTCAGTTAAGAAGGGGGATAAAACCTTTTATAGGTACATCAGCGAGCGTATAAAGACAAAGGGAGGGATAGTGAGGCTGAATAGAATGAACGGTGGGTGGGCAGAGGGGGACAGTGAAAAAGCAGGATACTGAATGAATATTTCTGCTCAGTATTCACAAAAGAGGAGGGGGAAGTGCCTAATCCAATTAACAGAAGCACTCTTGATGGGGTGGGGGGGGTATCCCAGTCCTTTCACAGAAGAAAGGGTTCTGCAAGAACTCCTAAATTGAAGGTGGACAAGGCAGTGGGTCCTAATGGAATTCACCCAGAATTCTAAAAGAATTAAGGGAGGAACTAGTGAAAGCACTGGCTACTCTTTTTTAACAAATCATGGAGGATGGTGTCGCATCTTAGGACTGGAGGAAGGCGGATGTGATTCCCTCACAAAAGTGGGACCAAGACAGAGGCAGGAAACTACAGACCTGTCAGTCTGACCTCTGTGGTAGGAAAGTGATGTAGTCACTTCCTGAAGGAAAGAATAGTTGAGTACCTAGAGGCTAGGTGGAGCACAGGACCCCAGGCAGCATGGGTTCACAGCGGAAGGTCAGTGTCAGACTAATCTAATAGATTTTTGACTGGGTGACCAAAGTAGTAGACCAGGGAGGGGCTGTGACATGGCCTACCTAGACTTTAGCAAGGCATTTGACACAGTCCCACACAAAAGATTAATAGTCAAATTAACCAGCCTGGGAGTGGGTCCCAGGGTGGTAGCCTGGGTAAAACATTGGCTGCACAACAGGACACAGAAGGTAATTGTAAATGGAGTCCACTCTGAAGAAAGAGGGTTACTAGTGGGGTACCACAGGGTTCATTATTGGGTCCAGTCCTTTTTAATGTCTTCATCAGTGACATTGCAGAGGGACTGGAAGGAAAAGTATGCCTTTTGCAGATGACACAAAGATCTGCAACAGGGTTGATACACAAGGAGGCATGGAAAGGATGAAAAGGGACTTGGCAAGGTTGGAGGAATGGTCAGAAGTATGGCAGCTAGGATTCAATGCAAGAAGTGCAAAATAATGCACCTGGGAAACAAGAACCCAGGGAAGAATACACAATTGGTGGGGAGTAGTAACAACAACAAAAAGGAAAGGGACCTGGGGGTAATCATATCGATGACCTTAAGTTAACAAGCAATGAAAAGGTGTAGGGAGGGCTGGGGGTATACTGGGATGTATAGGGAGAGACATCAGCAGCAGAAAACAGGAAGTTGTTATCCTCTGTACAGACACATGGTAGACCCCATCTGGAGTACTGTGTCCAGTTCTGGAACCCCATCTCACAGGACACCAGACAGGATAGAGGTAGTCAGAGGAGGGCAACTAAATGTGCAGGGTCTGCAAGAGAAGCCGATGAGGAGAGACTAAAGGAGCTTAATATGTATACCCTTGAGGAAAGAAGGGGGGGACATGATAGAAACTTTTGGCACTCCCAGTGGAATCAACAAAGTCCAAGAGGGTAGCATCTTTCAGAAAAGAGACTTGCAAGAACAAGGGACACAATTTAAAGATAGAAGGAGGGTGGTTCAGGGCAATGTGAGGAGTATTATTTCACAGAGAGGGTAGTGGATGCATGGAACAGCCTTCCTGAGGAGGTTGTGGAGTCTAAAACTGTCGGAGAATTCAAGAATGCATGGGACAGACATAAGGCAATTCTTGTGGGGGGTAGGAAGAAATAGGCTGTTGGTTAACTAGAATCTGCGGCCTATCCTGTAGGTAGGGAAATGGGCAGACTAGATGGGCCAAGCGGTCCTCATCTGCCGTCAAAGTCTATGTTCTATGTTTCTATGTGACAGTCTTTATGCGGGATCTGTGTGCCACAGGATGAGCATTTGTTTTTGGGTGAAGACATCAAGAAAGAAAATTGACAAAAAGGCGAGGAAAAACTGAGCAAGAGACTTTCACGACGATCGCTAATGGAAGTCTGCAATGCGACTGACATGAGGCGATGGCGGGAAAGAACTGGAAGGGCGGTCCCCATCAGGTATTGCTAGAAACACTCGTCGATGCCCGACGCCAGGTGGCGCCAGTCCCATATGTCGCGATGACCTATGGAAGAACACTCTCGGTAAGATCAGATATGACAGGTTCCAAAGAAGTTGGCTTCGGCCTAGGAGGCAAAGTCAAGTAATGGCTGGAGTAGAAACAGTGGCCAGCTTCTGTCTGGACAGAATCAGCTGCTGACACATCAAATCCTCATAGCGTTGACGGAGTTTCCGACGAAGCCTCCCCTAATCCGAGAAGGACGAGGATGACAGATGGCGTCACATCTTTTTAGAGTGCTTATGCGCCTTCCTCAGCCTGTCAGTCGAGGGGGTCCTAGATGCCGACCTTTGATCGAATTGACTGATTTGGTCTTTCGGGAGACACCAGGGGAACTGGCGATTTACCCGGATCAGAGACAGGTTCCTCGATGGGATTCCCAGCTGTCTGGGTCTCATCAAGAAGAGGCATGACCAGAGTCAATGTCAAAGAGTCATCAGGCAACAATGGGTCAACAGGATTGAGAACAGTCTCAATCTCGTTGACTGAGACCTCGGACGACTGGCCAGACATCAAGGCCGCGAAGCCAGTGGCCAAGGAAGCAATTTCGACAGAAGTTGATATTACCGGCTCCTGGGACAAAGATCGCTCACAATCCCAAGATCATCTTTGCTGAGACGAAGATGATTTCAGATCCTTTTCCATTTTACAGGACCGAGAGGAATGCGAGCCCACAGTTCCCTTGCCTTTAGTGGGGAGGGATTGACACAGCTCTCAAAAGGAACCCAAAACGTGGAGCCCAGATTGAGGGGAACAAAAACTACCGAGAAGAGGATTCCGGTTTATGCTTGCTTCTTCTTCAAGGCCTGCATGTGTTCCAGCTGCTCGTGGACCTCAGAGGCTGCGGAGACCCGCCCACCGGGCCTCTTTGGATTTCACCTGAGGATTCCGTTTCTCAGGCCTGCCCAACAAGGCATGTGAGGGCGATCGTTGAGGGCGTTTGGGTGGAATCACGAGACACATCTTTCAAGTCTGGGTGTCATGGGCTGACATCCGGGCAGTAGACACACGTGGTATGGATTGCGCGCAAAATTTTTGGCAGCATGGCACCGCCAAACTGGGGAAATTTATCTTCCTTGGACCGATAACAGAGCATAGTCGCTAGCTTGAACTAGCCTAATTTTTGGAATAACCTAAGGGTTAGAAGCCAGGGCCTACAAAAGCAATCGCAAAGAGGAGGCAACCTGAATCTTCCAGTGGAAAGGAAGATCTGGCATCATGGGGCACAGCTGAAGGCTATACCACCTGGGTGGGTGGGAGGAGCCAGCTTGAAGACCTTCCAGCAAGATTTAAAGGGGAAAGGGACATGCCAGCAAGTGTAGTTCAGAACACAGCCACAACCCTAGAACTCATAAATTTTAATTATAGCCAAATCAAGGAAACATTTTAAAATATGAAGGACCTACATCTCATCAGTTTTGACCTCTCTGTTGGTACTGCTCACCACACACACTGTCCCCAAGGTCAAAAAGAACATCAGCCCAAACCTTTTATTTCATATTTACTTATTTTATTAAGTAGGTACAGTGATCTAATGGACTTTTTGCAGGCACGAGCCCCAGACTCAGAAAAGATCGATACTGGTTGAGAGTTGGTATAAATCATGATATCTGTAACCAATCAGGATTATTTATTTCTAAACATTCCAAAACACTCAACCATAAAATGAGGGTTACTCACCTGTAACTGTAGTTCTAGGAATGGTATATGGTGCACATCCAAACTCTGTCAAGTCTTCTTCCCCTTTAAATCTGCGGATGTCTTCAAGCTAAGCTCCTCCCACCCACCGAGTGGTATACTCCTTGGTCCCACCCTGTATGTCAGATCTTCAACGCTGGAAGCAGGGATCCATGAGCCACTTGCCAGGGAAGGCTGTGCAGGTTCTGTGGATGTGCACCATACAACACCCTCAGAACTACGGTTGCAGGTGAGTAATCTTCATTTCTAGGGACGTGATATGATGCACTATCCACACACTGGCAGACTCCAAAGCAGTTCCCCAGCAGGAGGGGGCAAGGCACACACCACTACTTGGCATAGAAGGACTGGAGGACCAAGGTCTCAAAACCAGCATTCCAGCATGACTGGAGGTCAATGAGGTAGTGGAAAATGAAGGTGTGTGCTGACTTCCAGGTAGCAGCCCTGCAGATCTCCTGGATAGGGATGTCCCTTAAAGCAGCCACCGAGGCAGTGGAATGAGCCATTAGCCCTATGGGAGGCTCCCTATCAGCCAACCTACAGTAGAGGTTGATGCAGGAGACTATCCACTGTAAATCTTCCGCTTAGCTGCCAGTCTTCCAGGTGCAGCTTCAGTGTAGGTCACAAACAGATGGTGAACCACTCCCCAAACTCCAGCCATGTGCTCCCTGTAGAAAGCGAGCGCTTGCCTGAGGTCCAATGACTGAAGCCTGTGCTTGGCTTCCGAGGTTGGACTGGTGAAGTACACCAGCAGGTTAATCACCTGATTAAGGCGAAATTTTGGCACAACCTTTGGGAGGAACTTTGGGTGGAGAATGACCTTGTCCTTGTGGAAAACCAAATACGGAGACTCCATCAAAAGAGTCTGGAGCTCACTGATCCTTCTGGTGGAGGTGACAGCCTCTGAGAAGGTGGTCTTGCACAACATGTATGACATCTCATACCTGTGCACTGGTTCAAATTGCTTGCACATGAGCACTGCCAGCACCAGCATCAAGTTCCAAGGTGGTGGTGGATCATGCACTAGTTGGGAACAGGTGTCAAGACACGCTGAAGAAATACCATACCACCTTCTCCTGTACAATCGTCGGCATAACAGCCCGCACCGGTATGCAGAGATGGCTGCCAGCATCACCCCTGAGGGTTGTCTCACTCAGTCACGAATGAGAGGGACCACAGGTAGTCACCAAAGAGCACGCTCAGGGGTCTCAAACTCCCAGCCCAGGCACCAAATGGAAAATCTTTTACATTTAAAGGTATAGCACTCATGTGTCAACTCCTTCCGGGAAGAATCCACAATGTGGAGCAACTCTAGCCGCTCAGGAACCAGGCTGGCAGGTGCAGAGACTGAAGGCATGGGTGCAGGACCTTTCCCTTGTGACAAGACAGCAGATTTGGGCACAGAGGCAAACATCACGGAGACCTGCTGCTGAGGCGATCTGGGTACCAAAACTGGCATGGCCAGTCCAGGGCCACTAGGATCATACATGTCTTGTCCCTCCGCACCTTGACTAACACCCTGTAGATCTGGGGAAAGCGCAGAGGAGGCCTCGAGTCCAAGGCCTTGTGAAGGCATTCCCCATCAGTGTACAGCCTTAGCTTTGCGCTCTTCCAGGAGGCAAAACAGGTAGTTCACCACCTCCTGATCAGAGACCAATCTTGATGACACCTCTTCCACCTGGTTGAGGGCATCCAGTAGCCGATTGGGGGTTCCTACTATATGGATAGCCAGGAATTCTGCACACAGGCTGAGCACAAGGGTCCAGGTGTGGAGAGCCTACTTGTTCAGGTAATACATGGTCATGGTATAGTCCATCTGGACCTACACAACCTCGACAAATGGAGCGAATTCCATCAAATCGAGCTGCACTGTATGGCTCCCAGCAGGTCGATGTGGTGATGGGAACTCCTGGGAGGCCATCACCCGTGGGTCCTGTAGTTTCCCAGGTGCACTCCCCATCCCTCCAGAGATGTGTTGGCTACAAGGGTGACTGTTGGTTTTGGGGGGGGAAAACAGGACTCCCTCCAGGTATTCTGGGATAAGCCCCACTGGATGGCAGCCCACACTGGCTGGGTCACTGTGACTGGCTGGTCCAGGGGACCTAGGCGCTGAGACCACAGTCAGCCCAACTCCCACTGTGGATGTCACATCAGCCAGCAGGCCCATTTAACCAAACTGGTGCAGGATGCCATGTACCCCAGCAGCCACAGCAAGTCCTTGGCAGGGTATAAGTGCCCAAACCTGAAATGATTGGGCAAAGGAGGTAAGATCAGATGCCTGATCCACAGGGAGTCAGTCCTTGGCCTGGAGAGAGTATAGCTCTGACCCAATGAAGTGAATCACCAAGTAGGTGTCTCCTTGGTTTGCAACTGGCCGTGCTGGACCAGAACGCCCAAATCTCTGCAGGTCTGGAGGACTAGGTCCTCGAATCGCTTCACAGTCTCCTTTGGTTGGCCTGGCGCTCAGTCAGTAGTCCAGGTAAGGGTAGAGTTGGAACACTTGGTGCCTCACGAATGCAGCCATTAGTGCAATGCACTTAGAGAAGACCCTGGGGGCCGAGGAGAGGCTGAAAGTCATTTCCTGGAACTCAAACAGAATCTCCCTCTGCATGGAACCAGAGGCATCACCAGTGGGATGGATGGACTGGAATGTGGAAGGTGGTGTCCTGGAGGTCCAGGGAGCAGAACCACATGCCCTATTCCAGTGATGGAATAATGGGGATCAGAGTGACCATCCCGAACTTGTGCTTCCTCAAAAACTGATTTAGATCAAGAAGACCCAGTATGGGGCACCAGCCCCCTGTCTGTTTCAGAACCAGGAAGTACCTGGACACAAAGCCCTGACTTGCTGTGCAGTCTGGGACATGGACTATGGCTCCTTTTCAAAGCTGAGTAATGTCCTCTCTGAGGAGGATATTGTGTCCTGCGACACTACAGAGCTGCTGGGCGTTGGGACAGAGCAGCAAGAGAACCTCACAATTGAGAGGCAACCCTCTGCTCACCACTTCTAGCACCCATCTGTCCGGAGGATGATGGACCAGTTGTGCAGAAGTGGTGAAACTGCCCCCACCCCCCAAATCAGGCAGTTGAGGAAGGGATCTGGAGGCAGAAGGTGAAGACTCTCCCAACCCATCACTGTGCAGCTTTGGAGAAAGCACAAGCACCTGCTGCCGGAGGGGCACCTACCCCTACCTCCACTGTTCTTGGGCCCTGGCCAACGATCCTGGACTTGGGGCACCAAGCTTGAAATTGCCCCTGTTGGGGCTGCTGTGGTTGAAAGAGCAGCAAATGAAAGGGCTTCATTTTCAGCTTATGCCCCTTCTAGTCTTACTGAGAAGAGGTCACAAAATCTAGGAGTCACTGGACTTCCCAACCCTGGTTAGATGCCCTTCCACCTCTGGGTCTAGAGTTTGGTACCCAAGAAGGAATGTTGGCCAATTTTGTGCTGGGTGTCAGCAAAGGTGGAGATCTGCACCTGGGTCCTGCAATGCATTGAGCAGTCACTGCCACAGAAGGCGCACAAGAGTCGATGCCCAAGGCTGTCTGGAGTTTGTGTTAGCCAGCGCTGGACCCTAGCCTCTGACCACCTTAACTGCAATCTGAAAGTCAGCAAGAGGCAAGGATGGACATGGTCCAAGACTCCCATCAGACAGTGACCACAGCTGGTCATCATCAGGGCATTCCTCACCTGAGAGAGGCCCAGGAGGATACAGCATAGACCTTCTCCACTGTGTGGTCAAGCTTTTAAGACTCCTTATCCAGGGGTTGTCCACATTCCTAACATTGCCAGTTTTCTGGAAGACAGAGTCAGCCACCACCCTTGGCCAAGAGGTGGTCCAAGAAACCAGAAAAGGTGCTGTTAGGACTGCATACTTGCAGACCATATGGGCTGAGGGTGTTGTATAGGAAGGCTGGGAGCTGCCAGAGCCCGTCCCAGGATGGCTCCAGCAATTGGGAAGGTGCTCCTCAGGATTCATCCCTGTCTGCAATTTCAGTGAGGGAGTATTTAGCCCTCCTGTGAACTGGTTCAGAGGATCTCCATGGACTCAGATAACAATATGAACAAAGGACACAGCCCTTGGTCAGTGGTCGGCCCTTTGGAAGATTCATGGTCGAACCCAATGGTCCTAGAGGACTGCATGGAGGACCCACTGGAGTCAGAGGGCGACTCTTCAAAACATGGCCCTCAGCTGTTTCTCGCCATGCACCACTCTGGATTAGTTTGAGTAGGCAATCTCCATGGACAAGCCTGGCAAGCTGGTAGCCAGATGGGAGTCTTTGGTGGGGGCTCCCTGCATCGACTGCCGTGGCAGTGGTTCCACCCTAACTGGGTGAGAGGCAGGTGTCAGCAACACCTGTATCAGCAGGACCATATCAGGCTGGACCGGCAGCAACCAAGGATTTGCTGGGGTCCAGGGTAAGACCCTACCCTGCCCAACCAAGGCCCACTGCTGCCACAGCAGGTCCTCATAGCACCAACACAGCTTGCAACAGAACATCTCTTCGATGGATGACAAAGAGGAGAAAGAGTGACTGCAGTGGCGCCTCCCTGATGAGCAAGAGCCAGAGTATGAGGAGTCCCTCAACCGTGCCCAACAACTAGACTGCTGATGGCGGGGAAAAGCAGGTGGAGGGACCCCTCTGTTGATCACACAGACCGGTTCCTGCTGCACGACCCCAGTGGGAAGAAGTTTCTGAGAAGAGACAGAGGGGTCCACTGACTGCCCTGACCCTCCTGAGAGACACACAAAAGGACAGTGGACATAGAGATTGAGTAGTCCTCAACCCCTTCCAACAATGGGTCGACCGCCTGGTCAGCCTGTGTCGAGGCCAACAAGCCCAATGGGGTTACTATGAACTAATGGTTTGACCTCAGCTAAAACTGGCTCAGCTGAAGCAAGAGTGCTCAATGGCTGCTGAGCAGTTGAGGAAATCGCAGGAGTGGGAACAGTGGCTCGTTCCCGGTCCCATGACCGATGGTGGGACTTTTTAGCTTTCTTCTTCTTGCTGTGGTGGGAGAGGCCCTCCCTGAAGGGACTTACACTTGTACCGTAAGATCCCAGAGTAGTGCTGAGACTGACAAGGCCTCTTCCGCAGCCTGAGCCGCCACCTCTTCCATCGCTGCAAGCTGGGCCACAGATCCCGCAGCTGCAGTGATCACCTTGCGGGTATCCTTGGAATGAACCAGGGTTCTGTTCGGCTGATCGAGAAGACTATGGACGTAGCAGTGTTTGAGAGACAACAGCAAAAAGGTCTTGCAGAGGCTGCAGGTGTCGACTTTGTTCTGCCCTAGCAATAAATACACACAAGGTGCAGGTCCGCTCCTCAACATCTTCTGGTTGCACTGTATGCAACGCTAAATTATGGACCCTATTTGGATTCCTCTCAGTCTATAGTGGCTTCAACCACAAAATGGAATCTAATATACTCACAAAGTAGTTTTTAAACATGTGTGCCAATGGCACACTTAGATTAGGCCTCCACTGCACAAAGAATTGTGAAAGACAAAACCTTACTCTTCCAGCAGAAAGGAAGATCCGAGGAGCATACCTCCTGGGTGGGTGGGAGAAGCTTACCTTGAAGATGTCCAGTAGATTTAAAGGGGAAAAGAAGACTGCCAGAGTGTGGATAGTACACCATATCCATGCCCCTAGAAAGGGTCTTTCATGCTAAGTACAGCTGACATAGTCCAATTCCTACACATGGGGTTCTCTAACCGTCACAGTGGTCTCACTGGCGGTGGTATTAATATTATTGCTCAAGATTGGCCAATAATATATTACAATTTAAAAAAAAAATCCTTCCACCAATGTGCCAGTTTCCAGGGCAGCTGTGTGAGAGACTATTATTCACAGAACAGGAGTCCCACATGCAGAGGAAAGGAGCGCTCTGACTGGGAGTGCTCCCTCGATCTATAATAACCATAAAAGGGTGTCTCATGCTAGCAGTTCCTAAAAGTACAGTTATGTAAGAAAATACCATAACAGTAGATCTTCGAGCGGAGCTCTTGCAGCAGGCAATATCAGTAGGACTGAAGCTGTCAGGCACCAGGACCACACACACACGCAAAACCTCTAGTTAACAGTCTATCATGGGGACCACCCCCGCTGACTTCAGCACACTGATGTCTGCCTATCCTATAAAGGAGGCAGTCCCCCAGATCTACCTCAGTTCTCCCACCGGAGACCCCAGTGCATAAGGTGCAAAAAGAAGAACTGTGTGGTTCCTCAAAGCCAAGGGAAAAGTAGAATAAATGTGAAGGAGAAACAACCATCAGGGGAAGGAGGGAGGGAAAGCAGCACCGGCTGCAAGAGCTCCTCTTGAAAATCTACTGTTAGGGTAAGTTCTTATGTAACTGTACTATCTTACTTTGAGGGGGCTCTTGCAGCAGGCAACACCAGTAGGACGGAGTCCTAAGCAATACTGGAACCTGTCCCAAAGAGCAGCCAGGAGGAGGCAGAAAGTATCAGCCGAAAATTCAGGAAAGAAGACCCTGAAGGACTGGGAGTCCGAAACTGGCCCTGTGTCTGGAAGCAATGGCCAGACTATAGTGGCGGACAAAAGTGTGAACAGAACTCCAAGTGGCAGCTGCACAGAAGTCCACAGCAGACACATTCCTCAAACAGGCGGCAGAGACAGCCATTCCTCTGGTGGAGTGCCCCTTAACTGCCCCGATAGGCTTGCTGTCACGATACGGTATGTAGGGCAATGCAATTTGCCAATCATTTCGACAAACACTGTTACTAAACAGGTACCCCTCTCTCTTGGGGCAAATGAAACAAGCAACTGATCAGTAATTTTAACTGGTTGGTGCAATCGTATAGTAACGAAGCACCCTATGAACATCAAAAGTATGCAGTAAGGCCTCCCCTGATTAGAATACTCAGCGAAATAAACAGGCAGGTGGACAGACTGGTTTAGTGCGAACTCTGACAACACCTTAGGCAGAAACTTAGGATTAGTATGCAAAGACACCCTTTGTGAAAAATTAGGTAAGGCTCTTTACACATCAGAGCCTTAAGCTCAGAAATCCTCCGAGCTGAAGTAACAGCAACTAAAAATAACACTTTCCATGACAGAAAGTGCAGCTCACAACTCGCGGCTGACTCAAAGAGAGGCAGAATGAGCTTTCACAACATGAAAAGAAGGTCCCATGGAGGAACAGGGTCCCAATGGGGCTTCAGATGCAGGATACCCTTAAGAACATGTGGATACTCAACTGGGCAACAGCTTTGCCTCAATAGGTGCATGGTACACAGCGATGCAAATGTGCAATCTTAAGAAAAGAGTACCCAGGCCTGAAACCGAAGTGAGAACAGGTACTCCAAGATCAGATTTGCCAGACAGGTGAAGGGATCCAGGTGGCGAGCAATGCCCATAGCAAGAAGCACTTCCATTTCATGGCATAAGTGGCTCTGGAGGAAGCCTTTCTAGCAGCCACAAGGACATCAGTGACCCTGAAAGAAACACCAAAACAAGCAATAGCTACGCCTGTAGGAGCCACGCATGGAGATGTAAAGACTTGAGGTTGGGATGGACCAGGTGCCCTGTTCCTGGGAGAGCAAGCCTGTGCACAGGGCAAGGGTACTGGAGGATACACTGCCAGCTGCTGTAGTAGAGGAACCAAATCTGTCATGGCCACTAGGGGGCTATGTGAAGCTTGAACGGGAAATAGGGTGAAGGCATACTAGAACCTCCCCTGCCAGGAAAGGAACAACACGTCATGCCAGAAAACACCAGGCCCTGTATCAAGCTAGCAGAAAAGTGCCAGCTTGGCACTGAGTGGGGATGCAATAATGTCTAACTCTGGATAGCCCCACCTGTCGAAGAGATCTTCGACCAAAGAGGACAGGAGTTCCACTCATGAGTCCTTGGCCTGGACTGGCTGAGACTGTTGGCCAGGGCATTTTGGAAGCCTCGGTGGCTGAGAGTTCAAGGTCATGTTCGATGGCCCAGTAACAGACTCTCATTGCCTCCTGACAAAGGGGGTAGGAATGAGTGCCCCTGTTTATGTAGTAGACTACAGACATGTCTGTCTGAACCAGCAGTGGGCCAGGAAGACTGCAAGTCTGGAAGGCCTGCAGAGCATAAAGAACTGCCTGCATCTCCAGTATACTGATGTGGAGATGTTGCTCAGACTTGGACCAGGTCTCCTGGGTCTGACGGTCGGCTAAGTGAGCACCCCAGCCCAGGCCCGAGGCATCCGTAGTTAGAATCTGCTGAGGGGGACACAGCTCAGATGAGGACCCCTTGCAGAAGACTGGAAGGGTTCTGCCACCACTCCAGAGTCCTCCTCACTGAGTCTGAGACCATCACTAGCTGATCCCGGTTGTTGATGCGTTGCTCCCATTGGACCCGAAGAGTCCACTGGAGGACCCTCATATGCAGGCAGGCCAGGGAATTGTGACTATAGCCACTGCCATGTGCCCTAACAGGCGGAGTAAGGCTCTGGCTGGTAACTGAAGGCTGGAGGACACTAGCCGGGCCTGCACTACAAAGAACTCTGTCCATCGGCAGGAAGGCTTTGCCCTAGGACGAGTCCAGAAGGACCACTCCAATATGCTGGAGGCGTTGGCCTGGAGAGAGAGAGAGAGAGAGAGAGAGAGACACACAAGACTTTGGCAGGTTGACTGTGATCTCTAGGGCCTGGAAAAGCCGAAAGGTACCTTCCAGGGTCTGCAGCAAGAGGTCCCTGGAAGGGGCTGTCAACAGCCAGTTGTCTAGATAAGGAGCACATAGAAGCCTGGTCCCCTCACGGCTGTCGCTATCACCACCAGGCACTGGTAAAGATTCAGGGTGCCGAGGAATGGCCAAAAGGGAGTGCCCTGAACTGAAAGTGGTCCCCTGAAGCAGAAATGGAGGAAGCGGCAGAGGGCCGGAAATACCCGGATATAAAAGATAGGTATCCTGCATGTCCAAGGAAGAGAGCCAGTCCCCCTGTTGAAGGAGGGGCAACAGCCCTTGGAGGGTGACCATCCTGAAGCACTTTTACTCTAAGTAGAGGTTCAGGGGGCTGAGGTCCAGAGTCGGCCTCATGTCTCCTGTTTTTTTGGGGATGAGGAAGGCTTGGGAGTGGAACCCCTTTCCTCTTTGAGCCAGAGGGACGCATTCTATGGCCCTTTGCGCAGAAGTGCCTGAATCTCTACCTGAATGAGGGAGATGTGGGCCTGGGGCACATGGGAAGGCTTTCCGGTGGGGGATCCAGAAATTCGAGGGTATGACCCCGTTCGATAATCTGCAGCACCCATTGATCTGAGGTTACAGTTCGCCACCCATAGAGGAAGAGGAAGAATTAACCCCGACTGCCTCCCCCAAGGCCTCTGCTGGAGGAGAGGTGGGGTTGGGCAAGCAGTCAGGCACTGGATCCTGGGGTGGGCAGAGCGGCCGTGAGTGCTCCAGGGCAACCACCTGGTTGGTGGGTTTTAGCCTTGCGCTAAAGGGCCCTTTCGACTGCTGGCCTTGGAGGGCTGGCGAGAGGATTGATGAAAAGACTGATGCTGGAAAGACCTAGGCTGGGACTGGTAGAGGGAATGCATCGACTCCAAGGGCTTTACCCAATTCTTGGAGGCGGAGATAATATCCTGGCATCCCCCCAAAAATGAGACAGAACCCTGAAAAGGGCATTTATTATTTTGGCCGGAATACCAGGTGCAAAGCCAGACACCATGAGCCATGAATGGGGTGAAGGCAGATTCTGCCGCCACCCCACGCCTGCAAGCATCAACAGTGTCATATGCCTCCCTCAGTACATGGCTGTCCATGTCCGATCAGGACTTCTTGAGTTGGGCCAACTGCATTTTGGTAGAGTCCTCAGGGAGGGTTTGAACAAGATCCCTTGCTTGATCCCAGAGAGCATTCTGGCATTGTACCATGTGGGCTAAGTAATAAGAGCCCGAACAGCGGAAGTATGGAGGGAGGCAAACATACGATTGTCCAACTGGTCCAGTTGGCGAGACTCCTTGTCAGAGGGGTGGGTATGGAGATGCTTGGGTTTCTTCATACAGTCATGGACCGTGTTCATGATCACCGAGTCTGCCATGGTATGCTTACCAAGGAAGGGCTTGCCCACTGGCGCATGATAAAGGTGATCTGCCTTCTTGGCCAAAGCTGGGGTGGAGAAAAAAAAAGGGGGTTCCACGCCACCTTAGTAACATCTTCTTAAGAATCAATTTAAAGGAGGTACCACCAAAGGGATGGTCTCCCCCCCCCCCCATGAGGTATATAGCCAGGTGACAGCGCTCCGGCTCAAGCTCCTCAGTTTCCCATCCCATGAGGGATTGGCTATGACACAAAGTCAAGAAAAGAAGGATTGTCAGGGGAGACTTAGGGGTTTCCTTAGGATGCTCCTGACCTTCAGAGGAACCCCTGGAGTCCTCAGACGGCTCTGAGGAAGAAGAGTTGTCTCTAGACTGATTACTATCAGGGACCGTCGTTGGAGGGAGACAGTCACCCGTATGCCGGCTCAAGTTCTCAGAGCACCCCCCAGAAGTCCCTGTGGTACAGGGGTTGCTAGGTCTGAGTCCTTTGGGGGGTCACAGGAAGGATGAGGAGGAGAAGGTCGCCTTGGTGCGTCCTTATTCTGCATGAAGGACCTTCATGCTCTAAACAGGGAATTATAACCCACTGGTGGAGGAGGATTATGGGGTGGATAAGGATACTCAGGAGGAGGGTACCCTGGTGTAGGCCCACCTAGTTCTGGCTAAGGATCCAGAGAAGGGCAGTGCTTTCTTAATCCTGAGGAGGGCCAGCAGGTGTAGACTGTGGTGTAGGTTGGGACCGAGGTGATGACAGTTGAGGAGTTGTCAGCAGAGGTGATGGCGTAGCCGGCCTGAAAGACAAAGGCCTGCGTCGCTCTGGCAAAGTAGTAGACATTGGCCCCAAAGGCAAGGCAGGGGTCTATGGAGAATTCCCCTGAGGCAGGGGCAGAGGCATCGCCTGCATGGAGGAAGAGGCACGCGCTTACTTCAGGTGATGCCTGGAAGGGCTAGCGCCGGGGACTGACTAAGGCAATGTGACGACTAGGGGGAAGGGGACGCAACAGACAAAGACCCGCCACCCAAGGTTCCAACCCCAGCCAAGCCAACTGGCTGAAGGCCCGTGATTGCCAAGAGCTTGGCGCAGGGCTAGGAGGCAGGAACTCAGTATGCTGCCCCAAAGATCTGTCGCCCGAAATAGAGATGAGGGCAGGTGACTGAACCACCAGCAGCCCAGAGGGAGTGAGGGCTGCCGAGGAAGGAGGGAACCGACCTCCCATGGGAGGAAGACCCAGAGGTGGAAGCCAGTTTATGCAGCAACCATGAGCGAGAGGCTGACAGAGGATGGTCCTGGTGCTTGTCCTGGTGTTTATGCTTCCCACTCAATTTCTTCTCCTTCAGGGAAGAAGAATTTGCCCCAGAAGACTGAGCCACGGAGGATGAAGAGCCCTTAGTCTGAAGCCCTTCTCCATCGCTGCCAATTTCTGCTTTAGTAGGTTGCTATCCAAAGTCTTCAAGCAATGTCACTGTGTGGCTTGGCTGAAGTCCTGGCAGGCCTCGCTGTCATGGTTGGGGCCTGAACAGGCAGGAAGAATGACCATCTTTGAAGGTATCTGCTTGCCACAGACACACTTCATCAGTCTGTCAGAAGACAAGGCTAGAGAAGAAAACAAACTTAGAAAGAAAACACCGAAAATTCGATGTTACTAGCGGTAGTTAAAGAAATAAATTGTGATAAAGCGCGAGCAAAATGGCAGTCGACTGAAGTAGGCATCTGTGGAGGTCCTCTGTGCATGGGTTGACGGAAAGGAACTAAGGTAGGATTTGGGGACTGCCTCTTTATAGGATAGGTGGATGTCAGTGTACTGACGTCCGGCAGGGCAGTCCCCTGTGATAGACTGCTAGCTAGAAGTTTCCGTAGGGTCCTGGAGCCTGGTGGCTTCAGTCTTACCGTGTTGTCTATTGCAAGAGCCCCTTGAAGTAAGATCTCTGGAGTTCTAAGTTCAGCTGATCCTGTCCAATTACTACATATGGAGTTCTCTAATTTCATTCTAAGAAGCATTTTACCATTTTTTAAAAAGTCTTTAAAATGATTTGTAGCGTTATATAGGACGGTTTAGCATCTCTTATGGTTTTAAATGTCTTCCTTAGTGTGCCATAACAGTTCAAAAGAACTTGAGAAGATGCTGTTATAACCAAAAGAGATGCGGTAACAGTACAGACATATACCATGCTTCTGAAATGTACACCATTACCCCCAGGCCCACCACCCTTCCCAATCTGGTCCTTAGTACCCCCTAGTGGTCCTTTTCAGTAGTACATACCAAAAATAAACACTGTCCAATGGTACATACTGTACATCCTTTCCAGTCTCACTGCTCAGCCAGAATGACAGTAATCTCACATCAACCAAAAATTATAATCATTCAGGGTGGGCGGCGAGAATGGAAAGGATGAGGAACTTCGCACTGCGCTGAACAGTGTTTATAAGTTATTCAAGGTACATGCAACATAGATGGGCCAAATGAGGGGTTACTATGAACTGGGTTGGAGAGTGATGATACTGAGATGGTGCTGAGCAAAGGATTCACATAAAAAACAAAAACAGTTAAGTAAGAACTTAGACTAGTATATCTTCAAGATAATCTCCTCTATTAGTTCCACACCTAGGAATTGTAAGTCATCTGTGTCCAGACCACATGGTAATTTTTTTGCTAGTCAAGGGTCACCACAATGACGTGCAGCATCGATGCATCGAGAACACTGGCGGCCCCATCATTCCGAGTTCACTGTCAAATATTAATCTCCAAGGGCCTGTAACCATGAAAAACTAGGAGAGTAGACCAGCACTAGGCACAAACGAAATGGAACTGGAAAAACACATGATGAATGGAGTAAGGCTTTAGGAACAACATCTGATATAACCTCATGAGACCAAATAGGGGAAGGAGGAGGTAGGATACAGCATGCCTAATGCAGATTTTCTTGAAGAGCTACTGTTATGGTACATTCTTGCATAACTGTTTTATCTTGACTGAGGATATCTCCTCCATTAGGCCACACCTCTGGAATGACCCCAATAGTACAAAGCAACAGGGAGGATAACAGTCTGATATTTGATCTGGACAGGCGGCTCTGCAGTACAGTAAGCCCAAACCAGCATGTCTATGAGAGACTACTTCAGACTGTAAAGTTTAGTGAAAGTGTGAATAGTGCTCCATGTGGCTGCAGCACATACTGTATGTCAGCAGCAAGAACATTTTGAAATAAGCAACACAAGTGGCCTATACTTTGCGAAAAGCCGATGAACAGCACCAGGAAGCTCCTTACTGCACTTCCAATTACAGAACATTACAATGTGCCAGCCATTTGGACAAACACTGCTTAGACACAGGAGTGCCCTCTTTCCAGGGACGAATGAGACAAAAAGATGAGAAGACTTCCTGCAGTCCTTGGTGCGTTCAAACAGTATCTCAGTGTTCTATGTACATCTGAAGTAAGGAGTAGTGCCTCACTCTGGTTAGCATGCTCAGGACAATACACAGGAAGGCATTACCCACCCATTCCCTCTCATTTTCAAATCTCGATTTTGGGACTACCTCCTTTTGGGATGTGTAGTAGAGGGGCTCAATATTTAATATTTTCGTGACGGCTGCCCTTAAAGTAATTACGCAGTTGTGGCTGTCTTCATCTATTCTTACGAAAGAATTGTGACTTTAAAATTGTCATAGAATTTTAGTCATGGAGCAGGTGACTGCTCAGTTAAGACTTCAATGGGGGCAATTTCAAGCCCGTTGGCTTCCCCTTTTTTTACTTTTCTGCAGAAAGGCAAGGTAAGAATGTTCCTGAAATCCTGTCTTGTTTCTTTAATTTACCCTTCTGATATAGATAACCCTCATCTACTTTGTTTCTCCTTCTGCAGGCTCCTTATGGTTAAACTTTATATATTCTACTACTGTGGATAATTATCTTTCTTGTTAATTTTAGACTGGTTTGATTCTAATTTGTTTTTTTTCCTATTTAGTATTGCTGCATATACAGTATAAAATGCTATGTTGTTCATCTTAGGTGGGGGTTGATTTGTACTGTTTGTACATCTAGATTCAGTCGAAGAAGAAAAATTACCGCAGTAATCTTTCTTCCAAGGGGTCCTGGTTGGAGACTTCAATATACCAGACGTGGACTGGAGCATCCCAGCAGCAGCATCAACTAGAGCAGATTTATCCTGGACTCCTTTCAGGGTGCCTTCCTCAAGCAACTGGTCATGGAACCAACTCGGCAGAAGGCAATACTGGACCTTGTGCTCACAAACAGGGACAGTGTGATGGGGTAACAGTGGGGAGCACCTGGGTAACAGTGACCACCAGTCATTGTGGTTTGAAATCACAGAAAGAGCAGAACCAAACCACACAAAAACACGTATCCTGGATTCTAGGGGGGCAGACTTTGGGAAAATGGGGAGATGCTTGAAAGAGGCATTAAGGGAATGGACAGGAATCAGGGATTGAGGAACAGTGGGCAGTATTTAAAATGGGGATTATAAGAACAACAGAATTATGCATTAACGCAGGTTAGCAAGAGGAAAAGAAAGAGGAGACCATTATGGTTTTCCAAAGAGGTAGCAAAGAAAGTGAAAGCAAAAAGATTGCATTCAGGCAATATAAAAAGACACAGGAAGAAGGGATAGGGAGAAGTACCAGGAGAAACAAAGGAGGCAGGGAAGTCAGTAAGGAAAGCCAAAGCTCAGACAGAAGAACACATTGCAAAATCAGTGGTTAAAGGGGACAAAACCTTTACAGGTACATAAGTGAAAAAGAAGGACAAAGGGAGGATAGTGAGACTGAAGGGGAGGATGGGAGCGTGGAGGATGACAACAGTAAAGCTGACATATTGAACAGGTATTTCTGCTCAGTCTTTACTAAGGAAGAGGAGGGTAATGGGTCTGAAGGGTACAAGGGTGAGAATGGTGCAGAAATGGACACAAGTCCTTTACACGAGAAAGGGTCCTGAAGGAACTGGAAGTAATAAGAGCTGATAAAGCAATGGGGCCAGATGGGTGCACTCTCAGGTCCTTAAAGAACTAAGAGGTGGTGGCTGAACCTCTGGCTATCCTGTTCAGCCAATCACTGGAAACAGGGAGGTACCCAAAGACTGGAGGACAGCAGATATAGTCCCCTTATACAAAAGTGGGAACAAAGAGGAAGCAGGGAACTACAGACCAGTCAGCCTCACCTCGGTAGTGGGGAAGATCATGGAAGCACTACTGAAGGAGAGATTGGTGGAACATCTGGTTGTCAATGGACTACAGGACCCAAGGCAGCATGGTTTCACCAGGGGGAGGTCAGGTCAGACCAACCTCATTGAATTTTTTGACTGGGTGACTAGGGAGGTGGATCAGGGAGGGCAGTGGACATGGCCTATCTGGACTTCAGCAAGGCCTTTGACACTGTGCCACATAGAAGACTATTACACAAACTGGGGAATATGGGTGTGGGCAGGACAGTAGTGTGGTGGGTAGGTAACTGGCTGGGTGGCAGGACACAGAGGGTGGTGGTAAATGGCTGTCACCCACAGAGGAAGAGTGACCAGTGGGGTACCACAGGGATCAGTGCTGGGACCGGTCCTATTCAACATCTTCATCAGTGACATTGCACAGGATATAGAAGGCAGAATTTCACTGTTCGCTGATGACACAAAGCTCTGTAAGAGAGAGACAACCAGAGGGTGTAGACAGAATGAGAAGGGACCTGCAGAAACTTGAAGAATGGTCAAGGGTTTGGCAGTTGAAATTCAATGCAAAAAGAAGTGCAAAATAATGCATATGGGGCACAAAAACCTGGCACAATATATCAGTTGGGGTGAGGATATAGCATGCACCAAGCAGGAAAGGGATCTTGGGGTTGTCATCTCTGATGACCTCAAGGTAGGGAAACAGTGTGACAAGGCATCAGGTAAAGCAAATAGGATGCTGGGATGTATAGGCAGGGCATCACCAGCAGGAAAAGGGAGGTCATAATTCCGCTATACAAGACACTAGTGAGGCCCCACCTGGAGTACAGTGTACAGTTCTGGAGACCATACCTACGTAAGGACATAGACAGGGTAGAGAAGGTTCAGAGGAGGGCAACAAAGATGGTGCATGGGTTGCATCACAAGTCCTATGAAGACAGGTTGAAGGAACTGAACATGTACTCCCTGGAGGAGAGGAGGGAGAGGGGATATGATAGAGACATACAAGTATCTTACAGGGAGGAACAGGTGCAGGAAAACACTATTTTTAAGCGAAAAGATGTTTCAGGACTAGAGGGCATGGGATGAAGTTGGAGGAGGACGATTCAGAGGAAACATGAGAAAGAATTCTTCACAGAGCGGGTGGTGGACAAGTGGAACACCCTGCCAGAGGAAGTGGTGGGGCTGAAACAATCACGGATTTAAGAATGCATGGGATAGATATAAAGGAATTCTAGAGGTCAGGGGTAAGGGGAAATAGACTTCTAGGAAAACAAACTGAACTTACAAGCTCAAATGGGCAGACTAGGTGGGCCATAGGCCCTCATCTGCCGACACTGTCTATGTATCTGTGTATGTATCTATGTCCTTTAGCATCAGTAACTTTAGCAGTTAGCTGGCTAGGTGCAACTGCCACGGAGGTCTGCCTTTAAAAGAATTTTATTTAAATGAACTTTGGGCAATAGTCAATCAAAAAACAGGAGGGGGAGTGAGCTGAGTGAGAGTTGCTGAAAGCTTCAGAATTTTTTTCGAAGGAAAACAAGGGCACATGCCCCGAAAAAGAATCAACAGGATTCAAAAAACATGCAAATGTCCACAAAAGTGGAAGCAGGAACACCACGAGTTAAAAACTAATCAAGAAACTCCAAATTTGGTAAGAGGTGTGATAAAGAGCCCTTCTCAGACAGGTGAACCGGGGAGGAAGGGTGGGAGCTTATTGATACTAAAGGACCCCTTGTAAGAAAGAGGATTACTGTAGTGAGTAATTTTTTCTTCTTCCCCAGGAGTCCTTCAGCATCAGTAACTTTAGAAGACTACCGAGCAGTACTGAGTGGGAGGGTGGTGAGAACCTACTTGGGAAAAAAGGCTCTGCAGAACTGCCCTGCCAAATTTGGCATCAGATCTGGTCTGCACTTCCAGTGTGCACCGATTTTCCGGTAGTTGCTTTGCAGACATCCAGGAGGGACTGTCTCTTGCTGCGAGCGAGGCTGCAGTGCTTCCTGGTGGAGTGGGCCCTGGAGCCCCACTGGAGGTTGACCAGCTTTATAGCAGAATCTAACATAAGAGAATAACCGAGAAATAGTTCTCTTGGTAGCTGGTCTTCCTCTGCCCACATGCCCGTGAGGTGAGGAACAACTGACTGGAAGAGCCTCTGGACTGTCTAGTATGCTCTAGGTAATAAAAGATGTCTCTTTTGACAGCCAAGCTCTGGAGTGTTTGCTTGCCAGGAGTAGATTCCTCAGTAAAGATGACAAGCAGAGTAAAGGACTGGTTTAAGTGGAACTCTGAAACCACTTTTGTGCAGAAATTTATTTGTCCTAAGCTCAACTTTATCAATGTATGCGATGATGTAATTTGGCTCAGTGCACAGGGCCTGTAGCTCTGAAATCCTCCTGGCAGAGGTAATGGCTACCAGTAAGACTGTCTTCTAGGTTACAAACTTCATGTGGGCAGGGACATAGGCTCAAAGGGTGGTTTCATGAACCTGTCTATGCAAAGGTTCAGGCTCAAAGGAGGAACAGGCTCCCTGACTGGAGGCTGGAGGCTAAGAGGCCCTTTGAAAAACTGCTTAAATATGGCATGGGAAAAATGACTTTCTTTCCACGAAGGTAGGCCGAAATTGTCCCAGGTGTAGCTTGAGGGAAGATGGTTTCAAGCCTGATGCCTGTAAGTGCACCCAGGTAATCTGGCAGCTGAGGTCTGAAGCTGAAATGGGTTCAACTTTTTTGCTCCTGCACCAGAGGGAAAATCTTTTCCATTTGGTTGCATAAGTCTTCTTAGTGTTTGTTTTTAGTCATCCTCAGTATCTTAAGGACTTGTTAAGAGTACTGTGAGGATGGAATCTACCTCCTCAAGAACCAGGCCTTGAGGTGAAGAGGGTATGTCTGGATACTGGCTCCTGACTGAGAAGGGTCAGCAGGAAGTGAGCTGGAGGCAAGCAAATAGCCCGATGCAGGACAGAGATGGAGAGGGTACCAGGCTTGCTCGGGCCAATCCACAGCCACCAGGATCATTGATGCAGGCTCTTGTCCAAGTTTCAGCAAAACCCCTGAGTATTAGGGGAAAGGGAGGAAAGTATAGAGAACCTCCTGACCAGTCCATGATCAGGGCATCCAGAGGACACGCTCCCCAGGACTGAGGGCCTGCAATAGTACTGAAGAAGCTGAAAATTGAGGGGAAAGGCAAACAGGTCCACTTCTGGTGTGTCCTACTGCCTGAACACTGTGGCTAGTACTTGCTTGTTCAAGGTCCATTTGGCCTTGACTGGCGCGATTCAGCATCTGCCAGGGTATTGTGCTTGCCTGGAAGGTGAATAGCTGAGAGGGTGACTCCCAGGGAGAAGGATAGAAACCAGCGCTTCAGAGCTTCGAACAGAGTATTCCTGATTTGGTACCATCCTGCTTCTTTATATAAAACATTGCAGTGGTAGTGTTTGTTCACAAATTTGAACCACTCCCTTTTTATGCTGGAAGTGAAAGATTTGAGAGCTAAAAGATTGTTCGAGTGCTAAGAGATTTATGCTAACTGTAACTCTGAGAATCCAGGTGCTGCTCATTAAGGCACTGTCCAGATGTACTCCCACAACAAGAGGGAGGCATCTGTGGTGATCACCTTGTGGGAAGCGGAGCTGGAAGGAACCCCTGCCTGTAAATTAGCAGGGTTCTTCCACCACAACCAGGTTTTGGAGGAACTGCTCTGTTATGGGTATCAACTTGAAAGTTGTTGCTTCTCTGAGACCAGCGAACTCTTAGGTAGGTTTGTCAGGGACTGGTGTCAAAGGCTGATGATCGTCTCTTTTAGAGCCAGTGCTCGTGTCCAGACGCCCGAGGACCCAGTTGCGTAGGGTTCACTCGGTCCAGCCCCACTGCTGTCCCTGGGAGGGGAATCGGGGGGAGGAGGAGAGGCCGGAGGCAGGCCCTGAGGGATGGGGGTCTGCTTCTGAGCCAACGACCATCACGTCGAAAACAGGGCATTAAAGTCTATTTGTGGCATAAAGTTATAGACAGGTAGAAAGGACAAAGAAGGTGTCAGGTTAGGGTATGACAGCTGAGGAGCTGGCGATGGGTAATCCGGCGAAAGCTCATCTGGTGCCGGCAAGGGATCCAGCGATGGGTTAGCAGGCGCCAACTGCGGTGAAGATGGCACTGAAGTCGGGCTTGCAGGTTGGGGCACCAACAGCAGAGGCTGCCCTACGGGCAAAGGCCTAGAGGACATGGGCAGAGGACTGGGTGACGCCATCAGGAGAGACTGGTGCTACGGGAGAGGGAAAACTCCTGGGCTGAGGCAAAGGCAATGCCGGGGAGGAGGAAATGGCAGCTGCCTCGAGCACTGCCTGTCAGAACTGGTGTTGGTCCCAGGACTGGGAGACCATGAAGGCAGAGCTGTGGCCAGGGTGAGGTGACAGATACAAGGCCACCGCCCAAAAGCCAAGAACTGGCCAAGCCACCAGGCTGAGAGCCAGTAGAGGTCAAGGGCCTGAGCATCAGGGGCTGAGGAGCAGGAGACAAAGTCCCCTGCCCTGAAGAGCTGCAGCCCGAAACAGAGATGAGGGCAGGTGGCGGAGCCACCAGAAGTCCGGAAGGAGGGCTGGAGGCACTGACCCCCCCCGCCCCAACAGGAGGGTGATGCGGTCGCGGATTTGTGAAGCGACCACGAAGCAGACCAGGCCCTGTGTGTCCTGGTGTTTTTGCTTTCCCGACTTCTCCTTATGAGAAGAGGTGGCGGCCCCGGAGGATTGTGCCGGCGAGACTGAAGAGCTCCAGGCCTGCAGCTCCCTTTTCCATCACAAGGAGCTTCTGCTTAAGAAGGTGGCTCTCCAGCGTTTTTAATTGACATCTTCGAGTGGCATGGTTGAACTTCTGGCAGTCTTTGGTGTTGTGGCCGGGGAGTAGGCAGATCAGGCGTGAAGAATGTCTGTCCTTTTCAGGAATCTTGTTGCCACAGGCACGCTTAGTGAAGTGGTTGGAAGACGAGGCGGGTGGAAAAGACAAACCCGAAGGAAACACTGAAAAATCGATGTCAACACTTAGAAAATAAAAAAGGTGCGAAAGCACGGGAATGGCGGTCAACTGTAGTTGCAACGTTCACTGAGGTCCAGTGTGCATGGGTTGACGGCAGGAAAAGAACGGAGGTGGTGTGGGGGACCGCCCTCCTACATAGCCTGTACTGATGTCAGATGGTGGACGTCGGCGGTCCCTCGTGGTACACTGCTAGCTAGAAGTTCTCCATGTGGTCCTAGTGCCTGGTGGCATAGTCCTACTTGTGTGGCCTGGGCCTACTGGTGTGGCCTGCTGCAGGAGCCCTCCTCGAAGTAAGATCTGTTCTTTCCTGCAAGTCTTTGAGTCAGCTATGCTGCTTTTTTTGTTCGATTTTGCATATCTAATAAAGTCCTAGTCTCAACCTTGAACAATGATAACACCAGCACCTCCCATAAATCATGCTCTGAGGAATATTTATTTTTGGGGGGTGGAATCAGAGGACTGAAAAGTCAGTGTGTTAACTAGGATTTGTTAAAATGGACAGAAGTCGGTTTTATGCAGCAATATTACACAAAATCCTGAGGAGGTGCCTGTCTGAACTTTAGAAAGGGGTGGAAGGATTTTTAAACCACATGCAGAACCACCATTTTACATTTTTAATATATGATTTAACTAAAACTCAGCATTAGCCCAAGTGATTGCAGTTTCTCCAGTTTTAAGGTCTCACTCACAAAAAAAATACAGTTTTCCAAATCTCTAAGACCCCACCAGATGTTTTCAGTCACAAAACTGCTGTACACAGGGACTCTGTGACTGCCGCTGCAGTGATGGAATTAAGTGTGACTGCCGCTGCAGTGATGGAATCAAGTTCTCCAATCACAATAGGACCCACAGACAAACTAAATGGATTTCTTTTGTAAATTTCCTTTAGGTATTATTGTTCAGTGTTGTGTTTTCTCTAAGAGTAAAGTAGAAATAACGGTCACAAGGGGTGTGTAGGGGAAGCTTCTCCTTTAAAGAGCCCATGACAATGTTCCTATCAGTCTGCTGATTTGGCTTCTTTATGCTGTATTAATGCTAGCTATGAATGTTATTTTATTCTAAATGACCGTTTTCTAGATGCCACAAGTCCATTATCAGTACCTTGATGTTACCGCCATTCTGCACCAGCCATCGGTCCGAAAGGCAGTTTACATCACAGGTAGTATTGAACTGAGTGTTTCTCACAGCACCGCAGAGTGGCAGCAGGAGAGCCTTCAGTTACTGCTGCTATGGGATATCTGTTCTTCGATTTACTGTGTATGCTGTATTGCCAGTTTCTATCTTGTGTGTGTGGCACTCTGACTATGACTACTTCACAAACAAAACCGCTGTAAGCAGATGGGTCAGCACCTCTTGAAATGAACGTGAATCTAACTTGGAATCGGCCTACCACAGTTTTTTCCATAATGTAGCAGCTCAAACGATAAAAACAAAGCAGTCCAGGGCAACAGCTCCAGATCTGTGCATGGTCTGTGTGTTTGCTGTAAGCTTATTTTAAAAAAAACTGCAACTACTAGACCGCGCTAGCAAGCAAAAAATAATATGGAGCTACTGGACCGCTTTGCTTTTATTGTTGGAGCAGCTGCGTTATGGAATAAAACCGGTAGGCTGATTTCAAGTTACATTCGCATTCATTTCAAGAGAGGTGCTGACCGTCTGCTACAGCGGTTTTGCCTGTGAAGTAGTCATAATCGTGGTGCCAGCACACACAAGACAGAAAATGGCAATACAAATATACACAGTAAATCAGAGAACAGATGCCATAGCAGCGGTAACTGAAAGCTTTCCCACTGCCGCCTGGCGCTACTGTGAGAAACACTGACTCAGTTCAATACCAATGGCGACATCACCCGCCTTTCAGATCGATGGCTGGTGCAGAATGGTGATAACATCCAAGGTACTGATAAAGGACCCACGACATCCAGCAAAGGTTGTCATTTAGAATAAAAAAAATAACATTCATAGCTAGCATTAATACAGCGTAAGGACGCCAAATCAGTATCATGATAGGAATATCGTCAGGGACTCTATAAATAAATGCCACCTTCATTACCAGGTCCTCAAGAAACAGGGCTCCAGCAGCAGAAGTCCTAAGGGGATTTAGGATACCTAAAAACATGGCACTGTGCTAGAATGGGTGAACTAGTGAATGCCTTCTATAGAGTTCTCAGAAATCCCAAATTCATTAACTGTAAAGAAGCTTGCTCCTGGAAACAGTATTTGTGCTGAAATCGGCAGTTTTGGACACAGTGATTCCAAATCCTGCCTAAAACTAAGAACACTGCAGGGCAGCCAGATCACCAAGAGTGCCACAGTGGACAGCCTTGTCACAGTGGGCTGGAGAACAGAATTCAAATGAATTTCAAGGTAGATTTGGGCTTCATTTAAAATGAGCTGTGCAAAGAGAAGAGAGGCTTATGTAGTTTCTGAGCCGGTTTGCCTTCTGAGCAGAAATGAGCAACTCAAGTGGATTTCCTCCTGAAGAAGGATTAGGTGCTGGTGCTGGAGCTGGAGCTGGAGCTGGGGCTGCTGGCTGGGAAGCCCCAGTGCCGGCAGCCTGTGGGGGATCAGCCACAGCACGACTCTCTCTGTCCCCAGGGATACCTGAATGGAAATCAAACACTGCATTTCAGCATCAGCTGCATCTGAGACAGGAGGACTCCTGGGTGCACATCAATCTGTAAAGAATGAAAACTAACCTCCCATGTGATGTGCCAGAACATCTTAAGAGAGCATACAAATGGTGGCACTCACTTGTTAACACTTTGACAATCACAGGTCAGTTACAAACATCAAAGCGGACTACACAGCAGAGAACTATGTCTAGGTTAGACTTCCTTTAATCAGTTTTCATGTCCTCTAAATTCACCTGGATCAGAATCTGGTCTGTAAATAACATGAAACATAGATCAACTTGTCACCAAGTTCTAAGCCTTCTCAAAATGGGGGAGTGGGAGGGCTCAACAATGTGATTTGATGCAGATAAATACTCACAACCTTTTATGTTGTGTCATGTTTTTAAGCAAAAGACAAGCTCACCAATGTTGCTTAAAACAGTGGCACAAAAATACAGGTTACTCACCTGTAACAGGAGTTCTAGGAATGGGATAGGTTGTTGATCCACACTTATTGGCAGGTTCCTTGCCGCTTTAAATCTTGCCAGAAGGTCTTCAAACTGGCTCCTCCCACCCACCCAGGTGGTAAAACTCTCGGCTCCGCCCCATGACGCCAGATCCAGCCCGCTGGAAGCCAGGTTGTGCGTCGAAGCCGGGAGGTCGGGTGGGTCGTGTGGATGAACAACATATACCATTCCCAGAACTCCTGTTACAGGTGAGTAACCTGTATTTCTAGGGACATGGATATGTTGTTCAATCCACACTTATTGGCAGACTCCTAGCAGTTCTCCGGGAGGAGGGAGGCAAGGCGCACACCCCCGATACTTACTTGGGAAATAGAGACTGGAGAACCGAGGCCCCAAAACCACCATCCCGGCATGACTCAAGGTTGATGTGGTAGTGGGTAATAAAGGTATGTGCCGACTTCCAGGTAGCAGCCCTGCAGATATCCTGGATAGGGACATCCCTGGAAGCAGCTACAGATGCAGCGGTATGGCGGGTAGAATGAGCTCTTATCCCTCTGGGAGGCTCCATGCCCGCCAACCTATAGCAGAGCTCTATGCAGGAGGTGACCCACCTGCTTATCGTCCGCTTGGCTGCAGGTCTGCCAGGTGCAACTTCAGCTGGCAAACCTCTCCCCGAACTTCAGCCGTCCGCTCCTTATAATAAGTGAGCGCTCGTCTAGGGTCCAAAGTATGGAGCCTATATTCGGCCTCCGAGGTGTGATTGGGCTAGAACACCGGCAGAGTCAACACCTGGTTAGGGTGAAACTCCGACACCACCTTCGGAAGGAATTTCGGGTGGGGGCGCAGGACAACCTTGTCCCTGTGGAAGACCAGATAAGGAGACTCCACCAAAAGTGCCTGGAGCTCCCCAGTCCTTCTGGCGGACATGATAGCCACCAGGAATGCAGTCTTCGACAAGTGTGACATCTCACACTTGTGCACTAGTTCAAATGGCTTGCCCATGAGCTTTCCCAAAACCAGCAGTAAATCCCACAAAGGTGGAGGTTCACGATCGGAGGGATATATGATCGAGGCCTTTAAAAAGCGCCAGATCACCTTCTCTTGTGCCACCGTCTGCTGACTGGCCTGCGCCCGGTAAGCAGAGATGGCTGCCAGGTGCACCTTTAAGGTCGAAGACCCTTTTTGGACAGAGATTAAAGGTAGTCTAAAATGCTCGCCACAGGACAAGACAGAGGGTCTGAGTCCTTGCCCTGGCACCAAATGGAAAACCTCTTCCATTTGAAGGCGTAACACTTTCTGGTCAACTCCTTTCTGGATGCTTCCACTACTGCGAGTACATCCTCAGAGAGATCCAAAGCCTGGAACTCGAGCCGCTCAAGTACCAGACTGTCAGGTGCAGGTATTGAAGGTCCGGATGGAATACATTCCCTGACTGACTGATATCAGATCCGGGCATGCGGAAAGACGCCTCGGAAGCCTGTTGCTGAGGCTGAGGAGATCTGGATACCAGAACTGGTGGGGCCAGTCTAGGGCTACCAGGATCACCTGTGCCTTGTCCCTCCTCACCTTGAGAAGCGCCGTGTGGATCAAGGGAAATGGAGGGAAGGTGCAGAAGATGCCTGGGGGTCCACGGCCTCAAGAAGGCATCCCTCTGCAGCAATCCCCGCTGAGGGGGGTGGGCACGAAACAGCCTCAGCTTGGTGTTTTCCTTGGAGGCAAACAGGTCCACCATCGGTTTGCCCCGGTGGGAGAAAAGGCTGTACGCTACCTCTGGATGTAGAGACCACTCGTGGGATGTCTCGACTATGTGGCTGAGAGCATCTGCCAGATGATTTGAGGCTCCTGCCACATGGATGGCTAGGAGATCCGCCTCCAGTCTGCTCACGAGTGTCCAGATGCGGAGCACTTCCCTGCACAACAGTCGGGAATGTGTGCCACCCTGCCTGTTGAGGTAGTACATGGTCATGGTAGTGTCCATCTGGACTTGAACCACTTGACCCTGTAGCTGCTGAGCTAATGCTGACAATGCCAGTCTGACCGCTCTGAGCTCCAACAGGTTGTTATGGTATCAGGATTCCTCGGGGGTCCAGAACCCGTGGGCCCTGTTCTCCATGTGGGCTCCCCACCCCGTGAGAGAGGCACTGGTCGTGAGGACGACCGTCGGCTCGGGGCAGACAAACGGGATCCCTTCCTGCAACCGGTCTAGGACGGTCCACCACTGCAGAGCGTGCCACATCTTCTGGGTTACAGTAATCAGATGGTCGAAATGACCTAGGCACTGAGTCCACTGGGTGGCCAGCTCCCACTGAGGGGGGCGTATATGCCACAGGGCCCAACGGACCACGGTGGTGCAGGCCGCCATGTAGCCCAGAAAGTCCCGGGCAGGGCGCAAGTGACCAACCAGAAATGATTGGGCAAAGGAGGAGGGAACCTCCGCCCTGTCCACCAGGAGCTGAGCTCTGGCTCGGCAATAGTCGAACTCTGCCCCGATGAAGCATATCACCTGAGAAGGCACGAGCTCCGACTTGGCCTGGTTGATCAGGAGGCCAAGTTGAGAGCAGGTCTGGAGGGCAAGGTCCCTGGACCTCTCCACCTCTTGCTGGGTGGAACCTGCCAAGAACCAATCATCGAGGTAGGGGTACACTCCGACTCCTCACCTAAGATGGGCTGCCACCACTGCAATGCATTTGGTGAAGACCCTTGGGGCCAATGACAGGCCGAATGGCATGGCTCGGAACTCTAAAGGGTTCCCTCTGCTCTAAAGCGGAGGAACCTCTGGTGTGATGGATGGATCAGGATGTGAAAGAACGCATCCTGGAGATCCAGTGAGCAGAACCACATGTTTTGTTCCAGAGATGGTATGATCTTGGGCAGAGTTACCATCCTGAAGGTGCGTGGCCTGAGATACTGATTCAGACTGTGCAGATCTAGAATGGGGCGACAGCCACCTATCCGCTTTGGGACCAGGAAATACCTGGAAGCAAACCCAGAGGTTGACTGGAGGATCTGCCACTCAAACCACTGCCCTCCTTGAGGAGAAGCTGGGCTATATCGCATCTCAGAGCCGACAAGAGTGTGGGCGATTCTCTCTCCTCCGTGGGGCGTGGCTCGGCTGGGAGGTACTGCTCAAATTCCAGAGGCAGACCCTGGCTGAACACTTCTAAGACCCACCTGTCCATGGTAACAGCGGACCAGGCGGAAAGAAAGTGGCAGAGCCACCCCCAACGGGAGGACCCAGAGCTGACGAGACTGAGATAGGGGTGGCAACCCCTATCCCATCACTGGGCAGGCTTGGAGGAAGAGAGTCCAGGGCCTGAACCCGACCTCCCTGTCATGGGCTGGTGGAGGCCCGGATTTGGGCCGAGGATGCCAAGTCTGTGCCTGCTGTTGCTGCCCGCCGTGAAAAGAGGCTGCTGTGCTGCAGTAGCAGGGTGCTGAAAAGGCTTTTCTGCTGCTTCTTGGAGCCAGGGGCGCTTTGAGCAGGAGTGGCAGAGTCCAAGGTGGCACTGGACTGCTCGATTCATGTTGGCCAGCCACACCTGGGCCGAAGGGATGGGTACCCAGGAAAGGAACATCAGTGAGTTTGTGCTGGATGTCCACCGTAAAGTGGAAAGCCTCAGCCAAGCCCTGCAGAGTGAGGCAAAGGCGCTGCCACTGAACAGGCGCAAGAGTCCCCAAGATCCAAAAGCCATCTGAAGCTGCTGCTTGGCAACAGCACAGCCCTGGTCCTGGACCTGCTTGACCATAGTCTGAAGGTCCACAGCGAGTGCAAGAGAACTTCATCTAAGAAGCCCAACAGGGCATGAGAGAAGTGCACCATGATGATGGCCGAGCTTGCCTGATGGAGGCCTAAAGAGGAAGCTGCACAGACCTTCCTGGCTGTGTGGTCTAGTTTTTTGACTCCTTGTCAGGAGGTCTATCAGTGTTAGCAGAGCTGCCTGTGCGTTTGAACACAGGCAGTCACCAATTCTCGGCGAGGGTGTTCAGTGAACCCCGAGAGGAACCCAATGGGCACTGCATGCTTGTGAGCCATCCAGGCAGATGGCGCTGGGCAGGAGGCAGGATGCTACCAAAGCTCCAAGGCTTGGCCAACAATGGGTTCGGCCACAGGTAAGGCTTCCGTGGGTGTATTCCCTCTTAAGAATATCTGTAAAGGGTACACTCTGCCTTTTTCTGGAAAGGCTCCAGGGGCATCCTTGTGGATTTGGAGACAAGGGAGAATCCCTTGAAAAGATGAAGGGCCCTTCTCCATCGACAGACTACAGATAGACTAATCGTCCCTGTGGGTGAGAGTGTAAGTCTGCGTCTTCTGTATCCGAGAGAATCGGATAGATCGATCGGCCACCAAGGTCCCTTCAACACGCCTGAGGCAGATCAGGCATAAGGATGACTGACAACCCACGGGGAGTCCTGGAACCATCCGAGAATCCTTCATAGGAGCCCCTTCCAAAGGCTGTTTAGGTGGCAGCTCCACCACAATTGGCAGACACCCGATTTTGGCCAAACCGGAGCAGGTTTGGCCAGCTCTCATCAGGAGGAAGCAGAGTTGCATTGAGACTTACTGTAACAATAGATCTTGAGGAGAGGTTCATTCAGTAGGTCATCACATATAGGACTCAGCGCCACTTGGTGTTTGGCCACATGGCAGACCTTTCTAGCAATACCTGACGGGACAGCCCACCCGACGCCATGTGACCGACATCAGCGTGACTGTATATAGTGGTGGTCCCCATGCACACCTCCAGTTCTCCATGCCCGAGCCAGGAAGAGGCCTAACAGCAGAAGCAAACAGGATTTGGAGTCCCTGCAAAACACAAATGAGGGGAAGGAGGGAGGGAAAAATATGATCTACTGAAGGAACCTCTCTCGAAGCTCTACTGTTACAGCAAGTTCCTATGTAACTGCACTATCTTACTTCGAGAGGGTTCCTTCAGTAGGTCATCACATATAGGACAGAGTCCCAAGTAGTCTCTCCAAGGAGAGACCGATAGAAACTAGGGAGGAGGAGGAGAACTAACTTCAACAGAAAAAACTGGAATCCAGAATGGACCCAGCCTAGGACAGAAGGCCCTGCAAGACAGCTAGGCCGAAGCCAGCCCCCACCTAGAAGCAATGTCCAGACTGTAATGTTTGGTAAAGGTATGGACAGAACTCCAAGTAGCAGTGGCACAAATATCAGCCACAAAAACGTTACGCAAGAAAGCAGCGGAGGCAGCCATTCCCCTAGTAGAATGACCTCTAATGGGACCAGGCAGAGGTTTTCATACTTCTGGTAACAGAACCTAATGCAGTTGCCTAACCATTTGGACAGGCCCTGCTTAGAAACCAGTTTGCCCTTCAATCTAGGGCAAAGGAAACTAACAGCTGGTCGCAGGTATGGAATTCTTTGGTTCGGTGAGTGTAACACTGGAGAATCCAATGAACATCCATCATATGAAGGAGTGCCTCACCTCTGTTAGAGGGACACTGGTAATACACAGGAAGCTCTACTGATTGATTCAGAGTGGCTTCTGACACCACCTTGGGAAGAAACTTCGGATGCGTTCTGAGGACTGCCCAGTCCCTATGGAAAATCAGATAGGGCTCCTTACAGACTAGAAAGTGAAGCTCCGAAATCCTTCAGGATCACGTGATGGCCAAGAGAAACAGCGCCTTCCAGGAAAGGAAGCGCAAATCACAGCTCATAGCCGGCTCGAAAGGAGGAAGGGTGAGCTTTTCCAATACGAAGTTCAAGTCCCAAGTAGGAGTTGGGCTGCAGATGGGGGGTTTTAGATGGAGAATCCCTTTCAGAAAGGTTTTCGAAACCTCCAACTAAGCCACAGGTTTACCATCCACTAGCTTGTGGTACGCCAAGATAGCCGAAATGTGGACCTTCAAGGAAGAGTACGAAAGACTGGAGTCTGACAAGTGAAGGAGGTATTCCATGACTTGCGGGGCAGAACAAGAGAAGGGGTTTCAACCCTTAGCGGTCGCCTAGATGGAAAACAGTTTCCACTTCATGGCATAAGTGGAATGAGTAGAGGGTTTTCTGGCCTCAATGATGACTTTAGCATCCCAGGAGGAGATCCCGAAGCGAGAGATCACTATGTCTGCAGGAGCCATGCCTGAAGATGCAGAGTCCTGAGCCCTGGATGTAACAATCAACCTTAATCCCCAGTCAGGAGGTCGTGAGTAACTGGAGGCGGAACCAGTGGTTCCCTGGAGAGCTGTTGCAGCAGCGGGAACCAGATCTGTCTCAGCCAGAGAGGAGCAATGAGGATGATCTTTGCTCTCTCCACTTGAAGCTTGAGAATGACCCTCTGTACAATGGAAAATGGAGGGAAGGCATAGAAAACTTTCCTGTCGAAGACAGACAATGCGTCGTTCCAAAAAGCACCTTGCCCTGGAACGAGCAAGCAAAAGCTGGGAAGTTCTGCGTTGGATTCGGAGGCGAAGAGGTTGATTTCTGGACACCCCAATGTAGGAAGGTGGATTCCGCCACTTCCTGATGCATTCCCACTTGTGAGCTAGGGTCCGAGACCTGCTGAGACTGTCCATCAGGACGTTTAAGATGCCCAGAATGTGCACGCCACAAAGATCAGATGGTGCTGGACTGCCCAGTTCCACATCCGTGTAGCTTCCCGCTTCCAGGGGAATGCGACTAGGTTCCTCCTGTCTGCTGATATACCAAGCCACGGACATGTTGTCCGTTTGGATTAGCAGTGAACCCTTCGGAATAAGGGACTGGAAGGCCTGTATAGCGTACAGGACTGCCCTCATTTCCAGAACACTGATATGTAAAGAAGTCTCCAAGCTGGACTATAGTCCCTGGGCTTGGTGTTCTCCACCCCATGTTCGAGGCATCCGTGGTGAGGGAAGCTAAGGGTGCCGGGCTCCAGAAGAGAAGCCCCAAGGAAAGATTGTGAGAATCCATCCACCAATGCAACTCATTCTGAACCGCCGAGGAAACCAGTACCGAATGATTCAGATCCTCCAGAAGCAGATCTCACTGCACCCACAAGGACCACTGAATGACTCTTGTGAAGCCTCGCCAGGGGAACTGTCGTGATGGAAGCCACCATCAGGCCCAGAAGGCGCAGGACCTCCTGAGCCAGGATGGTCCTGACGGAAGCCACTCGGAGGCCCGACAGAGAAGGGTCTTCACCCTGTCTGGAAGAAGAAGAAAGACTCTGCACTGGACAGTATCCAAGACTGCCCCAACAAACTGTAGCCTCTGGGCAGGGATGAGGGAGGACTTGGGAACACTGACTGTGATCCCAAGTCTGTTGAAGAGGTCTAGAGTGAAGGAAAGAGCCTCTAGCAAAGAATCCCTGGATGGGACTGAAATCAGACAGTTGTCCAAGTAAGGGAAAACCACAATACCTCTGTGGCGTAAAAGGCCGCAAGCACCGCCAGGCACTTGGTAAAGACCCGTGGTGCCAAAGACAGCCAAAAGAGAGTGCTTGAAACTGAAAGTGCTCCCCCTGGAACCAAAAGCACAGGAACCAGCGGTGGCTGGGGAAGACAGGGATGAGCAGGTAGGCATCCAGCACACCCACAGCACAGAGCCAGTGGTTCTCCATAAGTAGTGGAAGGAGGCTCTGGAGGGTCAGCATCCGAAATTTTTTCTACTCGACAAACTGATTTAGCTGGCTTAAGTCGAGTATGGATCTGAAGTCCCCTGACTTTTGGAACCAGGAAAAATGGGAGTAAACCCCTTCCTTGCCAGAGGAATGTCTTATATGCTTCCTTGAGTAAGGCGAGTTTACCTCTTCTTGAACAAGGAGGGCCTGGTCCCACCGAGTAGGAGGACTTCTTTGGTGGACTTTCTGGGGAATTTCCAGAAACTCTATGGTGTGTCCAACGGACACTAGTTCTGAGGACCCGATACGTCTGAGGTGATCGCCTCCACTACATGGTGGCGGGCCGAACTCCCCCACTTGCTCTTTGTCAGAGACTGAGGAGGCAGTGGGGATGAGAAGTCAAGAAGTGGCAGGGCATTCAGGGGGATGACCCCCTGAACTTCTTTGGTTTTTGAAGGCAGGAGGGGTGGATGAACCCGTGGCCTTGCGCTTCTCATGGCGGCACACTGGGGTGTTCTTTCTCTGCCTCCAGGTCCTTTTCCAAAAGGGCTGCTGCTGCTGGAAGCCCGATCGGCACATGGATCTCACAGACCTAAAGGCAAGGCCCTGTCCCACAGGTCTGTAATAATGTCCTTGGTGTCCCCACCAAAGAGTACTGAGCCCTAAAGGGGTATCCTGAATCGCCGACAGACCTCGCTGGCAAGTCCGGAGAGGTGAAGCCAGGAGTGCCGCTTAGGAGCAACGCGAGTTGCTCGAAGGTATGTGCCACCGAATCAACGGAGTCATAAGGTGCAAGCATGCCTTCACGAGATTTTAGAGAGGTGAAGATCCTTGGCAAGTTCCTCCTTTAAGGGCGAGGGGTCCATGGACTGGACTCGTGCCTCTAACCTGGCGGTGGGCCACATAGTTAAGGGACCAGAGGACGCATGTGGACAATGAATAAATCTTTCTCCTGAACTGGTCCATCTGCCTCGAACCTTTGTCCGGAGGAGATGTGCTCATGTGCTTTGGCGCTAAGGAGCAGTCTTGAGCCACAGAGATGACCACAGAGTCAGCCTTGGGATGTTCCTTCAGGAACGGGGCATCCTTCGGCGCCTGGTAAAGTCTGTCCGCACATTTGGGGACGGCCGGGAGAGAGAGAATGAGGCATCTGCCAGACGGTAGTGGTGAGGTGCAATCCAAAGAGAAATGGGGACCGGAGACAGAGACTCTAGGTCGAGGTGTTCTGCGAGCCTCTGTCTCATAGGGTCCTGATCCTCAGACTCCCAGTCAAAGTAATCCTTCATGGATCTCAGAAGGTCCGAAAAGGCAGGGTCCTCTAGTGGAGATTTCGGGGAAACCTTGCCTTTCGGGACCTCTTGTGAAGACTCATCAGCCGCCTCTGAGCTACTGCCACCATCCACCCCCTCAATAGGATGGTGGTATTGGGAAGAGAAACATCCTGACAAGTCTTCCCTGAGATGTGGACAGTAGCAATGGAGGAACTGCTCGGAGAAGGGGACCTGGGAGACCGTGGTAGTGGGAGCCTAGTCTCCGGGTCCAAGACCAACTCCAACCAGGCCCCCTGCCACCAAGACTGAATTAGGGTCTTGGAAACCGGAGAAACAGGGGAGGGGGAATTACCACTGGAGGTTAATAACCCTGGAATCCCTGATAAGAAGAGTAGGGATGAAACCCAGGGTAAAACTGTCTGAAATTACTCCAGTCCTGAGCGGGCTTCACGAGTAGTGGTCCCCAGGAACCCCCTGTGGGTAATTCGCCGAATAGTTTGGGTCTAGAGTAAATCCTTGTCGCCAGACCCGCCGTAGTATATAGGCTGGTGGTCTGCCAGGACTGCCCCACGCCAGGGGAACCGACACCACCCAATCCGCGCTCGGAAAGAGATCCAGCCGCCTGGGCCTGACGGAGGGGCCCTGGCGGGACCTGATCTGTCATCAGGGCCAGAAGGCTGAGGCCAGTCGAAGGTCCAGGCTGCAGGACTGTCGTTGGGATGTCTGGTGTCGGAGGGCACTGAATCCTGCCAAAGGCGGCGGAGGGGCCTCCACAGTAAGGCCTGCTGGCTAAGTGAGGAGCCTCTCCTCACCCTGAGAGAGGAACGGGAGATGACCCCCGTAGCAGACAGTGTTGAGGGGTCCGCCGCTATCGTCGCCAGAAGTACCCGCCAGGGAGGGGTGGATTATGGTGAAGGAAAAGGGCTTTCTCCTCTGGTTCCGCTGGATGTCGGGTGGAGATGCCGTAGGGCCCGACAGGGGAACCGCACCAATGTGACCGTCAGGGACGTCCGTCTTAGCGGGTAGAGTCAGGCAAGGGACGAGCCCTTGACCGGCTGACCCGCTATGGTCTTACCAGACTTACCGTCCGATTTTCTGGGCGGTGGTTGGGCCTTGCTCGAGGGCCGCGAGTTGTCCGCAGAGCACTCCCGCTCCCTGGATTTCTCTTTATGCTTCTTGGAAGGAGGAGATTTTTCAGCCGAGTACTCTCTCAACTGGTCCATCTTCCTTTCAAGGGAAGCCAGGTGGGCTTTTAAAAGATGGGCCACCAAAGCCTGCTGTCTCCTTTTCTTTGTGGCCTGATTGAAGGTCTGACTCTCAGGGCAGGAGGAAACAGGATGGTCCGGGCCTAAACAGAGGAAGCACTTGAGGTGACAAATGACCTGGCTAAGAAAGGGATTAGAGAAGTGCAGGAAGAGTTTGTGGAATTGGGGAGGGCCTTAGTCAAGTAGCACACACGGTAACCTTCTCGGAGGTGCGCCCATCTATGGCATGGGAGGCTGGGGTGTTCCGCACCATGGGATTCAATCAGTGGTTGAAAAACTGGTGGGAGCTCAGGATTTGGCTTCACTGGGGACTGGGGTCCACCTGAGTGATGCAAGCCTATACTGGCATGATGGGTTGCATCTGTCTGGGAGGGGAACCAGGATCCTGGGTGACAGGTTTAAGTGCTTCATTGGCAAGCTTTTAAACTAGCCAAGGGGGGAGGCACTGGAAAGGAGCAGGGAAATCCTAGCGCCCCCCCAAATAATCACGGTAGTAAGTGTGGCAAACACCAATATAGAGGTGTCGATAGGGAGAAGGGCAGGGTAAATGGAGAAAGTGAAAGGCAAGAAGGACAGGGATGGGGCAAAAGGGAGTAAGGCCATCAGGAAATGGAGGGTAATGAGTACCAATGCCCGTAGTCTGGGCAACAAGCTCCCTGAGCTGGTGGTCTTGATGGAAGAGGGATGCCTGGATATCGTAGCAGTCACAGAAACATGGTACACAGAGAACAATGACTGGGATGTTACATACCAGGGTACATAACCTACAGGAGAGACAGGCAGGGGAGAAGAGGGGGAGGAGTAGCTCTCTATGTAAAGGAAGGGATAAAAGCAACTGAACAAAAGAGTAAACAGGGAGGAGAGGAGGCACTGTGGGTCATCTTGGAGACTGGAAAGGGCACCACAATCCGCACAGGGGTTGTGTACAGACCCCCATGTCAGGGGGAGGAATGGACAAGGATATGATAGAAGGCATTCTTAGAATGGCAGAGAAAGGGGAGATACTGTTGATGGGAGACCTGAATATGCCAGATGTTAACTGGAGCACATCTGGCAGCCACATCCAAGAGCAGGGCCATTCTTGATGCCTTACAGGTGGCAGGCATTAGACAGCTAGTTTCAGAACCCACTGAGTGAGGAGCAATCTTATACCGCATACCTCAAACGGGGCAGTGAGAGGATCTCAGATCTAGAAGTGGGTTGCCATCTGGGGACAAGTGACCATCAAACAGTGTGGTTCACGTTAAACTCAGCTACACAGTCAAGCCATACAAAAGTGAGGGTACTGGACTTTAGGAGGGCTGACTTTGGCAAGATGGGAGAGTGCCTCAGAAAAGCACTAGCAAATAGGCTAGAAGGAGGTGTGGAGCAACAATGGGGAATCATCAAAACTGCCATCACAGAGGCAACAAGCCTTTGTGTGAAGCAAATAAACAAATCAAAACGAAAGAAAAAGCCACTACTGTTCTCAAAAGAGGTGGCTGTGAAAGTCAGGAAGAAAAAGATAGCATTCCGGAAGTATAACGAAACACAGAAGGAGCAGGACAGAAAGCTGTACCAGTTAAGGCAGAAGGAAGCAGGGAGGGAAGTCAGAATAGCAAAGGCCCAAACTGAGGAAAAGATAGCTAACTCAGTTAAGAAGGGGGATAAAACCTTTTATAGGTACATCAGCGAGCGTATAAAGACAAAGGGAGGGATAATGAGGCTGAATAGAATGAACGGTGGGTGGGCAGAGGGGGACAGTGAAAAAGCAGGGATACTGAATGAATATTTCTGCTCAGTATTTACAAAAGAGGAGCGGGAAGTGCCTAATCCAATTAACAGAAGCACTCTTGATGGGGTGAGGTCGATCCCAGTCCTTTCACAGAAGAAAGGGTTCTGCAAGAACTCCTAAAACTGAAGGTGGACAAGGCAGTGGGTCCTAATGGAATTCACCCAGAATTCTAAAAGAATTAAGGGAGGAACTAGTGAAAGCACTGGCTACTCTTTTTTAACACAAATCATGGAGGATGGTGTCGCATCTTAGGACTGGAGGAAGGCGGATGTGATTCCCTCACAAAAGTGGGACCAAGACAGAGGCAGGAAACTACAGACCTGTCAGTCTGACCTCTGTGGTAGGAAAGTGATGTAGTCACTTCTGAAGGAAAGAATAGTTGAGTACCTAGAGGCTAGGTGGAGCACAGGACCCCAGGCAGCATGGGTTCACAGCGGAAGGTCATGTCAGACTAATCTAATAGATTTTTGACTGGGTGACCAAATAGTAGACCAGGAGGGGCTGTGACATGGCCTACCTAGACTTTAGCAAGGCATTTGACACAGTCCCACACAAAAGATTAATAGTCAAATTAACCAGCCTGGGAGTGGGTCCCAGGGTGGTAGCCTGGGTAAAACATTGGCTGCACAACAGGACACAGAAGGTAATTGTAAATGGAGTCCACTCTGAAGAAAGAGGTTACTAGTGGGGTACCACAGGGTTCATTATTGGGTCCAGTCCTTTTTAATGTCTTCATCAGTGACATTGCAGAGGGACTGAAGGAAAAGTATGCCTTTTTGCAGATGACACAAAGATCTGCAACAGGGTTGATACACAAGGAGGCGTGGAAAGGATGAAAAGGGACTTGGCAAGGTTGGAGGAATGGTCAGAAGTATGGCAGCTAGGATTCAATGCAAAGAAGTGCAAAATAATGCACCTGGGAAACAAGAACCCAGGGAAGAATACACAATTGGTGGGGAGGTAGTAACAACAACAAAAAGGAAAGGGACCTGGGGGTAATCATATATCGATGACCTGTTGTACAAGCAATGAAAAAGGTGTAGGGAGGGCTGGGGGTATACTGGGATGTATAGGGAGAGACATCAGCAGCAGAAAACAGGAAGTTGTTATCCTCTGTACAGACATGGTAGAGACCCCATCTGGAGTACTGTGTCCAGTTCTGGAGACCCCATCTCCACAGGACATAGACAGGATAGAGGTAGTCAGAGGAGGGCAACTAAAATGGTGCAGGGTCTGCAAGAGAAGCCGATGAGGAGAGACTAAAGGAGCTTAATATGTATACCCTTGAGGAAAAAGAAGGGGGGACATGATAGAAACTTTTAAGTACCTCAGTGGAATCAACAAAGTCCAAGAGGGTAGCATCTTTCAGAAAAGAGACTTGCAAGAACAAGGGACACAATTTAAAGATAGAAGGAGGTGGTTCAGGGCAATGTGAGAGTATATTTCACAGAGAGGGTAGTGGATGCATGGAACAGCCTTCCTGAGGAGGTTGTGGAGTCTAAAACTGTCGGAGAATTCAAGAATGCATGGGACAGACATAAGGCAATTCTTGTGGGGGGTAGGAAGAAATAGGCTGTTGGTTAACTAGAATCTGCGGCCTATCCTGTAGGTAGGGAAATGGGCAGACTAGATGGGCCAAGCGGTCCTCATCTGCCGTCAAAGTCTATGTTCTATGTTTCTATGTGACAGTCTTTTGCGGGATCTGTGTGCCACAGGATGAGCATTTGTTTTTGGGTGAAGACATCAAGAAGAAAATTGACAAAAAGGCGAGGAAAAACTGAGCAAGAGACTTTCACGACGATCGCTAATGGAAGTCTGCAATGCGACTGACATGAGGCGATGGCGGGAAAGAACTGGAGGGCGGGCGGTCCCCCATCAGGTATTGCTAGAAACACCTGCCGTGCGGCCCGACGCCAGGTGGCGCCAGTCCTATATGCGATGACCTATGGAAGGAACACTCTCGAAGTAAGATCAGATATGACAGGTTCCAAAGAAGTTGGCTTCGGCCTAGGAGGCAAAGTCAAGTAATGGCTGGAGTAGAAACAGTGGCCAGCTTCTGTCTGGACAGAATCAGCTGCTGACACATCAAATCCTCATAGCGTTGACGGAGTTTCCGACGAAGCCTCCCTAATCCGAGAAGGACGAGGATGACAGATGGCGCCACATCTTTTTAGAGTGCTTATGCGCCTTCCTCAGCCTGTCAGTCGAGGGTCCTAGATGCCGACCTTTGATCGAATTGACTGATTTGGTCTTTGGGAGACACCAGGGGAACTGGCAGTTACCGGATCAGAGACAGGTTCCTCGATGGGATTCCAGCTGTCTGGGTCTCATCAAGAAGAGGCATGACCAGAGTCAATGTCAAAGAGTCATCAGGCAACAATGGGTCAACAGGATTGAGAACAGTCTCAATCTCGTTGACTGAGACCTCGGACGACTGGCCAGACATCAAGGCCGAGAAGCCAGTGGCCAAGGAAGCAATTTCGACAGAAGTTGATATTACCGGCTCCTGGGACAAAGATCGCTCACAATCCCAAGATCATCTTTGCTGAGACGAAGATGATTTCAGATCCTTTTCCATTTTACAGGACCGAGAGGAATGCGAGCCCACAGTTCCCTTGCCTTTAGTGGGGAGGGATTGACACAGCTCTCAAAAGGAACCCAAAAACGTGGAGCCCAGATTGAGGGGAACAAAAAACCACCGAGAAGAGGATTCCGTGGCTTGCGTTGCTTCTTCTTCGAAGGCCTGCATGTGTTCCAGCTGCTCGGTGGACCCCGTAGCCGTGGAGACCGCCCACCGGGCCTCTTTGGATTTCACCTGAGGATTCCGTTTCTCAGGCCTGCCCAACTTAAGGCATGTGAGACGATCGTTGAGGACGTTTGGGTGGAATGCGAGACACATCTTTCAAGTCTGGGTGTCATGGCTGACATCCAGGCAGTAGACACACGTGGTATGCGGATTGGTGCGCAAAATTTTTTGGCAGCACAAGTACCGGCGAAATCCGGGGGAAATTTATCTTCCTTGACCGAATAACAGAGCATAGTCGCTAGCTTGAACTAGCCTAATTTTTGGAATAACCCAAGGGTTAGAAGCCAGGGCCTACAAAAAGCAATCGCAAAGAGGAGGCAACCTGAATCTTCCAGTGGAAAGGAAGATCTGGCATCATGGGGCACAGCTGAAGGCTATACCACCTGGGTGGGTGGGAGGAGCCAGCTTGAAGACCTTCCAGCAAGATTTAAAGGGGAAAGGGACATGCCAGCAAGTGTAGTTCAGAACACAGCCACAACCCTAGAACTCATAAATTTTAATTATAGCCAAATCAAGGAAACATTTTAAAATATGAAGGACCTACATCTCATCAGTTTTGACCTCTCTGTTGGTACTGCTCACCACACACACTGTCCCCAAGGTCAAAAAGAACATCAGCCCAAACCTTTTATTTCATATTTACTTATTTTATTAAGTAGGTACAGTGATCTAATGGACTTTTTTTTCAGGCACGAGCCCCAGACTCAGAAAGATCGTATACTGGTTGAGAGTTGGTATAAATCATGATATCTGTAACCAATCAGGATTATTTATTTCTAAACATTCCAAACACTCAACCATAAAATGAGGGTTACTCACCTGTAACTGTAGTTCTAGGAATGGTATATGGTGCACATCCAAACTCTGTCAAGTCTTCTTCCCCCTTTAAATCTGCCGGATGTCTTCAAGCTAAGCTCCTCCCACCCACCCGAGTGGTATACTCCTTGGTCCCACCCTGTAATGTCAGATCTTCAACGCTGGAAGCAGGGATCCATGAGCCACTTGCCAGGGAAGGCTGTGCAGGTTCTGTGGATGTGCACCATACAACACTCCTAGAACTACGGTTGCAGGTGAGTAATCTTCATTTCTAGGGACGTGGATATGATGCACTATCCACACACTGGCAGACTCCAAAGCAGTTCCCCAGCAGGAGGGGGCAAGGCACACACCACTACTTGGCATAGAAGGACTGGAGGACCAAGGTCTCAAAACCAGCATTCCAGCATGACTGGAGGTCAATGAGGTAGTGGAAAATGAAGGTGTGTGCTGACTTCCAGGTAGCAGCCCTGCAGATCTCCTGGATAGGGATGTCCCTTAAAGCAGCCACCGAGGCAGTGGAATGAGCCATTAGCCCTATGGGAGGCTCCTATCAGCCAACCTACAGTAGAGGTTGATGCAGGAGACTATCCACTGTAAATCTTCAGCTTAGCTGCCAGTCTTCCAGGTGCAGCTTCAGTGTAGGTCACAAACAGATGGTGAACCACTCCCCAAACTCCAGCCATGTGCTCCCTGTAAGCGGCGCTTGCCTGAGGTCCAATGACTGAAGCCTGTGCTTGGCTTCCGAGGTTGGACTGGTGAAGTACACCAGCAGGTTAATCACCTGATTAAGGCGAAATTTGGCACAACCTTTGGGAGGAACTTTGGGTGAGAATGACCTTGTCCTTGTGGAAAACCAAATACGGAGACTCCATCAAAAGAGTCTGGAGCTCACTGATCCTTCTGGTGGAGGTGACAGCCTCTGAGAAGGTGGTCTTGCACAACATGTATGACATCTCATACCTGTGCACTGGTTCAAATTGCTTGCACATGAGCACTGCCAGCACCAGCATCAAGTTCCAAGGTGGTGGTGGATCATGCACTGGTGGGAACAGGTGTCAAGACCGCTGAAGAAATACCATACCACCTTCTCCTGTACAATCGTCGGCATAACAGCCCGTACCCGGTATGCAGAGATGGCTGCCAGCATCACCCTGAGGGTTGTCTACCTCAGTCACGAATGAGAGGGACCACAGGTAGTCACCAAAGAGCACGTCAGGGGTCTCAAACTCCCAGCCCAGGCACCAAATGGAAAATCTTTTACATTTAAAGGTATAGCACTCATGTGTCAACTCCTTCCGGGAAGAATCCACAATGTGGAGCAACTCTAGCCGCTCAGGAACCAGGCTGGCAGGTGCAGAGACTGAAGGCATGGGTGCAGGACCTTTCCCTTGTGACAAGACAGCAGATTTGGGCACAGAGGCAAACATCACGGAGACCTGCTGCTGAGGCGATCTGGGTACCAAAACTGGCATGGCCAGTCCAGGGCCACTAGGATCATACATGTCTTGTCCCTCCGCACCTTGACTAACACCCTGTAGATCTGGGGAAAGCGCAGAGGAGGCCTCGAGTCCAAGGCCTTGTGAAGGCATTCCCCATCAGTGTACAGCCTTAGCTTTGCGTTCTTCCAGGAGGCAAACAGGTAGTTCACCACCTCCTGATCAGAGACCAATCTTGATGACACCTCTTCCACCTGGTTGAGGGCATCCAGTAGCCGATTGGGGGTTCCTACTATATGGATAGCCAGGAATTCTGCACACAGGCTGAGCACAAGGGTCCAGGTGTGGAGAGCCTACTTGTTCAGGTAATACATGGTCATGGTATAGTCCATCTGGACCTACACAACCTGACAAATGGAGCGAATTCCATCAAATCGAGCTGCACTGTATGGCGCTCCAGCAGGTCGATGTGGTGATGGGAACTCCCTGGGAGGGCCATCACCCGTGGGTCCTGTAGTTTCCCAGGTGCACTCCCCATCCCTCCAGAGACGTGTTGGCTACAAGGGTGACTGTTGGTTTTGGGAAACAGGACTCCTTCCAGGTATTCTGGGATAAGCCCCACTGGATGGCAGCCCACACTGGCTGGGTCACTGTGACTGGCTGGTCCAGGGGACCTAGGCGCTGAGACCACAGTCAGCCCAACTCCCACTGTGGATGTCACATCAGCCAGCAGGCCCATTTAACAAACTGGTGCAGGATGCCATGTACCCCAGCAGCCACAGCAAGTCCTTGGCAGGGTATAAGTGCCCAAACCTGAAATGATTGGGCAAAGGAGGTAAGATCAGATGCCTGATCCACAGGGAGTCAGTCCTTGGCCTGGAGAGAGTATAGCTCTGACCCAATGAGTTGAATCACCTGCGAGGTGTTCCTGGGTTTGCAATTGGCCGTGCTGACCAGAACGCCCAAATCTCTGCAGGTCTGGAGGACTAGGTCCCCGAATCGCTTCACAGTCTCCTTGGTTGGCCTGGCGCTCAGTCAGTAGTCCAGGTAAGGGTAGAGTTGGAACACTTGGTGCCTCACGAATGCAGCCATTAGTGCAATGCACTTAGAGAAGACCCTGGGGGCCGAGGAGAGGCTGAAAGTCATTTCCTGGAACTCAAACAGAATCTCCCTCTGCATGGAACCAGAGGCATCACCAGTGGGATGGATGGACTGGAATGTGGAAGGTGGTGTCCTGGAGGTCCAGGGAGCAGAACCACATATACAGGTTACTCACCTGTAACAGGAGTTCTAGGAATGGTATATGTTGTTCATCCACACTCATTGGCAGTATCCTTGCCGCTTTAAATCTTGCCGGAAGGTCTTCAAGCTTGCTCCTCCCACCCACCCGGGTGGTATAACTCTCGGCTCCGCCCCATGGCTCAGATCTGGCCCGCTGGAAGCTCGGTTGTGGTCGAGCCGGGAGAATCGGGTGGGTGGTGTGGATGAACAACATATACCATTCCTAGAACTCCTGTTACAGGTGGTAACCTGTATTTCTAGGGACATGGATATGTTGTTCATCCACACTCATTAGCAGACTCCTAGCAGTTCTCCGGGAGGAGGGAGGCAAGACAACCCCATATATCACTTCATTTGGAAAGAGAGACTGAGAACCGAGGCCCCAAAACCAGCATCCCGGCGTGACTCAAGGTCGATGTGGTAGTGGGTAATGAAGGTGTTTGCTGACTTCAGGTAGCAGCCCTGCAGATTTCCTGGATAGGGACGTCCCTGGAAGCAGCCACCGTTGCAGCAGTATGGCGGGTAGAATGAGCTCTTATCCCTCTGGGAGGCTCCATGCCCGCCAACTTATAGTAGAGATCTATGCAGGAGGTTACCCACCTGCTTATCAGTCCGCTTGGCTGCAGGTCTGCCAGATGCGGCTTCAGCGTAGGTGACAAACAGCTGGCGAACCTCTCCCAATTTCGGCCGTGCGCTCCTTATAATAGCAGCGCCCTTCAGGATCCAGTATGGAGCCTTGTTCGACGGGTGTGATTGGGGTGAGAACACCGGCAGAGTCAACACCTGGTTAAGGAGAAACTCCGACACCACCTTTGGAAGGAATTTGGTGGGGGCGCAGGACATCCTGTCCCTGTGGAGACCAGGTAAGGAGACTCGATGGAAGCGCCTGGAGCTCTCCCATCCTTCTGGCTGACGTGATAGCCACCAAGAAGGCGGTCTTCCACGACAGGTGAGAGAGCACACCTGTGCATAGGTTCGAATGGCTTGCCCATGAGCTTTGCCAGTACCAGCAGTAGATCACGGAGGTGGGGGTTCCCGCACTGGAGGAAATGTGATCAAGGAGCCTTTGAAAAAGCGCCAGACCACAACCTCCTGCGCCACCGACTGCTTCCGGCCCGCGCCTCGGTAAGCAGAGAGATGGCTCCAGGTGCACCCTTAGGTCGCTCGACCTAAGCCCTTGACTAGAAAGGGACCATAAATAGTCAAGATGCTTGCCAAGGAACAGGAGGAAGGGTCCAGCCCTTGCCCTGACACCAAATGGAAAACCTTTTCCATTTGAAGGCATAACATTTTCTGGTCGACTCTTACGGGGCGCCTCAACTACATTGAGGACCTCGTCGGAAAGACCCAAAGCCTGGAACTCTAGCAGCTCAGGAACCAGGCCGTCAGGTGCAGGGATTGAAGGTCCGGATGGAACACCTTCCCTGATTGACTGAGAGCAGGTCCGGGCGAGCTGGAAGCTGCGCGAGTCCTGGAGCTGAGACTGAGGAGATCTGGTACCAGAACTGGCGAGGCCAGTCTGGGGCTATCAGAATCACCTGCGCCTGTCCCTCCTCGCCTTAGAAGCACCTTGTGGATCAAGGGAAATGGGGAAAAGGCGTAAAGAGGCCGGGGTCCATTGCCTCGAGAGGCATCCCCTGCAGCGAGCCCCTGCTAGAGGCGGGCATGGAACAGACTCAACCCAGCGTTCTCCGTGGAGGCAAACAGGTCCACCTGAGGATGTGCCCCAAAGGGAGAACAGATGCTGTACTACCTCCGGCAGGAGAGACCACTCGTGGGATGCAGCCCCTATCGGCTCAGGGCATCGGCCAGGTGTTGGAGGCTCCTGCCACGTGAATGGCTAGGAGATCCGCCTCCAGGCTGCTACAGTGACCAAATGTGGAGCTTCCTTGCATAGAAGCATGGCGGCGTCCGCCCTAGCGGGGTTTAGATAGTACATGGTAGGTGGTATTGTCCGTCTGGACTCGGACCACTTGACCCCAGACGAACAGAGGCGGTGAGGCTAGGCGGACCGCTCAGGAGCTCCAGCAGGTTGATGGCATCGGGACTCCCGGGGACCCAGAGGCCATGGCGCAGTGTTCCCCAGATGGGCACCCCAACCCATCAGAGAGGCATCGGTCGACAGAGACCGAAGTCGGCACAGGCGGACTGAGCAGGATTGCCCTCCTGCAATTGATCCTGGAGCGGTCCACCACTGGAGCATTCCACATCCCTGTGTCACCGGCCTAAGCTGGTCAAGGGATCGCAGCGTTGTGACCACTGGCTGGCCAGTCCCACTGAAGGGCGCATGTTCCAAGCAGACCCACGGACCACGCTGGTACAGGCCGCCATGAGAGACCCAGGAGGCGCAGGAGTCCGGCAGGCGCAATGCCCAACCAGAAATGATCGGGCAAGGAGGAAAGAACCTCGGCCCTGTCCGCGGGAGCCGCGCTGGCTCGAGAGAGAGTCGAGCTGCGCCGAATGAATAAATCACCTGCTTAGGCTCTCGAGGTTCGACTTGGCAGCCTCGTTGACAAGGAGGCCCAGTTGAAACAGACCTGGAGAGCCAGATCTCTGGACCACTCGCCTCCTTCCTGGAGGGAGCTGCTATCAGCCAGTCGTCCAGGTAAGAAGCACCCGGACCCCTGGTAGCCATGAGAGATGCTGTCACTGCCATGCATTTGGTGAAGACCCTGGGAGCTGGAGACAAGCCGAAGGGCATGGCTTGGAACCGAGAGATCTTCCGCTCGGGAAGCCGAAGGAATCTCTGGTGAGACAGACGGATAGGGGCGTGGCAGCGTCCTGCAAGTCAGAGAGCAGAACCACGCTTGGCGTTCAAGGATGGTATTATCTGAGCCAGAGTGACCATCCTGAAGGTTCGAGACCTTGAACTTGTTTGAAGTCGTGTGGAGTTAGAATGGGCGCCAACCCCGTCCGTTCGGAACCAGGAAAGTACCTGGACACAAACCCTGGGTCTGAAGGAGGGTCCTACCTCTCTTCACCTCCTTCTGGAGGAGGAGGTGATGTCGGCTCGACGAGCACGCCAGTGAGCTGGGATCCCGAAGCCCCCGAGCCGGCAGCTCTGAAGGGTGGTGCCTGCTCGAATTCAGAGGCAGGCCTCTTCCACCACCTCCAAGACCCACCTGTCCGTGGTAACTGGGACCAGGCGAGAGAGTGCGGGCCGTCCCCAGAGACCCAGGAAAGCAGGTGACCGAGGGATGGGGCGACACCCCTCAGCCCGTCACTGGGCGAAGCTTGGAGGAGGGACCGGCCGAGGGACCTCCTGGGCCCCTTTCCTCCCACCTCCTGTTAGAGGAAGCCGGCGGCATGGTTTGCAGGATGCAAGGCCAGACCTGCTGGCCTGACGTGCTATGGGCGGGCGCGCCAGGGCTACAAAGAGACGAGGGCTTAGGCTGTGGTTTTGGACCTTTGTCCTTCTGGCCGGAAGACCCGAGTCCAAGGTGGCGTTGGACTTCTCGATCTCTGCAGGTGACCTTCCACCCAGGGCCGAAGGGTCAGTCCCAAGGAACATCCGCCAACTTGTGCTGGGTATCCAAGTAAGGTGGATATCCTCAGCCAAGCCCATGACGCTCATAGCCACTGCGGCCGCCACCGATCTCGCACATGTGTCACCACAAAGCCAAAGCAGTCTGGAGCTGCTGTTGTGCCTACCCTGCCTGGTCCGCACCTGCTTAACCCGTGGTCTGCAGATCGGGGGAAGATGAGGATGACCTCATCCAGGGAGCCCAACAGGGCATGAGAAAATGTGCCATGAGGGCGGCGAACATGTGAAAACCCGAGAGAAAGGGCAGCAGCGTGAACTTTTACCTGACATAGTCAATTTCTTGGACTCCTTGTCAGGAGGTTGTCCACATCCCTGGCGTTGCAGCGCGCCCGAAAAGCAGCTGTCGGTAACTCAACCCCTCAGCAGAGGGTGTTCGAAAAACCCGGACAAGGAACCAGTAGGGACATGCTTCCTAGCCATCCTGGCCGGGCACGAGGAGCAGGAAGCAGAGGCGCTACCAAAGTTCCAGTGCTGGACCCACTATGGCCTCGACCACGGAAGAGCCTCCGTCCGGAGACCCCTCGGTCCAGAATCGTGAGGATGCCTGGCCCGTTTGGAAGCGGTTGAGCTCCATCCCGGTAGACTCCGAGATGAGCCGAGCAGTCCTAGGAAGGGGCGACGGGCTATAGTCCGTTGGCTGACCTCCTGAAGACTCGGAGTCCAGTAAACTTGGAGAAAGAAGGAGAATCATCTTCCAGGACTCGGAAGGGTCCTCGAAAAACCACCTCTGGCCTGAGCCACCCTTCTGCCGGTCGAGTCGGGAAGTGAGGTAACCTGACAGCCGATGGGGTAAACCCCTGCCCGACCGAAATCCTTGGGCGGGCCCCAGTGGTGGCTGTGGGCGGAGAGTTCACACGCATCGGTGGAGCAGCTGGTTTGGCCGAACAACCGGCCTGGGTATAGGCTCCTCGGGCAAGTCGAGGGTTGTGTCGGCCGTTCGGTGAGCAACGCAATGGCGGGAGGCGGAGTTCGGCTTGACCAGGAGGGAACTGATGCAACGAAGATCCTCGTACCGTCCGGCGTAATTCCGCGGCCTCCCCTCATCCGAGGAGGGCCGAGACGGCAGCGACGCCCGCCTGTGATTACGAGACGAGACCGCCTATGGCCATGTGAGAGCAGCTGGACCCCTTGAAGAGGTCAGACCCAGCAGGACGGTCGGAATTTCCGGGGTCGGTGCAGGGAGGTGTCGGCCGGAACCTGACACTCGCGCGCCGGCTCGGAAGGTCCATCCGAGGCTCCGGAACCCGGAGAGCTGGGCGAGCCACAGGATCCTCAACTCCTCCGGGGAACAGGGAGGGAATCTCGGCTGCTAAAAAGCGACAGCCCGTCAATAGATTCGAGAAAAATCTCGACTTCTCATCGGTCAGTCTCGGTCAACTGACCTGGCGGGGAACACCGTGAGGCCAGTGGCGGAAGAGGCAGTCGACCCAACCCGACGGTCGGTCGGCCCGAGGAGAGGACACTTTCCCGCTCCCAGAGCGTCGACGGAGGGACTTACCCTTGTCCCTCTTTTGGACCGAAAAAGGTCCAACAGGCATGAGCCCTTCTCCTTTAGTGGAGACGAACCATGTAAGGAAGCACGTGTAGGAAGAACCCAGAAGGCGGGATAAATGCCGCGGCCGAGGAAGACTCTGTGCCGCCTCCTCTTGAGGCGACCACCATCCGCTCTCGAGCTGATCCGCCCGAGCCACGCCGCCGCGAGGCACCGTAACCCGAACCTCCTTGGACTTCACGGAGGAAAGCAGCTTCCCGGGAAGGACCCAGTTGCAATCGGGCAGCACGGTGCTGGGGGCGTGGGCCGAGAAAAGATGAAACACAGATCCGCCAAGCCTGCGGGTGGTGCTCAGGCCTAAACAGTGAACACCGTGGAGTGTGGATCCGTCCGAGACATCTTCTGCCGCATGGGCATCTCGAAATCAGGAGTCGATTTATCCGCCGCGGCCGCGAGGGATGAAGACTGAAGTCTTTTGCAAAATATTATTTTTAAATCCGCAAACGGAGAAATAGGAACCAGTCACAAACGCAGAGCGTTAAGGAGGGAACCTGAGCTTCCAAGCGGTAAGGAAGATCTGGCGTCATGGGGCGGAGCCGAGAGTTATACCACCCGGGTGGGTGGGAGGAGCAAACTTGAAGACCTTCCGGCAAGATTTAAAGCGGCAAGGATACTGCCAATGAGTGTGGATGAACAACATATCCATGTCCCTAGAAGCCCTATTCCAGTGATGGAATAATGGGGATCAGAGTGACCATCCCGAACTTGTGCTTCCTCAAAAACTGATTTAGATCAAGAAGACCCAGTATGGGGCACCAGCCCCCTGTCTGTTTCAGAACCAGGAAGTACCTGGACACAAAGCCCTGACTTGCTGTGCAGTCTGGGACATGGACTATGGCTCCTTTTTCAAGAAGCTGAGTAATGTCCTCTCTGAGGGAGGATATTGTGTCCTGCGACACTACAGACTCGCTTGGAGCGTTGGGACAGAACGGCAAGAGAACCTCACAATTGAGAGGCAACCCTCTGCTCACCACTTCTAGCACCCATCTGTCCGGAGTGATGATGGACCAGTTGTGCAGAAGTGGTGAAACTGCCCCACCCCCCAAATCAGGCAGTTGAGGAAGGGACTACGCAGGCAGAAGGTAGACACTCTCCCAACCCATCACTGTGCAGCTTTGGAGAAAGCACAAGCACCTGCTGCCGGAGGGGCACCACCACCCCTACCTCCACTGTTCTTTGGGCCCTGGCCAACGATCCTGGACTTGGGGCACCAAGCTTGAAATTGCCCCTGTTGGGGCTGCTGTGGTTGAAAGAGCAGCAAATGAAAGGGCTTCATTTTCAGCTTATGCCCCTTCTAGTCTTACTGAGAAGAGGTCACAAAATCTAGGGAGTCACTGGACTTCCCAACCCTGGTTAGATGCCCTTCCACCTCTGGGTCTAAGAGTTTGGTACCCAAGAAGGGAATGTTGGCCAATTTTGTGCTGGGTGTCAGCTGCAAAGGTGGAGATCTGCACCTGGGTCCTGCAATGCATTGCGACAGTCACTGCCACAGAAGGCGCACAAGAGTCGATGCCCAAGGCTGTCTGGAGTTTGTGCTTAGCCAGCGCTTGACCCTAGCCTCTGACCACCTTAACTGCAATCTGAAAGTCAGCAAAGAGGCAAGGATGGACATGGTCCAAGACTCCCATCAGACAGTGACCACAGCTGGTCATCATCAGGGCATTCCTCACCTGAGAGAGGCCCAGGGAGGATACAGCATAGACCTTCTCCACTGTGTGGTCAAGCTTTTAAGACTCCTTATCCAGGGGGTTGTCCACATTCCTAACATTGCCAGTTTTCTGGAAGACAGAGTCAGCCACCAACCCCTTGGCCAAGAGGTGGTCCAAGAAACCAGAAAAGGTGCTGTTAGGGACTGCATACTTGCAGACCATATGGGCTGAGGGTGTTGTATAGGAAGGCTGGGAGCTGCCAGAGCCCGTCCCAGGATGGCTTCAGCAATTGGGAAGGTGCTCCTCAGGGATTCATCCCTGTCTGCAATTTCAGTGAGGGAGTATTTAGCCCTCCTGTGAACTGGTTCCAGAGGGATCTCCATGGACTCAGATAACAATATGAACAAAGGACACCAGCCCTTGGTCAGTGGTCGGCCCTTTGGAAGATTCATGGTCGAACCCAATGGTCCTAGAGGACTGCATGGAGGACCCACTGGAGTCAGAGGGCGACTCTTCAAAACATGGCCCTCAGCTGTTTCTCGCCATGCACCACTCTGGATTAGTTTGAGTAGGCAATCTCCATGGACAAGCCTGGCAAGCTGGTAGCCAGATGGGAGTCTTTGGTGGGGGCTCCCTGCATCGACTGCCGTGGCAGTGGTTCCACCCTAACTGGGTGAGAGGCAGGTGTCAGCAACACCTGTATCAGCAGGACCATATCAGCCGGACCGCAGCAACCAAGGATTTGCTGGGGTCCAGGGTAAGACCCTCACCCTGCCCAACTAAGGCCCACTGCTGCCACAGCAGGTCCTCAGCACCAACACAGCTTGCAACAGAACATCTCTTGATGGATGACAAGAGGAGAAAGAGTGACTGCAGTGGCGCCTCCCTGATGAGCAAGAGCCAGAGTATGAGGAGTCCCTCAACCGTGCCCAACAACTAGACTGCTGATGGCGGGGAAAAGCAGGTGGAGGGACCCTCTGTTGATCACACAGACCGGTTCCTGCTGCACGACCCCAGTGGGAAGAAGTTTCTGAGAAGAGACAGAGGGGTCCACTGACTGCCCTGACCCTCCTGAGAGACACACAAAAGGACAGTGGACATAGAGATTGAGTAGTCCTCAACCCCTTCCAACAATGGGTCGACCGCCTGGTCAGCCTGTGTCATGGCCAACAAGCCCAATGGGGTTACTATGAACTAATGGTTTGACCCTCAACTAAAACTGGCTCAGCTGAAGCAAGAGTGCTCAATGGCTGCTGAGCAGTTGAGGAAATCGCAGGAGTGGGAACAGTGGCTCGTTCCCGGTCCCATGACCGATGGTGGGACTTTTTAGCTTTCTTCTTCTTGCTGTGGTGGGAGAGGCCCTCCCTGAAGGGACTTACACTTGTACCGTAAGATCCCAGAGTAGTGCTGAGACTGACAAGGCCTCTTCCGCAGCCTGAGCCGCCACCTCTTCCATCGCTGCAAGCTGGGCCACAGATCCCGCAGCTGCAGTGATCACCTTGCGGGTATCCTTGGAATGAACCAGGGTTCTGTTCGGCTGATCGAGAAGACTATGGACATAGCAGTGTTTGAGAGACAACAGCAAAAAGGTCTTGCAGAGGCTGCAGGTGTCCACTTCGTGTTCTGCCCCAAGGTAATAAATACACGAAGTGTGCAGGTCCGTTCCCAACATCTTCTGGTTGCACTGTATGCAACGCTTAAATTGCGGACCCTATTTGGATTCCTCTCAGTCTATAGTGGCTTCAACCACAAAATGGAATCTAATATACTCACAAAGTAGTTTTTAAACATGTGTGCCAATGGCACACTTAGATTAGGCCTCCACTGCACAAAGAATTGTGAAAGACAAAACCTTACTCTTCCAGCAGAAAGGAAGATCCGAGAGCATACCTCCTGGGTGGGTGAGAAGCTACCTTGAAGATGTCCAGTAGATTTAAAGGGAAAGAAGACTGCCAGAGTGTGGATAGTACACCATATCCATGCCCCTAGAAAGGGTCTTTCATGCTAAGTACAGCTGACATAGTCCAATTCCTACACATGGGGTTCTCTAACCGTCACAGTGGTCTCACTCGTCGGTGGTATTAATATTATTGCTCAAGATTGGCCAATAATATATTACAATTTAAAAAAAAAATCCTTCCACCAATGTGCCAGTTTCCAGGGCAGCTGTGTGAGAGACTATTATTCACAGAACAGGAGTCCCACATGCAGAGGAAAGGAGCGCTCTGACTGGGAGTGCTCCCTCGATCTATAATAACCATAAAAGGGTGTCTCATGCTAGCAGTTCCTAAAAGTACAGTTATGTAAGAAAATACCATAACAGTAGATCTTCGATCGGAGCTCTTGCAGCAGGCAATATCAGTAGGACTGAAGCTGTCAGGCACCAGGACCACACACACACGCAAAACCTCTAGTTAACAGTCTATCATGGGGACCACCCCCGCTGACTTCAGCACACGATGTCTGCCTATCCTATAAAGGCAGTCCCCAGATCTACCTCAGTTCTCCCACCGAGACCCAGTGCATAAGGTGCAAAAAGAAGAACTGTGTGGTTCCTCAAAGCCAAGGGAAAAGTAGAATAAATGTGAAGGAGAAACAACCATCAGGGGAAGGAGGGAGGGAAAGCAGCACCGGCTGCAAGAGCTCCTCTTGAAAATCTACTGTTAGGGTAAGTTCTTATGTAACTGTACTATCTTACTTTGAGGGGGCTCTTGCAGCAGGCAACACCAGTAGGACGGAGTCCTAAGCAATACTGGAACCTGTCCCAAAGAGCAGCCAGGAGGAGGCAGAAAGTATCAGCCGAAAATTCAGGAAAGAAGACCCTGAAGGACTGGGAGTCCGAAACTGGCCCTGTGTCTGGAAGCAATGGCCAGACTATAGTGGCGGACAAAAGTGTGAACAGAACTCCAAGTGGCAGCTGCACAGAAGTCCACAGCAGACACATTCCTCAAACAGGCGGCAGAGACAGCCATTCCTCTGGTGGAGTGCCCCTTAACTGCCCCACGTAAGGGCTTGCTGTACGTACGGTAATAGCAGACAATGCAATTTGCCAATCATTTCGACAAACACTGTTACGAAACAGGTACCCCTTCTCTCTTGGGGGCAAATGAAACAAGCAACTGATCAGTAATTTTAACTGGTTGGGTGCAATCTGTATAGTAACGAAGCACCCTATGAACATCAAAAGTATGCAGTAAGGCCTCCCCCTGATTAGAATACTCAGCGAAATAAACAGGCAGGTGGACAGACTGGTTTAGTGCGAACTCTGACAACACCTTAGGCAGAAACTTAGGATTAGTATGCAAAGACACCCTTTGTGAAAAATTAGGTAAGGCTCTTTACACATCAGAGCCTTAAGCTCAGAAATCCTCCGAGCTGAAGTAACAGCAACTAAAAATAACACTTTCCATGACAGAAAGTGCAGCTCACAACTCGCGGCTGACTCAAAGAGAGGCAGAATGAGCTTTCACAACATGAAAAGAAGGTCCCATGGAGGAACAGGGTCCCGAATGGGGGGCTTCAGATGCAGGATACCCCGCAAGAACATGTGGGATACTTCCAACTGGGCAACAGCTTTGCCCTCAATAGGTGCATGGTACACAGCGATGGCAGAAATGTGCACCTTAAGAAAAGAGTACCCCAGGCCTGAATCCGAAAGGGAGAACAGGTACTCCAAGATCAGATTTGCCAGACAGGTGAAGGGATCCAGGTGGCGAGCAGCGGCCCATAGCAAGAAGCACTTCCATTTCATGGCATAAGTGGCTCTGGAGGAAGCCTTTCTAGCAGCCACAAGGACATCAGTGACCCTGAAAGAAACACCAAAACAAGCAATAGCTACGTCTGTAGGAGCCACGCATGGAGATGTAAAGACTTGAGGTTGGGATGGACCAGGGTGCCCTGTTCCTGGGAGAGCAAGCCTGTGCACAGGGGCAAGGGTACTGGAGGATACACTGCCAGCTGCTGTAGTAGAGGGAACCAAATCTGTCATGGCCACTAGGGGGCTATGTGAAGCTTGAACGGGAAATAGGGTGAAGGCATACTAGAACCTCCCCTGCCAGGAAAGGAACAACACGTCATGCCAGAAAACACCAGGCCCTGTATCAAGCGAGCAGAAAAGTGCCAGCTTGGCACTGAGTGGGGATGCAATAATGTCTAACTCTGGATAGCCCCACCTGTCGAAGAGATCTTCGACCAAAGAGGACAGGGAGTTCCACTCTATGAGTCCTTGGCCTGGACTGGCTGAGACTGTTGGCCAGGGCATTTTGGAAGCCTCGGTGGCTGAGGTTCAAGGTCATGTTCGTGGCCCAGTAACAGACTCTCATTGCCTCCTGACAAAGGGGTAGGAATGAGTGCCCCTGTTTATGTAGTAGACTACAGACATGTCTGTCTGAACCAGCAGTGGGCCAGGAAGACTGCAAGTCTGGAAGGCCTGCAGAGCATAAAGAACTGCCTGCATCTCCAGTATACTGATGTGGAGATGTTGCTCAGACTTGGACCAGGTCTCCTGGGTCTGACGGTCGGCTAAGTGAGCACCCCAGCCCAGGCCCGAGGCATCCGTAGTTAGAATCTGCTGAGGGGGACACAGCTCAGATGAGGACCCCTTGCAGAAGACTGGAAGGGTTCTGCCACCACTCCAGAGTCCTCCTCACTGAGTCTGAGACCATCACTAGCTGATCCCGGTTGTTGATGCGTTGCTCCCATTGGACCCGAAGAGTCCACTGGAGGACCCTCATATGCAGGCAGGCCAGGGAATTGTGACTATAGCCACTGCCATGTGCCCTAACAGGCGGAGTAAGGCTCTGGCTGGTAACTGAAGGCTGGAGGACACTAGCCGGGCCTCACTACAAAGAACTCTGTCCATCGGCAGGAAGGCTTTGCCCTAGGACGAGTCCAGAAGGACCACTCCAATATGCTGGAGGCGTTGGCCTGGAGAGAGAGAGAGAGAGGAGAGAGAGAGAGACACACAAGACTTTGGCAGGTTGACTGTGATCTCTAGGGCCTGGAAAAGCCGAAAGGTACCTTCCAGGGTCTGCAGCAAGAGGTCTCTGGAAGGGGCTGTCAACAGCCAGTTGTCTAGATAAGGAGCACATAGAAGCCTGGTCCCCTCACGGCTGTCGCTATCACCACCAGGCACTGGTAAAGATTCAGGGTGCCGAGGAATGGCCAAAAGGGAGTGCCCTGAACTGAAAGTGGTCCCCCTGGAAGCAGAAATGGAGGAAGCGGCAGAGGGCCGGAAATACCCGGATATAAAAGATAGGTATCCTGCATGTCCAAGGAAGAGAGCCAGTCCCCCTGTTGAAGGAGGGGCAACAGCCCTTGGAGGGTGACCATCCTGAAGCACTTTTACTCTAAGTAGAGGTTCAGGGGGCTGAGGTCCAGAGTCGGCCCTATGTCTCCTGTTTTTGGGGATGAGGAAGGCTTGGGAGTGGAACCCTTTCCTCTTTGAGCCAGAGGGACGATTCTATGGCCCTTGCTAGAAGTGCCTGAATCTCTACCTGAATGAGGGAGATGGGGCCTGGGGCACATGGGAAGGCTTTCCGGTGGGGGATCCAGAAATTCGAGGGTATGACCCCGTTCGATAATCTGCAGCACCCATTGATCTGAGGTTACAGTTCGCCACCCATAGAGGAAGAGGAAGAATTAACCCCGACTGCCTCCCCCAAGGCCTCTGCTGGAGGAGAGGTGGGGTTGGGCAAGCAGTCAGGCACTGGATCCTGGGGTGGGCAGAGCGGCCGTGAGTGCTCCAGGGGCAACCACTCTGGTTGGTGGGTTTTAGCCTTGCGCTTAAAGGGCCCTTTCGACTGCTGGCCTTTGGAGGGCTGGCGAGAGGATTGATGAAAAGACTGATGCTGGGAAGACCTAGGCTGGGACTGGTAGAGGGAATGCATCGACCTAAGGGCTTTACCCAATTCTGGAGGCGGAGATAATATCCTGGCATCCCCCCCAAAAAAATGAGACAGAACCCTGAAAAGGGGCATTTATTATTTTGGCCGGAATACCAGGTGCAAAGCCAGACACCATGAGCCATGAATGGGGGTGAAGGCAGATTCCTGCCGCCACCCCACGCCCGCAAGCATCAACAGTGTCATATGCCTCCCTCAGTACATGGCTGTCCATGTCCGATCAGGACTTCTTGAGTTGGGCCAACTGCATTTTGGTAGAGTCCTCAGGGAGGGTTTGAACAAGATCCCTTGCTTGATCCCAGAGAGCATTCTGGCATTGTACCATGTGGGCTAAGTAATTAAGAGCCCGAACAGCGAGTATGGAGGAGGCAAACATACGATTGTCCAACTGGTCCAGTTGGCGAGACTCCTTGTCAGAGGGGTGGGTATGGAGATGCTTGGGTTTCTTCATACAGTCATGGACCGTGTTCATGATCACCGAGTCTGCCATGGTATGCTTACCAAGGAAGGGCTTGCCCACTGGCGCATGATAAAGGTGATCTGCCTTCTTGGCCAAAGCTGGGGTGGAGAAAAAAGGGTTCCACACCACTTAGTAACATCTTCTTAAGAATCAATTTAAAGGAGGTACCACCAAGGGATGGTCTCCCCCATGAGGTATATAGCCAGGTGACAGCGCTCCGGCTCAAGCTCCTCAGTTTCCCATCCCATGAGGGATTGGCTATGACACAAAGTCAAGAAAAGAAGGATTGTCAGGGGAGACTTAGGGGTTTCCTTAGGATGCTCCTGACCTTCAGAGGAACCCCTGGAGTCCTCAGACGGCTCTGAGGAAGAAGAGTTGTCTCTAGACTGATTACTATCAGGGACCGTCGTTGGAGGGAGACAGTCACCCGTATGCCGGCTCAAGTTCTCAGAGCACCCCCCAGAAGTCCCTGTGGTACAGGGGGTTGCTAGGGTCTGAGTCCTTTGGGGGTCACAGGAAGGATGAGGGGGAGAAGGTCGCCTGGTGCTCTTTATTCTGCATGAAGGACCTTCATGCTCTAAACAGGGAATTATAACCCACTGGTGGAGGAGGATTATGGGGTGGATAAGGATACTCAGGAGGAGGGTACCCTGGTGTAGGCCCACCTAGTTCTGGCTAAGGATCCAGAGAAGGGCAGTGCTTTCTTAATCCTGAGGAGGGCCAGCAGGTGTAGACTGTGGTGTAGGTTGGGACCGAGGTGATGACAGTTGAGGAGTTGTCAGCAGAGGTGATGGCGTAGCCGGCCTGAAAGACAAAGGCCTGCGTCGCTCTGGCAAAGTAGTAGACATTGGCCCCAAAGGCAAGGCAGGGGTCTATGGAGAATTCCCCTGAGGCAGGGGCAGAGGCATCGCCTGCATGGAGGAAGAGGCACGCGCTTACTTCAGGTGATGCCTGGAAGGGCTAGCGCCGGGGACTGACTAAGGCAATGTGACGACTAGGGGGAGGGGGACGCAACAGACAAAGACCCGCCACCCAAGGTTCCAACCCCAGCCAAGCCAACTGGCTGAAGGCCCGTGATTGCCAAGAGCTTGAGCGTCAAGGGCTAGGAGGCAGGGAACTCAGTATGCTGCCCCAAAGATCTGTCGCCCGAAATAGAGATGAGGGCAGGTGACTGCACCACCAGCAGCCCAGAGGGAGTGAGGGCTGCCGAGGAAGGAGGGAACCGACCTCCATGGGAGGAAGACCCAGAGGTGGAAGCCAGTTTATGCAGCAACCATGGCGAGAGGCTGACAGAGGATGGTCCTGGTGCTTGTCCTGGTGTTTATGCTTCCACTCAATTTCTTCTCCTTCAGGGAAGAAGAATTTGCCCCAGAAGACTGAGCCACGGAGGATGAAGAGCCCTTAGTCTGAAGCCCTTCTCCATCGCTGCCAATTTCTGCTTTAGTAGGTTGCTATCCAAAGTCTTCAAGCAATGTCACTGTGTGGCTTGGCTGAAGTCCTGGCAGGCCTCGCTGTCATGGTTGGGGCCTGAACAGGCAGGAAGAATGACCATCTTTGGAAGGTATCTGCTTGCCACAGACACACTTCATCAGTCTGTCAGAAGACAAGGCTAGAGAAGAAAACAAACTTGAGAAAGAAAACACCGAAAATTCGATGTTACTAGCGGTAGTTAAAGAAATAAATTGTGGATAAAACGCGAGCAAAATGGCAGTCGACTGAAGTAGGCATCTGTGGAGGTCCTCTGTGCATGGGTTGACGGGAAAGGAACTAAGGTAGGATTTGGGGACTGCCTCCTTTATAGGATAGGTGGATGTCAGTGTACTGACGTCGGCAGGGGCAGTCCCCTGTGATAGACTGCTAGCTAGAAGTTTTCCGTGTGGTCCTGGAGCCTGGTGGCTTCAGTCTTACCGGTGTTGTCTATTGCAAGAGCCCCCTTGAAGTAAGATCTCTGGAGTTCTAAGTTCAGCTGATCCTGTCCAATTACTACATATGGAGTTCTCTAATTTCATTCTAAGGAAGCATTTTACCATTTTTTTTAAAAAAGTCTTTAAAATGATTTTTACGTTTATATGGACGGGTTTAGCATCTCTTATGGTTTTAAATGTCTTCCTTAGTGTGCCATAACAGTTCAAAAGAACTTGAGAAGATGCTGTTATAACCAAAAGAGATGCGGTAACAGTACAGACATATACCATGCTTCTGAAATGTACACCATTACCCCCAGGCCCACCACCCTCCCCAATCTGGTCCTTAGTACCCCCTAGTGGTCCTTTTCAGTAGTACATACCAAAAATAAACACTGTCCAATGGTACATACTGTACATCCTTTCCAGTCTCACTGCTCAGCCAGAATGACAGTAATCTCACATCAACCAAAATTATAATCATTCAGGGTGGGCGAGAATGGAAAGGATGAGGAACTTCGCACAGCGCTGAACAGTGTTTATAAGTTATTCAAGGTACATGCAACATAGATGGGCCAAATGAGGGGTTACTATGAACTGGGTTGGGAGAGTGATGATACTGAGATGGGTGGCGAAGCAAAGGATTCACATAAAAAAAACAAAAAACAGTTAAGTAAGAACTTAGACTAGTATATCTTCAAGATAATCTCCTCTATTAGTTCACACCTAGGAATTGTAAGTCATCTGTGTCCAGACCACATGGTAATTTTTTTTGCTAGTCAAGGGTCACCCACAATGACGTGCAGCATCGATGCTCGTAGAACACTGGCGGCCCCATCATTCCGCAGTTCACTGTCAAATATTAATCTCCAAGGGCCTGTAACCATGAAAAACTAGGAGAGTAGACCAGCACTAGGCAACAAACACGAAATGGAACTGGAAAAAACACATGATGAATGGAGTAAGGCTTTAGGAACAACATCTGATATAACCCTCATGAGACCAAATAGGGGGAAGGAGGGAGGTAGGATACAGCATGCCTAATGCAGATTTTCTTGAAGAGCTACTGTTATGGTACATTCTTGCATAACTGTTTTATCTTGACTGAGGATATCTCCTCCATTAGGCCACACCTCTGGAATGACCCCCAATAGTACAAAGCAACAGGGAGGATAACAGTCTGATATTTGATCTGGACAGGCGGCTCTGCAGTACAGTAAGCCCAAAACCAGCATGTCTATGAGAGACTACTTCCAGACTGTAAAGTTTAGTGAAAGTGTGAATAGTGCTCCATGTGGCTGCAGCACATACTGTATGTCAGCAGCAAGAACATTTTTGAAATAAGCAACACAAGTGGCCATACCCCTTGCGAATGCCGATGAACAGCACCAGGAAGCTCCTTACTGCACTTCCAATTACAGAACATTACAATGTGCCAGCCATTTGGACAAACACTGCTTAGACACAGGAGTGCCCTCTTTTCCAGGGACGAATGAGACAAAAAGATGAGAAGACTTCCTGCAGTCCTTGGTGCGTTCAAAACAGTATCTCAGTGTTCTATGTACATCTGAAGTAAGGAGTAGTGCCTCACTCTGGTTAGCATGCTCAGGACAATACACAGGAAGGCATTACCCACCCATTCCCTCTCATTTTCAAATCTCGATTTTGGGACTACCTCCTTTTGGGATGTGTAGTAGAGGGGCTCAATATTTAATATTTTCGTGACGGCTGCCCTTAAAGTAATTACGCAGTTGTGGCTGTCTTCATCTATTCTACTGAAAGAATTGTGACTTTAAAATTGTCATAGAATTTTAGTCATGGAGCAGGTGACTGCCTCGTTAAGACTTCAATGGGGGCAATTTCAAGCCCGTTGGCTTCCCCTTTTTTTACTTTTCTGCAGAAAGGCAAGGTAAGAATGTTCCTGAAATCCTGTCTTGTTTCCTTTAATTTACCCTTCTGATATAGATAACCCTCATCTACTTTGTTTCTCCTTCTGCAGGCTCCCTTATGGTTAAACTTTATATTAATTACTACTACTGTGGATAATTATCTTTCTTGTTAATTTTAGACTGGTTTGATTCTAATTTGTTTTTTTTCCTATTTAGTATTGCTGCATATACAGTATAAAATGCTATGTTGTTCATCTTAGGTGGGGGTTGGATTTGTACTGGTTTGTACATCTAGATTCAGTCGGAAGAAAAAAATTACCGCAGTAATCTTTCTTCCAAGGGGTCCTGGTTGGAGACTTCAATATACCAGACGTGGACTGGAGCATCCCAGCAGCAGCATCAACTAGGAGCAGATTTATCCTGGACTCCCTTCAGGGTGCCTTCCTCAAGCAACTGGTCATGGAACCAACTCGGCAGAAGGCAATACTGGACCTTGTGCTCACAAACAGGGACAGTGTGATGGGGGTAACAGTGGGGGAGCACCTGGGTAACAGTGACCACCAGTCATTGTGGTTTGAAATCACAGAAAGAGCAGAACCAAACCACACAAAAACACGTATCCTGGATTCTAGGGGGCAGACTTTGGGAAAATGGGGAGATGCTTGAAAGAGGCATTAAGGGGATGGGACAGGAATCAGGGATTGAGGAACAGTGGGCAGTATTTAAAATGGGGATTATAAGAACAACAGAATTATGCATTAAGCAGGTTAGCAAGAGGAAAAGAAAGAGGAGACCATTATGGTTTTCCAAAGAGGTAGCAAAGAAAGTGAAAGCCAAAAAGATTGCATTCAGGCAATATAAAAAGACACAGGAAGAAGGGGATAGGGAGAAGTACCAGGAGAAACAAAGGGAGGCAGGGAAGTCAGTAAGGAAAGCCAAAGCTCAGACAGAAGAACACATTGCAAAATCAGTGGTTAAAGGGGACAAAACCTTTTACAGGTACATAAGTGAAAAAAGAAGGACAAAGGGAGGGATAGTGAGACTGAAGGGGAGGATGGGAGCCGTGGAGGATGACAACAGTAAAGCTGACATATTGAACAGGTATTTCTGCTCAGTCTTTACTAAGGAAGAGGAGGTAATGGGTCTGAAGGAGTACAAGGGTGAGAATGGTGCAGAAATGGACACAAGTCCTTTACACGAGAAAGGGTCCTGAAGGAACTGGAAGTAATAAGAGCTGATAAAGCAATGGGGCCAGATGGGGTGCACCCAGGGTCCTTAAAGAACTAAGAGGTGGTGGCTGAACCTCTGGCTATCCTGTTCAGCCAATCACTGGAAACAGGGAGGTACCAAAGACTGGAGGACAGCAGATATAGTCCCCTTATACAAAAGTGGGAACAAAGAGGAAGCAGGAACTACAGACCAGTCAGCCTCACCTCGTAGTGGGAAAGATCATGGAAGCACTACTGAAGGAGAGATTGGTGGAACATCTGGTTGTCAATGGACTACAGGACCCAAGGCAGCATGGTTTCACCAGGGGGAGGTCATGTCAGACCAACCTCATTGAATTTTTTGACTGGGTGACTAGGGAGGTGGATCAGGGGAGGGCAGTGGACATGGCCTATCTGGACTTCAGCAAGGCCTTTGACACTGTGCCACATAGAAGACTATTACACAAACTGGGGAATATGGGTGTGGGCAGGACAGTAGTGTGGTGGGTAGGTAACTGGCTGGGTGGCAGGACACAGAGGGTGGTGGTAAATGGCTGTCACCCACAGAGGAAGAGTGACCAGTGGGGTACCACAGGGATCAGTGCTGGGACCGGTCCTATTCAACATCTTCATCAGTGACATTGCACAGGATATAGAAGGCAGAATTTCACTGTTCGCTGATGACACAAAGCTCTGTAACAGAGTAGACACACCAGAGGGTGTAGACAGAATGAGAAGGGACCTGCAGAAACTTGAAGAATGGTCAAGGGTTTGGCAGTTGAAATTCAATGCAAAAGAAGTGCAAATAATGCATATGGGGCACAAAAACCTGGCACAATATATCAGTTGGGGGTGAGGATATAGCATGCACCAAGCAGGAAAGGGATCTTGGGGTTGTCATCTCTGATGACCTCCAAGGTAAGGGAAACAGTGTGACAAGGCATCAGGTAAAGCAAATAGGATGCTGGGATGTATAGGCAGGGCATCACCAGCAGGAAAAGGAGGTCATAATTCCGCTATACAAGACACTAGTGAGGCCCCACCTGGAGTACAGTGTACAGTTCTGGAGACCATACCTACGTAGGACATAGACAGGGTAGAGAAGGTTCAGAGGAGGGCAACAAAGATGGTGCATGGGTTGCATCACAAGTCCTATGAAGACAGGTTGAAGGAACTGAACATGTACTCCCTGGAGGAGAGGAGGAGAGGGGATATGATAGAGACATACAAGTATCTTACAGGGAGGAACAGGGTGCAGGAAAACACTATTTTTAAGCGAAAAAGATGTTTCAGGACTAGAGGGCATGGGATGAAGTTGGAGGGAGGACGATTCAGAGGAAACATGAGAAAGAATTTCTTCACAGAACGGGTGGTGGACAAGTGGAACACCCTGCCAGAGGAAGTGGTGGGGGCTGAAACAATCACGGGATTTAAGAATGCATGGGATAGATATAAAGGAATTCTAGAGGTCAGGGGTAAGGGGAAATAGACTTCTAGGAAAACAAACTGAACTTACAAGCTCAAATGGGCAGACTAGGTGGGCCATAGGCCCTTATCTGCCGACACTGTCTATGTATCTGTGTATGTATCTATGTCCTTTAGCATCAGTAACTTTAGCAGTTAGCTGGCTAGGTGCAACTGCCACGGAGGTCTGCCTTTAAAAGAATTTTATTTAAATGAACTTTGGGCAATAGTCAATCAAAAAACAGGAGGGGGAGTGAGCTGAGTGAGAGTTGCTGAAAGCTTCAGAATTTTTTTCGAAGGAAAACAAGGGCACATGCCCCGAAAAAGAATCAACAGGATTCAAAAAACATGCAAATGTCCACAAAAGTGGAAGCAGGAACACCACGAGTTAAAAACTAATCAAGAAACTCCAAATTTGGTAAGAGGTGTGATAAAGAGCCCTTCTCAGACAGGTGAACCGGGGAGGAAGGGTGGGAGCTTATTGATACTAAAGGACCCCTTGTAAGAAAGAGGATTACTGTAGTGAGTAATTTTTTCTTCTTACCCCAGGAGTCCTTCAGCATCAGTAACTTTAGAAGACTACCGAGCAGTACTGAGTGGGAGGTGGGCAGAGAACCTACTTAGGAAAAAGGCTCTGCAGAACTGCCCTGCCAAATTTGGCATCAGATCTGGTCTGCACTTCCAAGTGTGCACCGATTTTCCGGTAGTTGCTTTGCAGACATCCAGGAGGGGACTGTCTCTTGCTGCTGCAAGCGAGGCTGCAGTGCTCCTGGTGGAGTGGGCCCTGAGCCCCACTGGAGGTTGGTGACCAGCTTTCTCATAGCAGAATCTAATACAAGAGAATAACCGAGAAATAGTTCTCTTGGTAGCTGGTCTTCCTCTGCCTACATGCCCGTAGGTGAGGAACAACTGACTGGAAGAGCCTCTGGACTGTCTAGTATGCTCTAGGTAATAAAAGATGTCTCTTTTGACAGCCAAGCTCTGGAGTGTTTGCTTGCCAGGAGTAGATTCCTCAGTAAAGATGACAAGCAGAGTAAAGGACTGGTTTAAGTGGAACTCTGAAACCACTTTTGGCAGAAATTTCCTATTTGTCCTAAGCTCAACTTTATCAATGTATGCGATGATGTAATTTGGCTCAGTGCACAGGGCCTGTAGCTCTGAAATCCTCCTGGCAGAGGTAATGGCTACCAGTAAGACTGTCTTCTAGGTTACAAACTTCATGTGGGCAGGGACATAGGCTCAAAGGGTGGTTTCATGAACCTGTCTATGCAAAGGTTCAGGCTCAAAGGAGGAACAGGCTCCCTGACTGGAGGCTGGAGGCGCAAGAGGCCTTTGAAAAACTGCTTAAATATGGCATGGGGAAAAAATGACTTTCTTTCCCACCGAAAGGTAGGCCGAAATTGTCCCAGGTGTAGCTTGAGGGAAGATGGTTTCAAGCCTGATGCCTGTAAGTGCACCAGGTAATCTGGCAGCTGAGGGTCTGAAGCTGAAATGGGTTCAACTTTTTTGCTCCTGCACCAGAGGGAAAATCTTTTCCATTTGGTTGCATAAGTCTTCTTAGTGTTTGTTTTTTTAGCCATCCTCAGTATCTTAAGGACTTGTTAAGAGTACTGTGAGGATGGAAACTCTACCTCCTCAAGAACCAGGCCTTGAGGTGAAGAGGGTATGTCTGGATACTGCGCTCCTGACTGAGAAAGGGTCAGCAGGAAGTGAGCTGGAGGCAAGCAACTAGCCCGATGCAGGACACAGAGATGGAGAGGGTACCAGGCTTGCCTGGGCCAATCCACAGCCACCAGGATCATTGATGCAGGCTCTTGTCCAAGTTTCAGCAAAACCCTGAGTATTAGGGGAAAGGGAGGGAAAGCATATAGAAACCTCCCTGACCAGTCCATGATCAGGGCATCCAGAGGACACGTTCCCAGGACTGAGGGCCTGCAATAGTACTGAAGAAGCTGAAAATTGAGGGGAAAGGCAAACAGGTCCACTTCTGGTGTGTCCTACTGCCTGAACACTGTGGCTAGTACTTGCTTGTTCAAGGTCCATTTGGCCTTGACTGGCGCGATTCAGCATCTGCCAGGGTATTGTGCTTGCCTGGAAGGTGAATAGCTGAGAGGGTGACTCCCAGGGAGAAGGATAGAAACCAGCGCTTCAGAGCTTCGAACAGAGTATTCCTGATTTGGTACCATCCTGCTTCTTTATATAAAACATTGCAGTGGTAGTGTTTGTTCACAAATTTGAACCACCTGCCCTTTTATGCTGGAAGTGAAAGATTTGAGAGCTAAAAGATTGCTCCGAGTGCCAAGAGATTTATGCGCAACTGTAACTCTGAGAATCCAGGTGCTGCTTACTAAGGCACTGTCCAGATGTACTCCCCACAACAAGAGGGAGGCATCTGTGGTGATCACCTTTGTGGGAAGCGGAGCTTGGAAGGGAACCCCTGCCTGTAAATTAGCAGGGTTCTTCCACCACAACAGGTTTTGGAGGAACTGCTCTGTTATGGGTATCAACTTTGAAAGTTGTTGCTTCTCTGAGACCAGCGAACTCATAGGTAGGTTTGCTGGAGTCACATCCTGTACCCGACTCCTGGGACCACTGCAGTTGTAGAAGCCATGTATCCCAGAACTTTGAGAAAATGTCTGGCTGGACTTGGCTGTCCCCAGACGAAAGAATCTGCCACCAAAAGGAAACTCTGAATTCTTACCTGTGGGAGGAAAGCATATGCTTTCTGAGTGTCCAGCTGGGCCCCTATGAAGGTGAGCAGCTGGGTTGGTTCCAGGTGAGATTTCTTTAGATTTATCAGGAAACCCAGAGACTCCAGAGTACATTCTGTAAGGGAAAGGGACTCGCTGACCTAGTAAGGGGACTTTGCTACTATGAGCCAGTTATCCAGATAGGAGTAAACAGCAACCCCCAGTCTCCTGAGGTGTGCTGCTACCACTGCGAGGCAGCTGGTAAAGACTATTGGGGCAAGGGACAAACCGAAGGGCATTGCGGCGAACTGATAGTGACCTGAAGGAAGTTTGAATCTGAGAAACGTCCTGTGAGATCTCCTTATGGGTATGTGGAAGTACGCGTCCTTTAATTCAAGGGAGGCTAGCCAGTCTCCCTGCTGTAAAGACTGTATGACCAGTAACAAGAGTGACCATTCTGAATTTTTTTTTCCAGATGTTTGTTTAAATATCTGAAATCTAAGATAGGTCGCCACTCCCCAGTTTTCTTGTGTGTCAGAAAATATCTGGAATAGAGGGCCTTGCCCTTTTGGTGGGCGGGGACCCTCTCCACTTCTCGTAAAGCCAGAAGGTTTTGTACCTCCAATTCCAACAGTGGGACCTGTGTAGGAGAAAGAGGTCTTGGGTAGCACGCTTGAGGTCTGGCATCTGCTTGAACTTTAGTGGAAGACCCTTCTCCATTATCTCCAGCACCCACTTATCAGACGTAATGAGGGACTGGGGTGGTGGGCTTAGCTTTGGACTAGTGGCTCTGCCAGGAGGCCTTGTACTCATCAACTTTTTCATGTAGTCAGTGGTTCTGTAACCAAACACGGTTTGGGCACAGGGGAAATCCATGGCTTTGGTCTGGGTGTCTGTGGTTAGACTGGTCATTCTAAGCCAGGCGAAGCGTCTCAGAGAGATGGCATGGGCCATCGCCCTAGAGGCTGCATCATTGTCATCTGCCATGTGAAACTGGTACTTGGTAGCTTCCAGGGCAGTTTTTGTCATACCCACCAGCTCCTGCACCATAGAATCTGACCCATTGCAGGCAATGGCCAGGACAGACTTCCATAGGGCTTTCTGATATTTGGCTGTGAATGCTATGTACGAAGAAAGTCTGAGAAGCAGGGAGGCTGTGGCATACATTAGCTTTGCTATAAAGTCAATTTTCTTGGGAGTCCTTGTCTGGAGGCAAGGGGGACAGGGAGACTCCAGCTTTCTCACAAGCTGCCTGCTGCACTATACTCTCGTGGCTAGGGTGTACAGACAGGAACTCTACCATTTCTAGACAATCTATATTTTCTCTCAATTCATTTGTCAACCCCTCTCACAGAAGTGGGGTTTTGAAGCACTTCCATGGTATTTCTCCTGAACGCATTACAGATAGAGACGATCAGGGTCTTGGGGGTTGAAAGACCTCTCATCTCCCTATAATCTTCATCGACATCCTGGTTGGGCTCCTGCACAGGGAGGTCCAGGGTGTCTAGCATATTTTGTATAAATGTAAACATAGAGGAGGGATCCTCCTGGTCCCCCGGGGGCCCCGAATGGATGGTCTGGGGACTGATGGGGCTCAAGGCCCTCAAAATCCATGTCAGTGGCATCATAAAAATGTTCTTAGTCATCTGCGTCACCCTCATAGTCTACTGAGGAGAGAACTGTGGAAGAGTACTTGCCAGCCCCAGTAAATATAGGACCCATCTTTTGAAGAGTCTGGAAGAGTTGCAATGCTTTTGCCATATCCTGCACAGATGGAAGATCCTGCGCAGGCTTTGGTTGTATGTGACTTGTTTTTTCTGTATGCTTTAAGCTGTCTTGTCTCGCTACTGGCTTTCCTAAGAACAACAAGAGCATTTTTGTCTTGACAGTTTCTTTTTAGCCACTTCGTTGGCGGCTTGATCAATCTTCCTTTTTTCGTCACTTTTATTATTTTTCAATTTGTGAGGAACTTCATCTTTGGAAGCTTTATTTTTTGGCTGGGATCTGGAGAGTTCCTCAACACCTCTGCTTACATTTTTATTGTTAGTATTGTTACATGGCCCCTCATCGGAAGCCTTTGATTTATCCTCAGCCATAATGATCAAAGGTTTGTTTGCTATGTTGCCAATTTAAGCAAAGTAAAACCAAGTCCTGGACCTTACGAACCAAGTGCAGGTTTCTGTGAAATGCCACCAGCCAGTCCTGCCCCAGTCAATTAACTCTGTCAATTTTAAGTGCCTTTTTCTTTGTTTTGTAGTACTGGTATCTATACCAGTGCCAATCTTAATAGAAAGCCCAGTAATACTGGTCAACTGCGCACAGATCTCTGTTGAATGCCACCAGACAGTCCTGTGACAGATAACACCTTAGGTCCGGTTTATTTACAAATGTGTTTCTCTGTAATTGTCAATCCTCAGAGAAACCCCCAGCACTGTTGAAGTTTAAATTCCAAATGGGTGCCTCGCGGTAAAACATGTGAAGTCTGAGGTAATAAACAAGGCAACTGTCCCATATTCGGTGGTTCCTTCAAGAATTAGGTTAAAAAAGCGAGGAGCCATCGAAATTAAGCACCGTAAAGCTAAAGTCAAAAAAGCGCAGCTGCTCTAAAAATAGAAAATTAGTGTGGCGCTAACAAAAATGTTAAACTTTTACTCAGCACACTATAGAAAATGAATTATGAGGAAAACTTTACCCAGATAAGCGCTAGGAGGCTGTCAACAAGGAAAGCTGAGAGGCACCTCAGGTGCAATGTTGCTCAGTCCAGCGGAGAAAAAAATTCTGAAGCCTTCAACAGCTCTCACCTAGCTCACTCCCCCTCCTTCTTTTTGATTGGCTATTGCCCACAGTCTATTTAAATAAAATTCTCTTAAAGGCATACCTCTGGGGCAGCTGCACTTAACTAGCAAACTGCTAAAGTTACTGATGGTGAAGGACTCCTGGGGTAAGAATGTTTGGTTTTTCTAGACTGGTGGTGTTTGTAATACAAGTTCATTTAATAAAATTTGATAAAAAAACAAGCACGAAAGCGTATCACTTGGTTCTGGGTAAATTCTGATACCACCCTCGGCAGAAATTTAGAATTTGTATGCAAAGAGACTGTTTTTGTGCACAGGTGCCAGGCAAGAGGCTGGACATTGCCACAGCTCGAGACCAGAACCGAGAATGGCTTCAAGCACCAGGAAAGGCAACCCCCGCGGGGAGTCAGCCCTGTCCAGGACTTCAGTCAGCGGACACTTGGCCCGCTTCTGAACCGACTCCAATGGGATCCCAATGGACTCTGAGATCAGTCAGAGCAAGGCCCCGAAGGAGACCAGTCCGTGCTCAGTGTCAAGCTCCTCAGTGGGCCCTCAGTCAAAGGCCAGAGTCCGAAGGAAGTGAGTGGAGGAGTCCTCTTAATCCAAGGACTCCTTGAACACTGCCTGTGACCCAGACTTCCCTTGGACAACTCGGGGCTTATCCGAAAGGGTAATTTTGATGGGGAGCAGACCGAGGAGACCAGAAGCTGGGCAGGCAGCCTTGGACAGGTCCCCGTGCAAGGGCTGTGGGGGCTCCACCTGAATGGGAGGAGAAGCCGGCGTAGGCTCAACTGGTGTAACTGGAGCAGGCCTTGGTGGAGGCAACCATAGGAGCACCGGAGGCTGAGGCAGGGCTTGGCCATGGCTGAGGATCCACTGCTGCTTCACCAGCTCTTCATAATGATGATGCAATTTGCGGTGCAGCCTGTCTTTGTCCAAAGATGAGGATTATTACACGTGCCAATGGTACTTCTTGGTCGACGGCCGAGAGTGGGAACACTGAGATTCACTAGCTCTTAACTAGGAGCTAGACTGACACCTCGACTGACAACGATCATCGGGGAGGAAGCACGGGAAAGGCACCATGTGATCAACCAGAGCCAGGCCCCGAGGAACCACCGAGGAGTTAATCTCCCTAGGGGCGACAACCCGGATTGACAGGCTTATCTAACCCCTCTGGAGAGAGGGCCAAGAGGACCAGGGTCCTCAAACACGAGTCCACCCCATCGTCCTCTAATAGCGGGTCAGCCAGATCAAGAAAAATCTCAGCCGGCTGGTCGACCTGCGTCTCGACAGATAGGCCCTGAAGGGGACACAGAAGGGTCGGTGGCCTGGACAGAACAAAGAAAGCATCGGCCTAAGCAGACTGCTTGACAGCTGTCAAGCCACAGGTAGAATCGTGGGAGCGGGAAGAGTGTGCCTGCTCCTGGTCCCATGACGGATCTTCTTAGATTTAAAGGCCTGAGAAGATTTGGACCCTCAAGAAGGGCCCTCTCCAAAGGTAGGAAGGGACTGGCATCAGTCCTGGAGCATTCTGGTGAATGAAGAACATCCATGCCCAGCGGTAGAAGTGAGGAGACTGGAGCCGCACCCGCCACAGCCTGGGCTGCATCCTCTTCAAAAGTGCCAAGCTGCGCCACCGAACCCACCACTGCAGAAACTGCCTTACAGGAATCCTTGGAACAAACAGCAGGATGCTGTCATCTGGGAGGCTTAAGAGGAGGCAGGCGTAATGTAACAGTCTTCCAATGTGGAGGGCTGAAGGGACCAGCACAGGCCACAAAAGCTTGTGTATCCTGCTGGGCCTCGAAGCAGTACACACACACACACACACACACACACACACACACACACACACAAAGAACACACAGACACACACAGCATGAGAATTGGTGTGTGACATTTTCTGATAGCAAATGACGTACCGCTTGAACCCTGGGACCACCTTTCTGATCGTCATCCCCCACCTGAATACTGTTTGGAAAGAAATAGTTGAAGACCAATGTGGGTCTACACCTCAAGCAGAAGCTGCAAAGGAGGAGACCTGATGTTTCCAGTGGAAAGAAGATCTGACATCCCGGGGCGGTGCCAAGGAGGATACCACCCAGGTGGGTGGGAGGAGTGTAGCCTGAAGACCTTCCAGCAAGATTTAAAGGGGAAGGAAGAGCTGCCTAAGTGTGGATTGTGCACCATATCCACGTCCCCGGAAATAACATTTTCAATGACAGGAAATGTAAGCAACAACTCGCAGCAGACTAACAGGAGCCAACGTCAATTTCTCAAGAATGAAATTTAAGTCCCAAGGTGGGACTGGATTATGGATAGGTTTCATATGAAAAATACCTCTCAGAAACATGAAGAGCACCTCTAATTGACAAACCGTATGACCATCAAAAGCAGCACAAAAAGCTGATATAGTGGCCCAATGCACCTTAACAGAAGAATACTGCAGACCAGAGTCAGACAGGGAAAGCAAGTATTCCAACACAGAACATGTAAAGGGTCCATATATTATAGGAAAACAGACCTCAGAGTGAAGCACTCCCAATTTTAGTAAGTATGCATGTCTGGTAGAAGGCTTTCCAGCTGCAAGCAGGACATCTGCAGCCTTTTGGGTATACCACAAAACATTAAATGGCTATATTTGCAGGAACCATGCATGCAGGTCCAGGGACTTCAGGTTCAGATGGACCAGGGACCCCTTCCCTGTGACAACAGGCCCAGACACAGAGGTAGAGGGACAGGATGCTCCACCACCAGATGTTAGAGGAGTGGAAACCATATCTGTCAAGGCCAGAATGCAGCAATGAGGAAGAGAGTGGCACTCTCCATCCACAGCTTGAGCAGAACCCTCTGTATTAGAGAAATGGAGGGAACAAAGACAGGGACAAAGCATCTCGCCAAAAAACTCCAGGCCCTGGAGTGAGGAGAAAAGCAGCACTTTTACGTTGTTTGGGGACGCACAAAAAAGGTCCAGCTCTGGATGACCCCATCTTACAAAGAGGTCAATTACCACAGAGGTCAGCAGTTCCCGTTTGTGAATCACTGAGTGGGACCGACTTAACCAGTCTGCCAAGGTGTCTTGGAGACCTGGAAGAAACATGGCCGAAACCTGAAGGTCGTAAGATCAAGCCCAGTACCATACTCTCATTGCTGCCCTGCACAAGGAATAGGAGTGAGTGCTCCTTTGTTTGTTGATGAAATGCATCACATTGACATTGTCCATCTGGATTAGCAGAGGACTGGGGCAGAGATGATTCTGAAAAACCTGGAGGCTGTACAGGACAGCTCACATTTCCAGGACATCTATGTGCAGCATGGCCTACATGTTGGTCCATGACCACTGTGTCTGTTAAGGTGAGCACCGTAGCTGAAGCCTGAGGCATATGTGGTAAGTATCTGTACAGAAGCTGGTACAAGGAATGGTACGGCTGTTGGGATCCATCCACCATAAATCAAAATGATGTACTCACCATAATTCCTGATCTTTTAGGAATATCTTCACCACTGATTCACACCAGTGGGTCTTAGCCGGAGCCACCTGGAACCTGGGGGAGCCAGAACTTTTCAGGAGGGCTGGTGCCAAGGCAAGCTGCGTGCATACACTGCACTGCAAGAGGGTGCTCTTGGCACCAGCCCTCAATCATTTCATACTTTTTTTTTTTTTTTAAATGAGGAGCAGCAGCATAACCTAACAAGTACTTATGTACTTAACCAAAAGACATAAAATAGCTCTGGTGATCGATATAAGAAGGGTCCGAAAACCAGTAACAGTGTCTTAACAGCCCAAACCAATAAAAAGGGGTGAAGACCAATCAAACACATTGGAGTGAGACCAGGGATGGTGGGTGTGTGCATCAATAGTGAAGATACTGCTAGAAGATAGTACAGTTACGCAAGAAGTTACATTAACAGTAGATCATCAAGAGAATCTCTTGCATCAAGCCACACCTATGGAACGACTGACACCAGGCACTAGGACCACACGGAAACTTTTCTAGCTAGCAGTATACCAAGGGTCTGCCCAAGATGACATCAGACGCTGGCAACATCACTCCCATATAAACGTGGGCAGCCCTAAGGCCTCCTCAGTTCTCCCACCAGAGACCATATACAGAGGATCTTCTACTGGGGAACTGAGGAAAACCAGAGGTTCCTGCCATAAAAAAAGGTGAAACAGAAGGTGAACCATTCTGAAAAGAGAGAGCGAGAGAGAGACAGAAACTGAACTACAGACAAGGGGGATGGGATGGCATTTCCTGATGCAAGAGATCCTCTCGAGGATATACTGTTTTGGTAAGTTCTTATGTAATTGTGCTATCTCAGGTGTAGAAATTCATTTTTTCAGCCACTAGCCAATAGGGCTAGTGACTGGGAAAATCCTCTAACCCCACAGACATTTCCACTGACCCAGCTGGTGTGCTTACTGAAGTGTTACCCTCTCCAGTACAAGCCCCGAGTCTGCCAGGCGTGGCTTCAGCGTAGGTGATGAAGAGCTGGCGAACATCTCCCTGAACTCCAGTCATACGCTCCCTATAGCAAGGGAGCAGTCACCTCAGGTCCAAGCTAAGGAGCCTGTGCTCGGCCTCCAAGGCTGGGTTAGTGAAGTACACAGAGGTTAATCACCTGGTTACGGTGAAGCTCCAAAACAACCTTCGGCAGGAACTTTGGGTTGGGGCGGAGGACAACCTTGTCCTTGTGAAAAACCAAATAAGGTTATTCCACTGAGAGCGCCTGTAGCTCACTGATCCTTCTGGCGGAGGAGACAGCCACCATGATGGCAGTCTTCCACAACAGTTGGGAGATGCGAAACCTGTACACGGGTTCAAATGGCTTGACCATGAGCATCGCCAATACCAGCAACAAGTCGCATAGTTGTGGTGGTTCATGCACCGCCGAGTACAAGTGATAAAGGCCCTTAAAGCGCTCAACCACCTTTTCCTGCGCCACCGTCTACATACCAGCCTGCGCCTTGTATGCAGAGATGGCTGTCAGGTGTACCTTGAGGGTCACTGACCTCAGGCCCCAACAGAAAGGGACCACAAGTAACCCAAGATGCACGCCACTGGGCAAGACAGGGGGTCTTGCCCCTTTCCCTGACACCAAATATAAAACCTCTTCCACTTGAAGGTGTAGCACTGGTGAGCCAACTCCTTCCAAGTGGCCCCAACAACATGAAGGACCTCGTCGGAGAGACCCAAATCCTGGAACTCTAGCCGCTCAGGACCCAAGCGACAGGTGCAGGGGCTGAAGATCCAGGTGGAGGACCCACCCCTGAGAGCAAGAGAGCTGGTCTGGGTGGAGAGGCAATCGCCATGGAGGCCTGCTGCTGTGGCTGAGGAGATCGGAGTACTAGAATTGGCGTGGGCAGTCTGTAGCTACCAGGATCATCCATGCCTTGTCCTCCGAACCTTGAGCAACACCTTGTGGATCAGGGGAAAGGGATATATGAGTCCCAGGGTCCAGGGCCTCGCAAAGACATCCCCCAGCAGTGTCCTGCACCAAGAGGGGTGGACACAAATCAGCCTCAGCTTTGTATTCTCCCAGAAGGCAAACAGGTTGACCAGGGGAGTGCCCCACTGGGAGAACAGGTGATCCACTACCTCCTAGTGAAGAGACTATTCGTGAGATACCTCACCCACTCAGTTGAGAGCGCAGCCAGCAGGCACCGGCCACATGGACCGCCAGAAGATTTGTGTCCAGATGGCGTACAAGGGATCAGGTGCAGAGAGCTTCCTGGCACAACAGGAGGGAATGCGTTCTGCCCCACTTGCTAAGGTAGTACATGGTCGCCATGTTGTCTGTCTGGACCTGACCCCACACAACAGGAGCGAAAGCCATCACAGCTAGATGCACTGCACAGAGCTCCAACAGGTTGATGTGATACTAGGACTCCTTTGGGGGGGGGTCCAGAGCCTGTGGGCCCTTTGGTCCCCCAGGTGGGCTCCCCATCCCATCAGAGAGGCGTTGGTCGTGAGAATGACCATCAGCTCTGGATGGACGAATGGGACTCCTTCCTGCAGATTTTAAAGGACTAGCACCACTGGATGGCATCCCACATCGGCCGAGTGACCGTGACCAGCTGGTCAAGGTGACCGAGGTGCTGTGACCACTGACGGGTCAGCTCCCACTTCAGGGGCGCATCCGCCAGCGGACCCATCGGACCACACTGGTGCAAGGCGCCATGTACCCCAGCAGCCACAGGAAGTCCCAGGCAGGGAGCGATTGCCCAACTTGAAATGATCGGGCAAAGGAGTTAAGATCCTCCACCCTGTCCGCTGGGAGTCAGGCCTTGGCCCAAAGGGAGTCGAGCTCTTCCCCATGAAGTGGATGACCTGTGAGGGGCAGAGTTCCCACTTGGTTGGGTTAACCAGAAGGCCCAAGGCCAAGCAGGTCTGAAGGGCCAGATCCCTGGACCTCTCCAACTCCGCCCTGGAAGAACAGACGATCAGCCAGTTGTCTAGCTATGGTACATCTGGACTCCTCGGTGCGCAGGGATGGCTGCCACCACTTCTGTGCACTTGGTGAAGACCCTGGGGGCCGTGGAAAGACCAAACGGCATTGCCTGGAACTCATAAGGTATCCCTTCTGAACAGAACTGCAGGAACTGTCGGTGGGATGGATGGATTAGGATGTGGAAGAAGGCATCCTGAAGATCCAGAGAGAGCAAAACCACATGTCACGCTCTAAGGATGGAAAGATCTGATTCAGAATGATCATCCGGAACTTGCATGGCTGGAAAAACTGATTTGAGGTCTTGAAGATCCAGTATGGCGCAACCCCAAAACCAGAAAATATCTGAGCGAACCCTAGACCGGCCATGAAGTGTGGGACACAGGACACAGCTCCCTTTTGAAGAAGCTGGGCGATATCCTCCCAAAGGGCGGACAACATGTCCTCAGACACCACGTCTTCCCGTAAGCACGGCCTCGGCTAGGAGGACAGCCTCAAATTCCAGAGGCAAACTGCGACCCACCACTTCGAGCACCCATCTGCCCGACGTAATGACTGGCAAGGCAGGTGTGAAATGGTGGAGCCGGACCCCAACTGGAGGTCCCGGGAAGGACAGGATGGGTGGGAGAATGACACATCAACATGTCACTGGGCAGGCTTGGAGGTGGCTCCGGAGCTGGCTGTCAAGGGAGCTCTGGCTTAGGTTTACACCGCCAGGCCTGATGTTACCCCACTTGGGGCTGCAGTGGTCTGGATGGAGGTGCCGAGTAGGCCCGAAATTGAAAGGGCTTCTTCAGTTGTTTCTGGCCCTTAACATCCTTCTGGGAGGACGTGATGGAGTCCAGGGTCGTGTTGGACTTCTCAATGCTGGTGAGATGACCATCGACATCAGGATCGAACAGACTGGTACCCAAGAAAAGGACGTATACCAGCTTGTGCTGGGTATCGTCCATGAAGGTCGAGAACCTCAGTCATGCCCAGCATGACACAAGTCACCGATGTCCAGGGCTGTCTGGAGCTACTGCTTGGCCACAGTGCCTCCCTGGTCCTGGACCAGCTTAACCAAGAGCTGCAACTCTGCAGGTAGGTGTGGAATAACCTGGTCCCACATTTCCAAGAGAGCAAGGGAAAAGTTGGCCATCATGACGGCTGAACTGGCCTGCCAAAGGCGCAGGGACAAAGCGGCACAGACCTTCTCTGCTACATAGTCTAACTTTTTTGACTCCTTGTCTGGTGGTTTGTCAACATCCCAGACGATGCCCATGCATCCGAACACTGAGTCAGTGATCAAACCTTTGGCAGAAGGATGGTCACTGAACCCAGGCAAAGACCTTGTAGGGCCTGCATATTTGAGGACTATACAGGTTGATGGCACTGGACAGGAGGCAGGGCACTGCCAAAGCTTCAGAGCGGTACCAAGAATGGCCTCTGCTACAGGGAAGGCAACCCCAGGGGAATCATCCCTGTCCAAAATCTTGGTGAAGGGGTACTTAGCCCGCTTCTGTACCGATTCCAGCAGGATCCCCACAGAATCCGAGTTTAATCAGAGCAGAGCCCCAAAGGAAGCCGGCCCTTGCTCCAAAGAGAGCTCCTCGAAGGACTCCTGGTCAAAGGCCAGGGTCTGAAAGGAGTGCATAGAAGAGTCCTAAGAGCCCGAAGACTCCTCAAACAATGCCAGTGACCCTGGCTTCCCCGACAAACCGAAGCCTGGTGCTATCAAGCTAGAAGCAGAAGTGTAGGAATGGGAAAAGAGAGCCCACTCCTGATCCCATGACCTGTGATGGGACTTCTTGAATGGAGTCCCGTGAAGCTTTGGACAACTGGAAAGGGCCCTCCCCGAGAGTAAATAGGAACTGTCATAAGTCCCTGAACGCCCCAGTGAATGAGGTGCCCAAGCTTGCTGGAACTAAGGCAGATGAAGCGGCCTGAGCCGCGGCCTCCTCAAAGGTGGCAATCTGCACAGCCGAACCAGTCACCGCAGAAATCACCTTGCAGGTGTCCTTAGACCCAACTGGCATATACCGTTGGTCTGTGCGACCCAAGAGGAGGATGGTGTAACGGTTCTCCAATGTGGACGGCTGAAGGGTCCAGCACAGGCCGCAAGCCTGCGGATCATGCTGGACACCCAAGCAACAGATGCATGTGGAGAGTGGATTGGTGCACAATATCTTTTGGGAGCATGCCATGCACCGCTTAAAGCCAGGACTCGATTCAGGTTCGTCGTAATCCATTTTTAGAGATGAAACAAGGGTAAAAATCCCAAAGAAAGTAAGAGTTTCAATGGCTTTAAGACCATTAAGTTTTTTGGGCCTACACCTAGCACAGAGCTGCATAGGAGGGAACCTGATTCTTCCAGTGGAAAGGAAAATCTGACATCACGGGGCAGTGCAAGGGGGAAACCACCCGAGTGGGTGGGAGGAGAGAGCTGAAGACCTTCTGGCAAGTCTTAAAGGAAAAGGAAGTATTGACAGAAGTGTGGCTAGTGCACCATATCCATGTGCCTAGAAAAAAACTCAGGTGGTTGGGGGTTGGTGTCAAGGTAAGCCTTGTGCCACAAGCTTCCTCTCACGGTGTCGCGCATGCACACAGCTTACCTATGTGCCAGCCCGCCTGACAAAGTCTGGCTCCCGTAGGGTCCTACTGCCTCTGGCTAAGACCGACTAGTGGGACTCAAATGGTGAAGATGATTCCTGGATGATCAACACTACGAAGAGTGTTGATCATCCATGAAGACATGACTAGAACACTTTCCTCCAGCTCGTTCATCAACTGATTCCACTGGACCCCGAGTGTCCTCTAGTGGTATCCTCACATGAAGTTGGGACAGTGGCACAGTCTCTATGGTCGCAGCCATGAGGCCCAGGAGACTTAACATTGTCCATGCAGAAACGCAGTGGCTACAATGCACCAAGTGTGCCTAAGCAACCAGCGTGTCTGCCCTGACCTGTGGCAGGAAGCCACATCTCTTTTCTGTGTCTAGAACTGCTCTATGTATTGCAGTCTCTGTTATGGAGTCAACACAGACTTCGGAACATTTACTGTGACCCCCAAATTGTCAAACAACTGACGTGTCCAAAATGGGGTGTGGGCTGGCCCATGCGCCAGCGGCTGGATTTCCGCTGCGGCCCAGCGACCTAGGTTCGGGAATGAGCCCGGTCACTGGAGGGTTGGAGCCTGGGGGTAGGATTGAGCGTCCCAGGACAGCCTCCTCCTCCGGGCAGGGACTGGTCCGCACCTGCTGTCTCCCCAGCGGAGGCTGGGAGTATCACAGGACGCATGGCCCAATACTAACTGGGGGAGGAGGGGACGACGGCGTATGCTGTGACGTCACTATGCTACCCCCAACAGAAAGCCAGGAAAACCGCTCACTGGCCCTCCGGATGACGGCTCTCTGTTCCCAAGGGCCTCCAGCGCCTTCCCGGTGCCTCCTGTTCTCCAGCAGCACCCCCGGACCCTAGGAGGATGTGCTGGGGCTACCCTCCCCCCGGTGCCTTCCCCCTCGGAGGAGGGGGACCCACCCGGTGAAGGGATACATCGGGATATCCCGGGGGTCTGCTGCGATCTGGGGACTAAAGGAGGGCCGGGCAAGGACAGAAGAGGTCGGGGGGGGGGGGGACTTGTCAGAGCCTGAAGGAGTGGAGGACCAGCGAGCACGGGGGTGGAAAAATAGATAATACAAAATGGGGTGTGAAGCAGAACTTCGTTGGAGCTGGCCTTCAGCAACCAGACATCCAGATGAGGAAAACATATGGGCCTTCCCTGCGAAAGACTGCTGCAACTACTGCCAAGCATTCTATAAAGACCTATGGTATACAGCACAAGCCAAAGAGCAGAACTTTGAACTGATAGTGACTGCCCTCCTGCATAAAGTAGAGGCACCATCTGTGGAATTCCCTGATCTATATATGAACGTATGAATCCTTCATGTCCAGAGAACAAAGCCAGTCCCCTGTTTGCAGCAGGGGAATCCAGGCTTGCAGGGATAATGTTCAAAACTTTTTGTATTCGGTGTGTAGGTTGAAATTTCCGAGATCTAACACAGGACACAGATCCCCTGTCCATTTCAGGACTTGGAAGTATCTGGAACAGAAACCTTAGTTCCTGTCCTGAGGAGGAACTAGTTCTATGGCATGTTTTTAGAACAAAGTCTAAACCTCTTCCTTCAGAAGAGAGACGTGAGTGAGGATAAAAGGAAGGAGGCTTAAGATGATCTGGAGAGATTTCTAGCAGATCCAGAGGATTTTGTCTTGCAGTTATCTCCAGAACCCATTCATTCATAGTGATCTCCTGTCACCATTTCAGAAACAGAGATCCTGCCTCCCCCCTCACCAAACATTCATCCCTGGAGGCAACAGCTGAGGAGTGGGGAAAAGATGGAAGAGAGACAGACAGAACTGAGGGAAGCAGGACCACCAGAACGGATTCCTTTAGGTGCTTCAGCATGGGCACCACAGGGAACAGAACCTGTAAGGGGACTGCCACCTCTGCCATGGCCTTGCTTGCAGTAGGCACTATTACCTTGGGCAGCAGGCGTATGAAAAGGGTCCCTACCTTGACTTCTAATGGGTGTGGGGTACAGGGACTTACCAGACCTTTGAGTCATTTTATAAGTCTGAGGGCCATGTAGGGCTTCTTTGACATCATGGCCAAACAGTTTGGACCCTTTAAAGAGAGCACTCAAAACTGCCTGCTGCACATCAGTGGAAAAACCAGCAACTCTGAGCCAAGAGTATCTTCTCATGCAAATGTTAGACTCTGCAGCCCTGGCAGAAGCATCAGAGACATTATAAGCCCAGTGCAACAAATGTTTGCCAATGACAACAGCAGCAGACAATGTTTTGAGCAAATAAGTCTTGGCAGAGCCATCAGGCAGCAGTATGAGCAGCTTTCCACAGGCTGTTCTGGTATTTGATCATATGGGCCTGATAGTTTGCAATCCTAAACTCAGGGATGCAAAGATGTATACATATACGTTTGCCCATTACGTCCAGTCTCCCAGATTCCTTGTCAGGAGCCAAAGAGCTCATACGTCTAGGAGCCCTAGACCTATCATGACCAGCAATAATGGCTAGAGTCAGTTTCGGGTTGGTTAGCATAATAAGGCTTAGTTGGAAGACAGTTCAAGATATTGCTTATCAGCCTTTCTAGGAACTGCTGGCAGGGAGTTAGGTCTATGCCATGCAGCAAAAGTAGCATCCTGTAAGGCAGGATATACAAGTGGAATAATAATGAAGGGAGTACAGAGCACCTCCAAAAATTCCATAAGATTTCTTTTGTTGGAATCATCTTCTTCTGCATCAAAGCCCATGGCAGACAGCATTTGCTGCACTGTGGCTTGAAACGATGAGTCCTCAGGAGGAGGCGTTGGGGCTATAAACCACTGAATCCTAACTATAGCACAAGAGAGTAGAACTAGAATGAGGGTGACCCTCCACATACAGCTGTTCACCCTCATGTTCCTCCTCTGAATCCACCTCCAGGTTCTTGAGGTCAGGATTATATTCCTTTTCGTCACTGGCAGCATGAAGAATGGAAGTTGCAGAAGGGGTTGCCAAAGCAGGTTGACAGCTGAGGCACAAAGATCTGTGGCATGCAAGGTGAATCTATCGACAGCAGTTGCAAAACGGAAGGCCCCACCAGCAGAACAACTGCCTGCAATGGCAACCCTGGCAGAATGCATCAAATCACTCCAAAAAAATGGCACCAGTACAGCCTGGGAGGTGACAGTGACCTAAAAAGGGTCAGAGACTACCTGTGTTGAGGTGTCAGGGCCCAATGACGATGGCGTCATACCATCCATAGTGGGTATGGCAGTGCCAAGAGCCAAGCTCAGTTCTTGGTGTCTCAACAGCAGAGAGCTGGGGGCTGGTCTCGATGCTGCCAGAGCAGGCATTACAAGCAAGGACGACCTTTTCTCAATAGTAACCAGGACTTAGCTGGTGAAGCAAACTTGTCCTTGTCTTTGTGTTTCTACATATGGCCAGATGATAACTAAGCCAGAGACGATGAGCTTTCCTTGTTCTTATCCTTATACTTTGATGACTGTTCTCGGCTAACGATGAGGGAGAAACAGATTCTGATCCTTTATCCTTATCTATGGCTTGTAACGCAAGGAAATTTTCTAGAGATTTCTTATGGTATCGGCTTGTAGCCTGGTTGAAACTCTGGCAAATCTCAGATGCACTCGCGTTGTGAGACAGGCCCAAACAGCACACACCAATAGCATATGTGTGTGTGTGTGTCTTCCTTGTAAATGTTATAACCGCACTTAAAATATCAGAAAAAAAATTCTTGTGATTTTGGTGGCATACTGAGATGACTACAGCGAACGTCAAACAAAAGTAGCAAACAGCAACAGGCTCATTCAACGATGTTTCCTTCAGCAGATCCATCGAGGGCAGTGGGAGAAAAGAACTGAGGAGTGATGGGACCGCCCATGATACATACGTGTCGACACTAGCAAGGCTAGCAAAAAGTTTCCGTGTGGTCATGACACTCAACTTAGTTTCAAAGGTGTGACATAATGGGGGAGATTTCCTTAATGAAGATTAAGAGTAAATGGATTGCCTTTTTCTGTGACTGCACAAGCTGCCGGTCTACATTACAAAATGTAATATGATACCGGCTATTAAATAAAGTGGATCATCAAAAATGTTCTGTTGTCACCTTAGTATCATTGAAGCAGCATGTGCAATCTGTGGTGGGTGCTGGAAAAGTCTGTTTGTCAAGCTATTGTGTTTTATATTGACCTTAATAGTACAAATATGTCTAAGTACTAAAGAATTCTGCAACAGCAGCAGAAGAAAAAAAGTTTGCTGGTGCTGTACCGGAGTTTGAAAAAGGTTACTTTTAACTGTAGTTCTACTACTAGCATTCAGTTAACATCCACACTTAGGCAGTCTTCCACTGAACAGGCTCAGTCACCAGAATAGTCTTCAAAAGCTTGACTCCTGTCTGAGGGCATTTTTTGTTTCAGTCACACTCCTGGACAGTCTGTGCATTGGCTGACGGTAGGAGTTTTTTTCTTTCCCTCACACTACACACTGATGGTGGGAGGCATTTATGTAACTGCACCATAAAACCTGCTGTGGTAGCAGTTTTGAAAGGCAAAACTAGCAGTGGATACCCCCTTTCAAGCTGGTTTCGATTGGCAGAGCATGGTGACAGCAAGAGACAGTCTGTTGTGGCTCTTACATCGGAGCACTGCCCACAGTGTGAGACTGCAAATAATCCGCATCTGGTGTTTTGGTTAAAGTGAGATGCCACTTGGGTTGCGGCATACAGATGAAACGGTTTCCTCTGGGAATTTTGGACACTAGGAGTGCAGTCAACTGGACTATTTGGAAGAGGCTGGGGCCATGGTTGAATTCCATTTCCATATCAGAGTACCGTTAACTTTTTTCCCCCCTCAAAGTTTGGAATGTGGGGTACATCTCTGCAGACTATTTTTCTGCATGACTACCTATCCACTTTAGCCTGAAGCTATACTGTTTGATTGGGACTGTGCCAGAATGTGCCTTTGCTTGTGGAGGCCATCTAGCCTAGTGTTTTTTTTTCTGATGCCATCTCACCGACCTGGCTATGGGATTGCAGTTGGTGAGCCCTTTGAAGTAGGATGCAGGTGGGGACTTTGTTCCTCATGGGTTCTCTAATCTTTCGTGGGGTTGTTGCCAACCGCTTTCCCCACAGCATCAGGTGACGCAATCAATTTTAGAGATTCTATGATGGGGGAAGGGGTAGCTGGGGCACCCACCATGCCAGGTGTGCTGGGGGCAACAAGAATTTTAGCTGGGGGATATCGGTTAGGCTTTGAGAGCCTGATGCATGAAGCCTTGTCCTGAGCCGGGATCGCCAGAACTACAGTAGGTAAGGGTGTTCTTACCTTCAGAGAGATCAGACAGTGGTTAGGAGCCTCCAATGGGTGGGTATGGTCTGACCAGACACACTTGACACAGATGGTGATTTCAGACCCTCTGTTGAACAGCACAACTGTAAACCATAGTGTTTAGTCAGATGCTATGCACTTGGCATCTGGCAAACAAGGCACAGACACCCACAGCATAGGCTACTGAGAGGTGGGCTAGAAGGCATGTGCTGAATAGTAGAGCACAAAGAGGAGAACTCTTGACTGCATCCTATCCCTCGGAAATTTCAGGACAGAGGGGAAGGAGATTAGATACAGCCAGACTCCTCCATCCTGGGTACTGGTTTCCAATGCCAGGTCAGAGGTCAATAAACCTACAATCACCAAAGATTGTATCTTGGATTCATATGTCAACCTGGTGTGCATCACAAAATACCCAAATACCTGGCTGGATGACTCTGCAGGCACTGCATTGGTAGAATGAGCCCCTCCAGATTTCTCTGTGGTGCAACACCCAACCCCCCCAGACTAGCTTTCGTATTTCGATCCAGGCTTAACTGGATGGTATATCTGTTGAGAGCTCGGGGTCATCTGAGCTGGTGGCAACTGAGTGCCTGACTGGCTTGACTAACAGGATGGTTTCCGTTTACCGCACCCTACCCCAACCCCCTGGAATGAGACAACCTTCCTATAGGAGTTTTTTTGAGTGTCAGTCCACCATGGCTTTGGAACAACTGAAAACGGACTATTCTCTATGACTTCAATACAAGAGTGGATGACATTTCAGACTGCTTTGTATTCAAACTCATGAATGGGCTGGGATTCAATCTAGTTACTGCTGTGTCTAGCCCTGAAGTTTGGGGGAAGGTGCCAACTGTCTGGCCTGGGGCCTCAGCTAATTGACAACTGAAAATGGGGTTATGTCAGATTTCTGACAGCAGGTTGGTTTTGGCTTGTTACACAAAACCAATTTTCTTGCAGGTGCTGCCTTAAGCAGGCAGTGTGCATTTGCCACAGGAGGAACAAAAAAAAAAAGCGTGTGTTTATTGGAGACAACATTCATGGGGTATGTTGTGGTTAAATTTGTTTTAACTGATGTATCTGAGTGAAGGGTAAATTTGAGACCAGTCATAGTAGCCCACATTTAGGGACCATATTATAAGAACTGTGCCTAGCCATGTAGTTTGGGGATGGGTTGCTAACTTTCTGGCTTTCTGGCTTGGGGCCTCAGCTAGCGGAACTAGTGGAAGTGGAGCTGAATCAGATTTCTGGCAGGGTGACATGGCAGCCAGGGGTCCAATCAGGGACTTGGTAGTCCCACAAAAAGGACCATCTTAAGGGGGCTGCACAGGAAGGATAAAAAGCAGCCTTCCCTAATGTATCCCCGAACACATTCGTAACCCAGCGAGTGAGTGGAACAGTGAAGGAGTGAAGAGGTACAAGACTGGTGACTTAGGCACTGGCAGGCATCAGAAGGAGGAAGCAAGGAAACGGGACTCTGCAGGTCAACTAATATAAGGCACCACTTCACTCTTTTTGCTGCATTTACTACTGGGAAGGGCGGAAGGTAAAACACAGGCCTAAACTGGGAATAGGAGAAACACCTTATCTAGGCAAACAGTATAAGGGGAATTGCACCAGGTACAGGAGAACACAAGTAACAAACAAACAAGAAAAAGGAAAGCTAGGAACATCGCATCGGGGTAAAGGTGTGTAAGTATTTCCAGGTAACACAGAGTACAGAAGCTTGGAATGCTAGGAGTGGTGCAGTGCAGTGGCTGTGGGGCAGCAGTTTTTTTTTTTTTTTTTTAGAGAGACCTTCTGGAGACTGCACTGCTGCCCCAGCTGCGAGCACCTCTCTGGGTTGAGGAAGGTCGTCGCCAGACTCCAAGCCATATTGCCTAGGATTCAGGAGACCTCCTACCCCACCCAGGGGCCACCCAGTCTGATACCGTTACCGCAGAGGATGCCAAAGAGGAATGCTGGACTACGGTGGGCTCTGGAAGGGTGGGGGTGGTGGGTCAGAGGCACATTCCTCAACCAGTACCACTACGCGATTCCTACACTGCTCTGGTGAGGCGGGGCTGCCAGGAGGAGGTACCTGTGGTGGCCAGGGAGACCGTGGAGGTTCTCTAGAGCAGAGACCCCTAGAAGGGAGGAAGAGAACCCCAGAGGAGAAAGCAACTTCTGGTGGGGGAATCAATTGTGAGGGGGATAGATCTGGGAATAGTAAAGGAGGGAGGGAGGTCATGCGCCCATGCATCGCCACAATCCAAAGGCATGGGAAGCAGATCCAGAGGATCCTAGGGCAGTAAGACAGGAGGCAGAACTGATGGTTCTTCTTATGCAGAAAGTTTATCGCTATGTACCCTTGGCCTCCGCTTAGTCCATAGTGTGTCAGACACACACCCCACCTCCCTGGAGTAGGAGAGCTGTCCAACAGACGCCTATCCTACCCCGGGCCGGCCCTCCGACTCCTGGATCCGTTCCTGAGCTTGGGGACATTGGCTTCGCAGACGGCAGCCATGCCTCTGCGCCAGACTGCAATGTTTAATGAAGGTATAGACTGAATTCCAAGTGGCCGCAGCACAAATCTCCACCGTGGACACATTCCTGAAAAAGGCAGCAGAGGCAGCCATGCCTCTGGAGGAATAACCTTTGACCTCTCCCGGAAGAGGTTTGTCATACTTCTGGTAACAGAAATGGATACAGCTGGCCAACAGAGACTTCCGACCCATTGTCTTGGGGCAAAGGAACCAAAAAGTTGATCATCTTTACAGACGTCCTTGGTCCTGTTGACGTAATAGTGCAACATCCTGTGCACATCTAGACTGTGCAGAAGTGCCTCACCCCTGTTAAGAGTAAACTGGATGAACCAAACGGTCGAACTCCCTGTTTATCAAAGTGAACTCAGAAACCACTTTGGGAAGAAACTTAGGATTTGTATGCAGAGCCACCTGGTCTCTGGAAAATCAGATAAGGCTCCTTAAACATCACAGCTGGGAGCTCGGAGATCCTTCGAGCAGAAGTAATGGCAACTAAAAAGAGCGCCTTCCAAGAGAGTGCGCATCTCACAGCTTATCGCTGGTTCAAAGGGAGATAAAAGTAAGCTTTTCCAACATAAAACTCAAATCCCAAGGTGGTGTGGGGTTACGTATTGGTGGTTTCAGATGGAAGATCCTTCTCTGAAATGTTTTGGATACCTCCAACTGAGAAACTCTTCCCGTCTACAAGGAGTGGTAGGCGGAGATAGCTGAAAGGTGGACTTTTAGTGAAGGGTAGCAGAGTCCTGAGTCACACAGGTGTAAGAGGTACTCCATCACCTGGGGCACCGGGCAAGAAAGAAGGTCCCTCTCTTTTGAGGCTGCCCAAATGGAAAACTGTTTCCATTTTATAGCGTAAGTAGCTCTAGTGGAAGGCTTTCTAGTCGCCACCAAAACTTGGGCAACCATGTCAGAGACTCCAAAACAGTTTGCGATTATGTCAAAAGGAACCACGCATGGAGGTGTAGGGACCCGAGGCAAAGATATATCAGTCTGCCCTGATCCTGCGTCAACAGATCGCACCGAAGAGGCAGAGGAACTGGGGGCTCCACAGCAAACTGCTGAAGGAGTGGGAACCAAATTTGCCTGGGCCAGAGGGAGGTGATCAGCAAAAGTTGTGCCCCCTCTGCTTGAAGTTTCAGCAGAACCTTCTTCAGAATGGGAACGGGAGTGAAGGAGTACAACTATCTCCCTGTCCAACAGAGGGAACGCATCTAGCCAGATAACACCAGACCCCCGAACAAGCGAGCAGAGCTTAGGAAGCTTTGCACTGAACATGGAAGCGAATAGATCTACCTCTGGACGGCTCAGCAGTGGAACGAATTTTCCACCACTTCCTGGTGTAGTTCCCATTTGTTACCTAGAGCCAAGGAATGGCAGAGTCTGTCCGCCAGGATGTTGTGCATTCCTGGAATGTGCACGACCATGAGATGTAGGTCGTGCTGGACTGCCCAGTACCAGACCTGCACTGCTTCCCTGCACAGGGGATACAATCGGGTGCCTCTCTGCTTGTTGATGTACCAGACCACCGGAATGTTGTTGGTCTGTGTCAACAGTGTTCTCGCTGTCAGAAGGGACTGGAAGGCCTGAAGGGTGTACAAGATTGCCTTCATCTCCAGAATGTTTATGTGGAGCGAAGATTCCAACTGGGACCATTTTCCCTGGGTTTGGTGGTCTCCCAGATGAGCTCCCCAACCCAGACCCAACACGTCTGTGGTGAGGGTCCAAGAGGGTGGCGGAGGGTCTGAACGGTGTCCCTCGAGACAAGTTTGGAGGTTCCTGCCACCACAAGAGGTCCTTTTTGAGCACACGGGACACCAGAATAGGATGATCCAGGTAGTCGGTACCCTGATCCCATTGGACTCGTAGGTCCATTGGGTGACCCGTGCAGCCTGGCCAGAGGTACGGTCGGAATGGCCGTGGTCATCAAGCCCAGGAGGTGTAAAAATACTCTGGCTGGGGCACACTACCAGTTTGACCTGCTTCAGGAAAGTATCCACTCTGTCCTCTGCAAGGAAGGCCTTGCCCTGAACCGTGTCCAGAATCACCCCAATAAATTGGAGGCATCGAGACTGGACCAGACGACTTGGAGTAGATGATGGTACTATCCAGTCGTGCAAAGAGGTCCAGGGTGGAGGATAGGGAATCCTCCAGGCTGCTCCTGTATGGAGCTGCTATGAGCCAATCATCCAAGTACAGGAACATATAAATTCCCTGATGAAGTGCCACTGCCACCACCGCTAGGCACTTGGTAAAGACTAGGTGCCGAAGAAAGGCCAAAGGGGAGGGTTCTGAACTGGAAGTGCTCCCCCTTGGAAAGAAAAATCGCAGGAAGCGGCAATGGCCCGGGAAAACTGGTACGTGTCCTGAATATTCAGTGCGCAAAGCCAATGGTCTGTCTGAAGCATGGGAAGGAGTCCCTGGAGCGTCAGCATGTGGCACCTTTTGTATTCTACATAAAGGCTCAGATGGCTGAGATCTAAGATGGGCCTGAGGTCGCCTGTCTTTTTGGGTATGAGGAAGAAATGGGAGTAATACCCTTTTACCCTCTGCGCCCAGGAAACTGGCGCTGTCATGGATTTTTGGAGTAGAGCCTTGATCTCTTCCCTTACCAGAGTTACGTGGTCTGAGGGATGAGATCGTCTCGGAGGAGTGTCTGGAGGTTTTTCCAGAAACTCGATGGTGTGCCCTCTTGCTATGGCCTGAATGACCTAGGAATCAGATGTGATGCCCTGCTCCTCTAATAGATGGAGGGCAAATCTTCCCTCCACTGGCTTCACACTGTTTGGAGGTGGGGGAGGAGGGGCCTGAAGGAGTCAGGAGGTGGAGGAACGGGCGGGGCACGTACCGCTTGCAGCTCGCTTATTCCTGGGGCGGCCGAGAGATAACGGCAGGTCCTGATGCTCTCCTCTTATTTTGATACCTGTTGAACGGCTGCTTGCCTTGATGCTTTTACTGGTGCCGAAAGGGCTGCTTAGGCTTAAAGCCCACCTTATACATAGACTTTACTGATCTTAGGGCCTACCCACTATCCTGGAGGCCGGTGAGAATATCTTTGCTATCGCCCCCGAAGAGGACGGATCCTTGGAAGGGGGCGTCCTGTATGGCTGCCTGAACATCTTGAGAGAGACCGGAAATGCAGAGCCAGGCATGGTGCCTGAGGCAGACTGCTGTAGCCAAAGAGTGAGCCATGGAATCTACAGAGTCATAGGTAGCCCTTAATGCATGCTTACAAAAATTTAGACAGCCTCAGGGCCTTAGAGAGCCCGACTTAAGGTCCGAGTCCTCCACCTTTTCTAGCCTGGCACTGAGTTGAGCCATGGCTGAGGCTGAGGTGGAGGTTGGTAGTATTGCTAAACCGCCCCTGGGTAATGGGGGTAACTTGGAGCCTGGAAAGGGGCCCCATAGCCCAGCATCTGATATCCCTGGAAAAAACTATGGGAAAGTGAGCTGACATCGGGTCTGATGTTGGGTAACCGGACATCGGCAGGCCTGGATAATGAGGGTAGCCCATGGGCGGACCATGGTGAAAACCCCGATGGTCCCAGGGTGTCCCTGAGGGCCTCGAAGGAGGTGGAACAGAAGGACCTGGGAGGTTATCCGGCGTCGGGAGTACCGGTGTCAGGATCGCTGGTGTCAGAGACATCACAGGGAAGCCTGGCGTCTGGTTCTCAGGAATTGGAGAGGCTGGTGTCAGACTTGGGCGGGGGGCCTGACGAGGTCCGACGGAAGTTGGGCCAATGGGCAGACGTCAAGGTTCAGAGCCCGATGTTGGGGTCTCCAACATCAGGGCTGAGGAAGGGCCCGACTGGTTGGGAAGGGTCCCTAGAAGATCGTGGAGGTACCGACTCAAGACGTGAGAGCTGCTGGAGAATTATCTGCGGGGGTCTGGAGGGTTCCCAATGCTGGAGTGGGTGAGGAAAGAACCACTTCCAAGTGACCCACTTCCCCCTCCATCCCGGGTAAACAGTCTGGCACAGGAGTTTCCACTGGTAATGGTGGAGGGGGAAGACTCCCTGACAGGGGAACCTGATGGGAGGGCTGGCCTTGGGAGGTCAGTGTGCTCAACCGGACGTCGGGTGTGTCTGCGTCAGCCCCCGACAGGTGAGCTTCACTGGGTGGGAGCCAGAGTCACTAGCGTCCGACGACGTCAGGAGGAAGAGCCTACGATTTCGGAGGAGCCCCCATCGGGTTTATCGGTAGATATCGGGCAGGTTCCTCTGGGCGGAACCAGACTTATCGTCAACCGGGCATTCTCCGAGGCCAACTTACTGGTATTGACCTGGGGTCCGCCGGAGGTCGCTTCGGTCGAGGATTCAGTCTTGGAGCCTGTCCTGATGGGCTTAAGAGAGGCAGAGGAACCAGAGGAACTGGATGATAAGGCCTGGACAGTCACCGGGAAGGTGGCAGAGGTGCGGTCTTGTCCGTAGGCTTAAGTCCTATGACATAGCAGTTATGAAAGAACTTACCGTAACAGTAGATCTTCGAGAGAGGTTTCTGCAGTAGGTCTTCACATATAGGACTACACCCCCTGGCATCAGGACCAAATGTCAAACCTGTAGCTAGCAATCATCAGCGTCCCCCCCCCCAATCGTCGGGTGACAAGACGTCAACGTGACTATAAAGGGCGGTCCCCACCCACCCCCACCCTCTAGTTCTTTTCCACCGGAGACCTAGATAAAGGAAGCAGAAAAGAGGAGTGAAACTCCTGGTACCTTGTGCCCTAAAACAGCCAGAAACCTGGACAGGGAATAAAGAAAAACTACAAGAGCTGAGGGAAAGATGGGATGGGAAACTAGACCTACTGCAGGAACCTCTCTCGAAGATCTACTGTTACAGTAAGTTGTTACGTAACTGCTTTATCTTACTTCGAGAGGGTTCCTGCAGTAGGTCTTCACACATAGGACTGAATACCAAGCAGTCTAACACAAAAGAAGGAGTCGGAGACGAGGTTCCGGGAGGAGGAAGATGTCTGCCAACTAAAGGTCTGTTCAAGACTGAAGACTTTGCAGAATTGCAAGGCTGAAGCCAGCCCTACACCTAGAGGCAATGTCCATACTGTAATGCTTAGTGAAGGTATGGACGGAAGACCAAGTGGCCACTGCACAGATGTCTGCAGTGGACACATTCCTGAAAAAGGCGGTAGAAGTGGCCACACACCTGGTGGAGTGGCTCTTAACCGTCCCCGGAAGGGGTTTCTCTTATTTCTGGTAAACGTAATGGATACAGTTAGCCAGCCACCTAGACAAAGTCTGTTTCATAATAGCCTTGCCCTGGCACTGGGAGGCAACAGCTACAAAAACTGGTTCAACTTTCGAACCTGCCTAATCCGAGAGGTATAATACCTCAAAATCCTGTGCACATCGAGGGTGTGCAGGAGGTACTCCCCCCTTCTGGAGTGCTCTGGGAAGAACACCGGCAGTTCAACTCTCTGGTTAAGGGTCAATTCCAAAACCACTTTCGGAAGAAAGGACGGATTAGTCTGCAGAACCACCCAGTCTCTGTGGAAAATTAAATAAGGCTCTCTACAAACTAGAGCCTGAAGCTCTGAAACTCTTCGAGTTGAAGTGACAGCAACTAAAACGAGCGTTTTGGATGCTAAAAAACACATATCACAGCTTGCTGCTGGTTCAAGGGGGGGGCCACAGTAAGCTTTTCCAACATAAAATTGAGATCCCAGGGAGGAACAGGATTCTGGACCGGAGGTTTGACATAAAGGATCCCCTTCAAGAAAGTCTTGGAAACTTCTAGCTGAGCTAGGGTTTTACCCTCCACCAGGAGCTGGTAGGCCAAAACCACAGAGAGATGGACCTTCAGGGAGGAATAGCTGAGGCCCAACACTGACAAATGCAAGAGGTACTCTAAAACCTGGGAGGCCGAGCAAGAAAAAGGGTCTAGACCTTTCGCTGAGGCCCTGATAGAAAATTTCTTCCACTTCATGGCATAAGTGGATCTAGTGGAGAGTTTCCTGACCTCCACTAAGACCTGAGTGACCCCCGAGGAGACCCCATAGCGAAAAATCGCTAAGTCCACAGGTGCCACGCATGAAGATGGAGAGACTTATGAGGCCCTGATGAACCAGGGTGCCCTGCTCCTGGGACAGAAGGTCGTGGGAGAGAGGAAGAGGTACTGGGGGTTCCAGTGCCAGCTGCTGTAGCAACGGGAACCACATCTGCCGAGGCCACAGGGGGGCAATGAGGATCATGTGAGCCCCCTCTGTTTGTAGCTTCAGCAAAACCTTCTGCAGAACAGGAAAGGGAGGGAAAGTGTATAGAAATCTTCCTGTCCTAGATAGAGTGCGTCTCGCCAAAAAGCACCATGCTCAGGAACAAGCGAGCAAACCTGGGTAGTTTTGTGTTAGATGGGGAGGCGAACAGATCTAGGTCTGGTAGACCCCGTAGAAGAAACAGGTCTTCTACTACTGCCTGCTTTAGCTCCCACTTGTGAGCCCTGGCGACTGATCAACTGAGACTGTCCACCAGAATGTTGTGAACACCTGACACATGGACTGCTGTCAAGGATAGGCCGTGCTGTATTGCCCAGTACCATATCTGCATTGCCTCCCTGCTTAGAGGGTATGACCGGGTACCTCCCTGTTTGTTTAGATACCAGACAGTGGCCATGTTGTCTGTCTGGATGAGAAGTGTTCCCAGAATTAGGAGCGACTGGAAGGCATGGAGAGCATAGAGCACCGCTCTCATCTCCAGAATACTGATTTGAAGGTTCCCCTCCATGGCAGACCAGGAGCCTTGAGTTCTGTGGTTTCCCAGATGTGCTCCCCATCCCAAGTTCGAAGCATCCGCGGTGAGAATCAGAGTGAGATGGAGGATGGAAGAGAACACCTTACAGAAAGGTTGGCTGGGTCCTGCCACCAGAGGAGGTCCTTCTGAAGGCTGCTGGAGACAAGGATTCTCTGGTACATGTTGTCCAACTGTTGATCCCATTGGAGTTGAAGAGACCACTGGGTAACCCTCATATGCAGTCTGGCCAAAGGGACTGTGGGTATGGCGGCCGCCATCAGACCCAGAAGTCATAAGACCGAATGCGCCGTGGTCAACAGAGATGAAGCCACCAGTGTTGCTTGGGAGATTAAGGTCTCCACTCAGTCGGAAGAAAGGCCTTGCTCTGGACCGTGTCTAGCACTGCTCCGATAAATTGGAGGTGCTGTGAGGATATCAGCTGGGACTTGGGATGGCTGACCGAAATACCCAGGCTGGAGAAGAGCCCCAGAGTGAAGGAAAGGGAATCCTTCAGACTGTCCAGGGAAGGGGCTGAAAAAGAGCCAGTCATCCAGATAAGGAAACACATATTTGCCCCTGCAGCGCAGGAGCACTGCAACCACCACTAGGCACTTATGAACACCTGAGGTGCCAAGGAGAGGCCAAATGGTAGGGCTCTAAACTGGAAATAATGGTCCAGGAAGGAGAACCTCAGGAAGTGGCAGTGGGCCAGAAGAATGAGGATATGAAGGTAAGCATCCTGCATATCCAGGGAGCACAGCCAAGTGTTAGTAAGGAGCAGGGGTAATAGTCCCTGGAGAGTCAACATGTGAAACTTCTTGTACTCTATGAAGAGACTGAACATGCGGAGATCTAAGATGGGTCTTAGATCCCAGTCTTCTTTGGACCAGGAAGAAATGGGAGTAAAATACCCTTCCTGTCTATTCTGGAGGTACGTGCTCCATGGCTGCCTTTTGCAGCAGAGCTTGTATTTTTTCCTGTAATACCAGCTGTTGTTGGCCTGACTGGTAAAACGATCTTCCCGGTGGGTTGAGAGGAGGTCGCTCCAGGAACTCTATTGAGTGATCTCTTTCTATGAGTTGAAGAACCCATGCATCTGCAGTAATGGCCTTCTACCCATCCAGGCGGAGGTCAGACCCCCCCCCCCACCTGTTCCTCTGAAACAGTCAGAGGGAGGGGGGGGGGGTCAGGACATGGAGGGGAGGGGGTTTGGGTGCCAGAACCTGGGGCACGATGCTTGTTCTGTCATTTGCCCCGATTCTATTTGTTCCATTTCCGCTGGCGATGAAATAGCTGCTGCCGTTGTCTTTGACTGGAACGGTACATGGTCCGGACATCCTTGAGGGATTTGCCACTCTCCTGCAGCATGGTAATTTCTTTAGCGCCGCTGCCAAACAGAACTGGACCCTTAAAAGGAGTGTCCAAAAGAGAGCGCCAAGCATCCTGTGCCAATCTGGCCAGAATAAGCCAGGCTATATGTCTGAGACAGATTCCCATAGCTGCCCCTTGAACCACAGAGTCCACCGACTCATATGTTGCACGCAGAGCATGGCGGCAGGAAGACTTATTCATCCCGACTTTCCCCAGGAGTTTGTTCCATAACCACTCCTCAGGGATCTCCTGGAGGTCTCTTTCCAATTCCGAGAGTGAGGATTTTTGGAGAGCCACCATATGGCCTACATAATTCAGGGAACGGATAGTGTAGGTGGACGATGAGTAGATCTTCCTATCATACTGGTTCATCTGCTTGGACTCATCTGGTGGGGAGGCACTAAGATGTTTCGGCTGGGCCAATCTATCATATGCACCCATGATTACCACAGAATCGGCTGGGCAGTTAGGTGGGAGACCCCTTCCGGGGAAAAGTACGTATCCTGGGCCTTTTTGGATGCAGCCATAGGGACGAAGGTTGCAGCAAAACAGTGGATATGCGGTCCTCATGTGGATCAATTCAGGGTGGAATGGGTAGGGGGTCCACATTAACCAGGTCCAAGTGCTCCGCCAGCCTTTTGCGCTTGGGGTCCAATTCCTTGGAGGCCCATCCGCATGATTTTTGAATGGTCCCGAGGAGCTCCACAAAGGAGGGATCCCCAGGAGGAGACTTTGGGGACTCTTTTGGTTGAGGCTCAACCATGGAATGAGGTTTGGACTGAATCTCTTGATCCGAGCCTTCATCCGAGTCAGAGGTTTCCAGTCTACTGGGCAAGGATGCCTCCAGAGGTCGGGTCCCGGTGTCTATGATCTCCAAGAGGCAGAGCTCCCAAGTCTCCCTCAGAGACTCGACTAGAGGGTGTCAGACTGGGTGGGGGCACCCTGACAGGAGTGGTGGACTTGACTGTGACCTGAGGCTGGCCCAAGTCTAAAAGCAGTTGGGACCTAGCGTCCTTCCACCATGCAGGATTGACCTCACGTTCAGGCTGTGGTTGCAGAGGGTAACCTGGGTACTCTACAAGAGGAAGGTAGCTGGGCGGCTGGTACCAATAAGGGTACTGGTAATACACCTGTCCTGGCGCCTGATAGCCCGGCATCGCAAAACCTGGCATCGGGTAGTTGTAACCCAGCGATGGGTCCTCCAGCGTTGGATACTGTGGAAAAAGAGGGTTCCCAGAAAAGTACCTTGATGGGCCTGAAGGAGGGACAGAAGGCCCTGCCCGAGGAGGTGCCAAAGGACCACTGGGAAGCAGATCCGGCAACGGGGTAGGCGGAGGAGCCACAGGTCACGCAGGAGGAGGTTCCATACCGCCCCTGAAAAGATTTGGCAAGGGATCCAGTGAAAGGTGAGGTTCCGTCAGCGGAAGAGAGCACAGTGAAGGAAGGGAGTTCAGGTAATTCCCCCAATGTCAGGTGTGGAAGAGTATCCGACGGGAGGGTTACCCCAGGGAGGCTGGATACCAGTAGCGAATCCCTGGAGGGAGAACCCTGAGGGGATGAAGGGGTACCTGCCAGCTCTCTCTGCACAGCATCCGGGTCCACAAGGGAGTCCAACGGGAGAAAGAATGCATCCACGCGTTCGACTGAGGAGCAGTCGAGCAACTTACTGTTCGCAGCCGGGCTGACAAGAGCCGGACGGCCAGTGTCAGACTGATCGGCCTGGGCCAGGCGCCCGGCAGCAGAGCCGGAGGGCGATTTGGCAGCACAGCTCAGAGCAGGAGATCTTGATGGAACCTCAAAAGAGGTGACCCCGACTGCCTGCTAACCTCAGCGTGGGGGTGGGGGGGCTGCGTCTGGTCCACCGGAGAAGAGGAAGGCCCTGCAGGTAGGGTACTCATGGAAGTGGAGGGCCCACCATGGTCGGAGTCAGTTGTCTGGCTGGATTTCCTTTGGGGAGAACGGCTCCTCTCCTGGCGTCTGTCCTTATCCTTTTTCTTTTCCGGGGCTGGCGAAGACTATCTTTCCCTCAACTCCTGGAGCTCCTTCTCCATCAAAGCCAGTCTCTGGGTGAGCAGGTGGGAGTCAAGGGTCCTCTTGCGATTGGTGCGCGTGGCCTAGTTGAAGCCCTGGCAGATGGTGCACTCCGAAGAGTTGTGCCCTGAGGCCCCAGTCGAGACACACCGGAATGAGCGTCCCTCGCGGAGGGACGGCGCGTGTCGCACTTGGAGCACTTTTTTCTGGGCCTACTAGATGACATACATCGTAACGGATTGTTGAATAGAACTGTGAAAAAAAAAAAAAAAATTCGCCATTAGAAAATGGCGGGCGACTGAAAGCTGTTCTACCGCAGCTATCAAACGATACCATGCGACAGCGGGGAAGAACTGGAGGGCAGGCGGGGGACCGCCCCTTTTATAGTCACGTCAACGTCGCATCACCCAACGATGGGGGGACAGTACCCGCTGATGATTGCTAGCTACAAGTTTGCCGTTCGGTCCCGATGTCAGGGGACACAGTCTTATATGTGAAGACCTCCTGCAGGAACCCTCTTGAAGCAAGATCTTGCTAGTACAGTGCTGCTCTCGGTCCTCCAGACACTCCTGCTCCCAATGCTCCTCTTTTCTTTCTTTTTTTCCCCAGTCTCTTTTCCTCCCATCGTGGTCTTGGGGGAGGGTGGGGGCCTCTCAGGCATCTCCTGCCTGAAGTCCTCCTACCTGTGCCTCCCTCCTCCTCCTCTGTCCATGATCGGCACCCACGGCTTAACTCCCTCTGGGGTGGGTCCGCCCCACCTCTTGGACGACTTAAGAGACAGAGACTACTGCTGAAGAAGAGAACCAGGTGGAGGAACCTGGAAGGCCAGGTATGATGGACCCAGCCATGGGCACGAGGGCAGGTGCCGCCCTACTCCCACAGACCGGGTTTTCCTTATTCTGGTAATCTCTCCCCTCTCGTAAGCGTGTGCACATTTCCCGATGCTAGGCACACGGCAACCCTTGCTCTGCATTAGAATTTGAAGACGTGTGCAGCCGAGTGTGCTGCAGTGCCCCGGTTTCACTCAGGAGCCGCTGGCATGCCAGGGTGATCCCTGACTACCCCTTGGGAGGGGAAAGCACCCATCAGGCGCCAATCCTCACCCCGCCCCTGCCAACCCCCGCAGCCCGAGCTCACTCCCTGAACCCAGGTCACCGGGCGTGGCACGAGGTGTGGTGTCCAGCGCCACAACCCTCAGCACCACCAGGTCAGCTTTTCTTTTTCTTCTTAACCTCCGAAGAAGGGGAAGAAGCGGAGTCCCTTAGCTTCTGCATTTCTTGTTCTAGAGGCCACCCTGGACTTTAAAAGATGGGCTTCTAGGGTGTTCGCGTGTGGCCTGGTTGAAGGGCTTGCAATCCAGGCAGGCCTCGATGTTGTGGGCCGGACCTAGGTAGAAGAGGCAGAGCTTGTGGCTGTCCTTATGAGGGATCTGTGAGCCGCACTTCTTGGTCTTCGGAGGGCCCGATGGAGAAGACACAACAATTAAGAATGAACTCTAAAAGGTAGAATTATGCGTATCAAAATGGCGATCTACTGGAGCAATGTTCACCGTGAAGTCCTTGCGCAGGTCGATGGCAGGAAAGAACTGGAAGGCGGGCGCAGGGACTGCCCACTTATAGGGTCACGCTGACGCTGGGTGGGCGACTTCGCCAGACACTGCTAGCAAACTTGCCATACGGACCCGACGCCAGAGGGTGCAGTCCTACATGTTATGACCTAGTGCAGGAACCCTCTCGAAGTAAGATGCAAACTTTCCATGACAGAAAGTGTAATCACATGTTATGGCTGGCTCAAAAGGAGCCAAAATAAGTTTCTCCAGAACAAAGTGCAAATACCAAGGCAGGACTGGCTTGCGGATAGGAGGCTTCAGGAATAGAATGTCTCAGAAATGTACGACACCTCCAGTTGTGCCACTGTATGGCCTTCAAGAGGTGCATGGAAGGCAGAAATGACAGACGTGCATTTTAAGAGAGGAGTATATCGGACTGGAGTCTGAAAGGGACAGCAAGTACTCCAGAATCTGATTCACTGGACAAGTTTAAGGGTCCAGATGATGAGAAGCAGCCCACAGGGTAAAGCATTTCCACTTCATGGAGTAAGTGGCCCTGGTGGAAGGCTTCCTAGCTGCCACCAGCCACCTTGGGGGACACCCCACACCTATCCATGACTACGTCTTCAGGAGTTGGGTGTGAAGATGCAGGGATCTGAGATCTGGATGAATCAGGGTTCCCCGGTCCTGGGAGAGCAGGCCGGTGCACAGGGGGCAAGGGCACTGGAAGTTCCACTGTCAACTGCTGCAATAAGGGAAACCAGATCTGGTGAGGCCAAAAGGGGACAATGAGGATCACAGTGGCCCCTTCCATCTGTAGTTTGATCAGAACTCTCTGAAGTTGGTAGAAGTGTAAAGAAACCTCCCTTTCCAAGGCAACGTGCCTTGCCAGAAAACTGCAGGCCCTGGAATGAGCTAGCAAAAAAGTGGCAGTTTTGTGTCGAGTGGGGATGCAAAAAGGTCCAGCTCTGGATGCCCCCACCTGTCAACAGGTCTTCTATGACGGAGGTCAGCAGGTTCCCACCATGAGATCTTGGATCATGGATCACTCTAGCCTACCCGCCCAGGATGTTTGGCCACCTGGAACATGGACGGTCGACAATTCTAGACCATGTTCTGGAGCCCAGTACGAGACTCTCATCACTTCCCGGCACGGGGGTACAAGTGAGTGCCCCCGTTTGTTGATGTAGTGAACTACGCTGATGTCTGTCTGTCTGCTACCAAGGATAGCTGTGTCTGGAAGGCCTGCAGGGCATAAAGGACTGCCCGCATCTCCAGGACGTTGATGTGGAGAGAAGACTCCAGGGCCGCACCCCAACCCCGAAGCATCTGTGGTGAGAATTTGCTGAGGGGATGGAATGAGGAAAGGAATCCCTTTTAGCAGATTGCTGGGTTCCATCCACTGAAGCAGAACCTTTTTTTTTTACTAGAGAGGAGACTATGACCTGCTGTTCCAGGTCGTCGGTACACTGACCCCATTGGACGATCAGTGTCCACTGGGGTAACCTGATGTGCAGTCTAGCTAAAAGGCACTGTGACAACAGGTACAGCCATCAGGCCCAAGAGCCGGAAGAAGGTTCTGGCTGAGACATACCTACTGCTGTACAGCAGGTGAGCTGAAGCCATTAGGTGGTCCACCCAGTCCTGGGGCAGGAAGGCTATACCCTGAGCTGTACCAGGCCCATCCCTATGTACTGGAGGTGCTGACAGGCTCAAAACTGACTTGCACAGATTGGTTGTGATGCCCAGCTCCTGGAACAGGTGGGTGGTACATTCTAAAGTCTGCAACAGTCATTCTCTGGACTGTGCTTTGAGGTGCCAGTCGTCTAGGTAGGGAAAGACAGAGCCCCTCCCTCCTGAGGGTGTCACGACTACTGCCAAGCATTTAGTAAACAACCAAGGTGTCGAGGACAAGCCAAATCCAGAACTGGAAATGCACTCCCTGAAAGTGGAATCTGTGGTACTGACAGTGGAAGGCACATACCTTAATATGCAGGTATACATCTTTCGTATCGAGGGAGCAGCGGTCCCTGAAGGGTGACTGTCCGAAACTTTTTGTACTGAATGACGTTTAGTTCTTAAAAGTTCTAGGATGTAACGAGATGATCTGTGCCTTTGGGGTTCACGAAGAAGTGAGAGTAGAACCCTATGCCCTGTTGCGTCCCTGGGACAGGTTCTATGGCCGGTTTGTGCAGCAAGATGCGGATCTCCTCCCAATGCACTGGAATGTGACCTGGAGGGTAAGAGGACTGAACCAGAGGGTTTTCTGGAGGCCACTCCAGAAGCTCGAGAACATGGCCATTTTCTATGAGCTGCAAGACCCAGGCATCTCTGGTGATCTCCTGCCACTTGTCCAGGTGCAGAAAGAAACAGTCCCCAACTACCACCTCCTGTTCAGCTGGGAGGGGGGTGGGGGTGGGGGCAAGGAGTCAGGCTAAGGTAGTACCTGCAACCGGGGACGCACCACTTCCTCTGGGAGATTTCCCAGTGGTGGTGGTGAGCGTAGGCAGGGCTGCAGCTAACTCTGTGTTTACCATGAAGTTTAGAGCTGGGTTTAGCCCTATGGGCAACATGCTGATAGGGTACGCGCTGATCACTTCTAGGTTGGTTGGTGTGGTACATGGAATGAACTGACTGAAAGGTGAGGCTGGAGGCCTGTAAGTTTGACAGTATGTCCTACACAACTGCCCAAAACAGTCTGTGTCCTCTAAATGGGGCATTCAAAATGCACTGTTGGACATCCGGGACAAAGCCAGACTCCCTTAGCCAAGAATGATGCCACAGGCAAATGCCCGCCTGGGCTGAGGCATCCATGGCATCATATGCAGTTTGAAGAAGATGTTTCCCTATATCAGCCCCTGAGAGAATGATCAGGAGCAGCTGCTGCTTCAGGGGGGTCCTCTGGGAGGGCTCTTGCTACCGCCTTGGCCTGGGTCCAGAGCTGGTTCTGAAACTGGACCATATGGGCAATATAGTTCAGGACCCTTATGGTCAAAATGGCTGAGGCAAAGGTGCACTTGGCAATGAGATCTAACCACCTGGACTCCTCGTCCAGTGGGAGGGAGCAGAGTTATTTGGGCCTCTTGGTATGGTCATGGGTATCATTAATTACTATGGAGTCCACCTGAGGCTGCTCAGCAAAGAAAGGCTTCCATGCATCTGGTATAGACTGTCTGCCTTTCAAGGCATGGCAGGAACTAAGCTAGGCTGATGCCAAGCGGCCATGGTGGCATCCTCTAAGGGATCCATCAATGGGGGAATGACCAGAAGAGGGGCGTCCGGCAGGCCAAGGTAATTGGACAAACAGCACAGGCAGGGTCCTGCTCCTCTGTGTCAAACCCCATAGCTGCCTGGGGGGAGACCTTGGGATATACTTGGGAGGTCTCCTCCCTATCGGACGACACCATAGAGGTGAAGTGGGAGGGGGTAACACCGCCTTTGTCTCCAGCATCTCCCTCATCCTCCTCAGGGAGAAGGAGGTCCGGGTGGTACTCATCCTCGTCCCCGGGTCCTGAGGGGGGTGAAATGGCAAAGGATTCTGAGGTGCTTGCCACGGCCCTGTGGAAGGAGGGAGTGAATAGGCAATGTAGGCCCTTGCATGTTACCTTTGTTTTTTTTTTTTTTGGGGGGGTAAGCTGAGCTTGCATAAAATCCCAGAGAGAGGAAAGCATGGCTTGGAAATATACCATGACAGTCGGGGTACCAATCGGCACCAGCTGAGGGGGCACTGGGGCCGGTGCCAGTGCCGGAGATGGGGCCGGGAGGGTAGAGGCCCAGAAGTGTCTCTTGCCTGGTCTTCGCTAGAGAGACAACTCATAGATTGCCCTGTGGAGCTGGGGAAAGCAGGGGTTCCGGGGTCAAGGTCTGCGTCGAGTGAGCAGGGAGACCCCCTGGAAGTGCTGAACCAGCGCTGGTCAACGTCAAACCAATGGAGCCGCCTGACTGATGGCCCGCGGAAAACAAGGACTGAAACAGCAGGGACTGAGATGCTAGTGGGGCACTCACACCTGAGGAACCAGCACCCACTAAAGTGAGACTGTCGGGAGAGGCCAATGGTAGCCTTGTAGGGGACAAGTTGTGCGAGCCAGAGTGGGCTGTTCCTAAAGAAGAGGATGGCTCCACTGTGGCCGATGCGAGAAGTGGAGACTACAAGCAGGTCAGTGAGGATCGGATCTTGGTGCGGTCCTTGTCCCTGTGTTTGTGCTTCCTGCTGGATTTGTCTCAAGCCTTAGAGGAGGTTGAACCCAAGGACAGGGCCAGGGAAGGTGATGAACTCCTGGCTTGTAGCTCCTTCTCCATGCAGGCGACCTGCTGCCTGAGTATGAAGGTTTCCAGGGTCTTCTGGCACTGCCGCCTGGTAGCCTTGTTGAAGCTGCGGCAGAACTTGCGGGCTTGGGTGTCATGGTCGGTCCCTGGGCAGTGGACACAGGAGATGCAAGCTCTCTCTGAATCTTACAACGAGGCGACATCTGAAGAGCATACTGGAGACAGAGCTTGGCATAAATTGAGAAAAAGAATCACTTTACAGTGAAGTGATGCTAAAACTAAGGAGAGAACATGAAAGAAATTTGAAGAAATGGCGGTCAACTGAAGCTGGCTGAATCTCCCAGAGGTCCAACATGCAATGGTCGATGGCAGGAAAAGAACTGAGGCAGGCACAGGGGCCGCCCACTCTTACAGGATAAGGCGACATCAGTTTGTGAAGTTGGAGTGGGTGGCCCCCTGTAAGACTGCAAACTGAAAAAGTCTGTGTGTGGTCCTGGCGCCTGGTGGCAATAGTTCCATAGGTGTGGCCTGCTGCAAGAGATACCCTCAGTGAAGATCTGCGTACCAGGACCTTCAACTCATGGTTTACGGAATGCTGCAAAAAGGAGAGAGGTACAGCTACTTTGGGGACTGGGAATCCACTTGGCAAGATAAGGGACTTTACAGGGGTGATGGCCGGCATACATCCAGGAGGGGATCTGTAGTCCTCAGTGGATGATTTAGATGTTACTTTGATGAACATTTGAACTTCTAAGGAGGGTGGCAGGAAAAAAAATAAAAATAAAACACAGGGAGGCAGTACCCCCCAAAAAAAAAAAAACAGGCTGAGGTAGAAAGTAGGGAGAACCAGAGGGGAATGGAATCTCCCAGAATGGAAAGTAATAAAGGAAGCAGGGCAGTAGAAGAGGGATGGGAAAGGAAGCATTAAAAAGAGACAGGGTAGGAGAGAGGGCACAAGGAAAGAAGGGGCTAACATTCAGAGTCATAGCAAAATCTGGAAGGCCATGTGTGCAAATGCTAGTAACCTAGGAAATAAGATTCCAGACCTAGAGGCCGACCTGGATATTGTGGCCATTACAGAGTTATGGTACACTGAAAACCCTGACTGGGACATGGCCATACCAGGCTATACTTTGTTCGGGAGGGACAGGGTGGGAAGGAAAGGAGGGGGTGTGGTGCTTTATGTGAGGGAAGACATAAAAGCAACAGATACAGAGAATACAGGGGTGTGCAGAGGTACTGTGGGTCACTCCAGAAACAGGGAATGGAGCCTCTATTCACATTGGCATGATCTACAATCTTCCAGCACAGAGGGAGGAGTTAGATAAGATACTGGTGAAAGCTATTGGGAAGATGGCAGAAAAGGGAGGCGGAGGGGTTGCTGCTACTGGGGAACTTCAATCTGCTGGATGTAGACTGGAACCTCCAAACTGTGGCTTCAGCTAGAAGCAGGGACATCCTGGACTCCCTGCAGTGGGCATTCCTCAGGCAACTAGTTAGGGAACCCACTTGTGATGGTGCAATATGGGACCTGGTATTCACTAATATAGAAGTGTTTCAGACATCAAGGTATAAGGCTACCTGGGGAAGAGCAATCACCGTACAAAGTGGTTCAGTATAAAGATGGCTGCTGAACTGAACCATACGAGGGCAAGGGTCCTGGACTTCAGGAGGGCAGATTTTAAAAACATGGGTGGATATGCCTCAGGGATGATCTGGTGTGTGTGTGTGTGTGTGTGGGGTGACATGGGTGGTGTGAAGAAACAGCGTTTGAAGCTATTAAGGGCCATATTGAAGGCAATAAACCTCTGTGTCAAGTAAGTGAGCAAAAGCAAGAGGACAATGAGACCTTTATGGTTCTCAAGAGGTGGTGGAAAGGGTAAAGGCTTAAAGGGCAGCATTCAGAAGGTAAAAGGACACAGAGGGAGGAGGATAGGGAGGTATATCAGGGTAAACGGAAGGAAGCAGGGAGAGCAGTAAGGAGCGCAAAGGTGCAAACTGAAGAGAGAATAGCCTAGGCAGTAACTAAGGGGGACAAGATCAGGAAGATAAGGTGTGGGATTGTAAGATTAAAAAGGGAAGGGCGGACTGTGGGGGGCCAGGAAAAGGCAGACATCCTGAATAAATACTTCTGTTTAATGTCCACAGAGGAAAGAGAGTGGGAGGGGCCACAAAACATTGGACCGAGATGGGCACTAGTCCATTTTCAGAGGGAATACCCTGAAGGGACTCACTAATCTGAAAGTGGACAAAGCAATGGGGCCAGATAGGGTGCATTCAAGGGTACTGAGGGAGCTCAGGTAGGTACTGGCTTCACCTCTGACAGTGCCATTTAACAGCTCACTGGCAACAGGAGTGGTTCCAGAGGACTGGAGGAGAGCAGATATAGTCCCATTCCACAAAAGAGATAGCAAGGAAGAGGCTGGCAATTATAGGCCAGTCAGCCTGACATCAGTGGTGGGAAAGTCAATGGGAGTCACTGCAGAAGGAAAGAATTGTGGAATATCATGAATCCAAGGAGTTACAAGATCTGCAGCAGCAAGGATTCAAGGGTTGGGGGGGGGTCACATCAGTTGTTAGTTAAGCAGTTACCTTGATTTGTTCCAAATGGCCATCTAAACCTACAAAAAATCACCTTTAAAAAAGGCCCCATTCATGTCTATAGTGACCTCACAAAACGTGCTAGTGCAGGGGCAGATCGCAGTTCCTGGAGGCATCAGACGTGGAAGGGAGCGGTGCAGCTCGACTCCACGGAGCTAACATACCATCTCTTTCCTTCCAAAATTGGGGGAATTACAAATCGAAATATTAGCAGCATTTGAATTGGGGGGGTAAGGGTTCTACATGCTTCGGGGACCTGTAAAGTTGCTCTTTAAGGAAGTAACGGTAAGGCCCCTAATTCAGAAGCCTTTATGAGATCCAGAAAATCTCTCAAACTATGGATCAGTCTCCAAACTGCCGTTTCTGGTGAAGGTTGTGGAGAAGGTGCAAGTTCATCAGCAGGTGGTACATCTAGAGGCCCATGACCTTTTCAAGCCAGTCTCCTCAACCTTGTATCTGCATCTGACACGGTCAATCATGGGGGGATGCATGGAATCTGTAAGGACTGTCTGGTGATGGTTCCAGTCCTTTGTCTTAGAAACAATGCAGTGGGATGCAATGCAGTAGTGCCAATTTGGTCTGGTTTCTCTGGACTGTGGTGCACCTTAAGAAAAAATTACTCACCTTAGTAATTATGTTTCTTCTAGTGGAGTCTTGCTGTATTCTGACAATTGCAGTTAGCCCCAGCCTTTAAACTGCCCCGGAGACAAAGGGTTAACTTTTCTATGCATGGCACAGAATATTCATCTCGAGCTCGGTTGAAGCCTCTGCCTGTTATTCGAACTGCAACCGTCAGATCTTTACGAGCAAAACTCACTAGGTGTTGTGTGTGGAAACCGTAAAATTTTTAACTAGCCAACTGGCAGAAAAATAATGTTTTGGGTCCTCAAAGGGAGACTCAAGTCAGGAAACCCCAAAACAAAAACCAATCAAATTAAATAACATTCCACCCAAAGACAAAAAGAGGGTGTAAAAAGGTGGCACCTCTAGGGTGCCAACAGGGCGCCTGACAACCCACATCCCAAAAATTTAGGTTCTGAGAGGGGAGGTCAGAATACAGCAAGACTCCACTAGAAGAAACATAATTACTAAGGTGAGTAATTTTTTCTTCAAACAACATGAAGTCTTGCTGTATTCTGACAACTGCAGACTACCAAGCAGTACCTCCATGGAGGAGGGACAGAACCTACTTTGGAAATAGGCTCTGAAGTACTGCTGTGCCAAACCGAGCATCACTCCTAGCCTGGATATCTAGAGAGTAATGCTTGGTAAAAGTATGGACTGTTTTCCAGGTGGCTGCTTGACAAATTTCTAAGAGAGGGATATCTCTGGCAGCAGCCAGGGAAGCAGCTGTACCTCTTGTGGAATGAGCCCTCAGGCCTGAGGGTGGAGTTTTACCCAGTTTTTCATAGCAGAATTGTATACAAGAAACAATCCACCTGGCAATAGATCTCTTAGTGGCAGGTTTGCCCTTCCCAACTTCTCCATAAGTGAGGAACAACTGGAGGGAGTCAAACCTGTGACCCTTGGTATGCTCTATGTAGTAGCTAAGGGCTCTTAACATCCAAACTGTGTAGCCTCCTCTCTCCCAAGGAAGAATGATCAGTGAAGAAAACAGGGAGAGATATAGACTGATTGAGGTGGAAATCTGGAACCACTTTAGGCAAGAACTTTCTGTTAGTTCTAAGGACCACTTTATCTCTGTGAAAAGAGATGAAATCAGATTCCACTGACAGGGCTTGCAATTCACTGATACATCTAGCAGAAGTAATGGCTACCAAAAACACAGTTTTCCAAGTCAAGTACTTAAGTTCTGCTGAGGACAAAGGCTCAAAAGGGGGTTGCATGCTAAGCAATGCAAACATTAAGATCCCAAGCAGGAGCAGGATCCCTAAAGGGGGGATTGGTGTGAAGCAATCCCTTGAAAAACTTACAGAATACAGGATGGGATGACAGAGAGGAAGACTTGCCTACTGATAGGAAAGCAGAAACAGCTGCCAAGTGTACCCTGAAAGTAACTGGTCTGAGACCTAGGCCACTGAGATGGACCATATAATCCAGAACCACAGGCAATTCAACAGAGTCTGGAGAAATATTCTTCTTGGAACACCAAATGCTGAATCTTTTCCATTTGGAGTTGTAAGTCTTTCTGGTGGAAGGCTTTCGAGAAGCCTTAAGGATATCCAGAACCCCTTGGGAAAGATGTAGATCTGCAAACTCGAACTCTTCAAGAGCCAAGCCTTGAGATTGAGAGACTGAAGATTGGGGTACCAAATCCTCCCCTGAGAGGATGTTAACAGGTTGTAATTCCTGGGGAAGAGAGAGGGGAAGATGGACTGCTAGGGACAGCAACAAGGGATACCATGGCTGCCTGGCCCAATCTGGAGCAATCAGAATCACTCTGCATGGTTGTGACCTTATCTTGACTAGCACTTTGAACATGATAGGGAAGGGGGGGGGAAGCATACAGAAATTTCCCTTCCCAGTTCAGAATCAGAGCATCCAGGGGGACTGAGCCCAAGACTAGGGGTCTGCAACAAAAAAGAGGAAGTTGGTGATTGTCTGGGGCTGCAAAAAGAGCCATCTCTGGAATGCCCCATCTTGAGACAATCACCTTCAACACCAGAGGATCTAGGGCCCATTCGTGATGGCCCTGGGATATTCTGCTCAGTGCATCTGCTAGAACATTGTCCTTTCCTGGAAGGTGAACTGCTATCAGAGAGATCTGCAGGGGAATAAGCCAGCGATCACAACTTCATTGCTTCTGTGCACAAGGCCATAGACCAAGTGCCTCCTTGCTTGTTGATGTACCACATGGTGGTGGTGGTGTCTGTTCTGACCTGAACCACCTTGTTCTGTACTGATTTGGAAAAAGCTTGCAGTGCCAGAAACACTGCCCTGAGTTCCAAGAGACTGATGTGTAGAAGAGATTCTTGAGGCGACCACAGTCCCTGGGTGGTAAGTTCCCTCAAATGAGCTCCCCAGCCCAGCAGGGAAGCATCTGTGGTGAAGACTACTGAATGAGACTGAGTGGCAGATGGAACCCCTTGCCTCAAATTGTCCTGATCCTGCCACCATTGCAGGGCTTGGATCAGAGTTCGAGTCACTGGAATTAGTTTGATAAGGGAATCCTTTCTTTGGGACCAAAAAGCTCTTAAATGGAACTGAATGTCCCTTATTTGGAATCCTGCACCTTGGACCTCTGCTGTAGAAGCTGCCATGTGACCCAATAGCTGAAGGAAGTGCCTTGCTGGTCGAGACACCTGAAGGCTGAATGAAGAGGTCAGCTCTATGAGAGCCCTTGTCCTGTCCAGGGGAAGGAAGGCTCTTGCTTTTACTGTATCCAGCTCTGCCCCTATGAAGGTGAGGAGCTGCATTGGTTCGAGAACTGACTTTGGTAGGTTGAGAAGAAATCCTACAGAAGTGAGCACTTGCTGGGTCACTTGCAGGTGTGACTTGACTTGGTCTGGGGACTGGCCCACTATGAGCCAGTTGTCCAAATATGGAAAAATGGAAATCTTTCATCTTCTTAGGAAGGCAACAACTACTGCCAGGCACTTTGTGAATACCCTTGGGCCCGATGTTAGGCCAAAGGGCATTGCTCTGAACTGATAGTGGTCTGAGGGCAACTTGAACCTGAGGTACTTTCTGTGGGAGCACCTGATGGGAATGTGAAAGTAGGCATATTTGAGGTCCAGGGAGGCTAGCCAGTCCCCTGGCCTTAGAGAGGGAAGGATAATTCCCAGAGTTACCATCTTAAACTTTGGCTTTAAAAAGGTTTGTTCAGGTATCTTAGGTCCAGGATGGGTCGCCACTCTCCTGTCTTTTTCGGGGTTAGGAAGTACCTAGAGTACAATCCTTTGCCCCTGTGTAGGGTAGGCACTCTCTCTATAGCTCTTATAGCTAGAAGAGAAGAAACCTCTGCCTCTAGGGCAAGGGTTTCTGAGAGATTTGCAGGTGGAAAAGATCTGGCTCTCATCTTGGGAGATTTTTTCAAGCTGAGAACCAGTCCCTGGCTTACTACTTCCAGGAACCACTTGTCTGATGTAACAGACATCCAGTCCTGGACAAAGTAAACCAGCCTGCCCCCTACTTGGATAGGAGAATCGACCCGGGCAGACCCATCAGGGTGTCTGTTTGGCAGGGGCTTTAGGCTGAGGGGTGGATGCAGGCCTGCTCATCCCCCTTCTACCTCTCCCTCTGAAGAACCCCCTCTGTGAAAAGGAAGAAGAGGCCTGTGCTTAGTAGAAAGGCCTTTGGAAAGGCCTGCCCCTGGACTGCTGCCTTTGAGGAGTTGCTTGCCTTTCCTTGGCCTGAGCACTCCTGTAAGTGGTCCTGTATTCATCCATCTTCATGTAATTCTCGGTCTGCTCCCCAAACAGAGAAATTACCAACTACAGGAAAATCCATGGCCTTAGCCTGGGTATCCTGTGAGAGGCTAGTACATTTGAGCCAAGCCATTCTCCGAAGAGTCACAGATGTAGCCATGACTCGATGATACATCACATCACTGGAGTCTACAGCAGCATGAAACTGAACTTTTGATGTCTCAATCCCATCCGCAGCCACCTCCTCCAGCTCCTTGGCAAGCTGGGGGAGCCTGCTTAGCCAGTGCCAGTACAGTGTCCCACCTGGACTTCTGATACCTGTCTGCATAGGCCATATAATTAGCCTGCCCGAGTCCTAAGGATGATGCCATGTACTGCTTCTTTGCCATGGCATCAATCTTCCTAGAGTCCTTGTCTGGGGGGTGTGATGCCAAGGGAATGCTTGCCTCATCACAGGCAGCAGCCTGTACAACCCCAACATGGCTGCATTGCTGATAAAGGAACTCCATATCTGAGCCTGAAAGAGTATACCTCTTGTCCATTCTTCTGTCCACAGGAGGTATGGAATTGGGAGACTTAAGAATTTTTTGTGTCTGTTTCCCAAAAGATTTGTGGAGGGGAATAGACAGTCTCCTGGACTCTGGGATGTCCATCATCTCTACATAGTCAGGCTCTTCCTGATCCTCCACTGCCTCCTCCACAGGAAGCTGGAGGGTATCGGCCACTTTTTTGTAAAACATGAAGTGTGAAGGGGACTCAAAGCCTAGGAGGAGAAACACCTGAAGGTCTGTCTGGGGAGATGTCTGGGTCAAAAGGCACATCCAGACTTTCACCATCACCATATTCATCTTCCAACTCTCCTTCCTCCTCAAACCCCGGTTCATAAAATTCTTCCAGGGTATAATCCGGAACCGAGGGAACCGACCGAACCGAGCCCCAGCCAAAAGGTGCCGGATCAGTCGGAACCGATCGAAGTGATTCCACAATACGAATCGCTTTGGCAATTTCATCGGCGGCCGGAGTATGAGATTCTCGATCCGAACCGTTCGACTTTTTTTTTTTTTTTTGTTGGAACAGATTCCTCAGCATCGGCTCTCCTTTTGCCCGAAGTAGTATCATCCTGGTCAGAGGATACTCCTTCTGGTTCGGTCGGAACCGAACCGGGCTGGCCATCCGGGTCAGCTGGACTTCTCGGCCTCCCTTTCCCTCAGTCTACCTAATCTCTTTTCCAGGGTAGATTTGGGAAAATATTTGCAAATTTGGCAGTCTGAATCGAGGTGGTCAAACCCCAGACAATAAACACAGGTGGTGTGGGGATCGGCCTTAGCAAAGACCTCCCCACACACACTGCAGTGTTGAAACCCAGTGGGCCCTTTTTTCTTGGGTTTCTCAGACATGGCCAACCTAACCAAACTTACCCTTTTTTCGGCAACCGCCAGGCAAGACTCCCCTATTGGTTCCTGACCGTGTCAAGGGTCTTGGGAAAAAAAACGTACTAAAAACCCGTTCGTTTTTTTAGAACCAATACGGACTGGTAACCACACACTAAAGTAAAGTACAAATTTTACCTCAAAATGATCGGTTCAGCCGAACCGAACCACACTTTTACAAGTTCCACGCAGAAAATAGAACAAAACCTATCTAGTACTCACGGTACCACAGACAGGAGACTTGAACAGACTATCCGGAAACAACAATTTCGGTAGAAAAACCGACCGAAAACAGACACTTCAACTGACTTTGAACCGAGCAGCAGGAGAAATCTCCGGAGCAACTGTTCAGTGAGGCGGAGCAAAGAATCTGACGGATGCAGTTCGAATAACAGAGAGAGGCTTCAACCAAGCTTGAGATGAACATTCTATGCCATGCATAGAAAAGTTAACCCTTTGTCTCCGGGGCAGTTTAAAGGCTGGGGCTAACTGCAATTGTCAGAATACAGCAAGACTTCATGTTGTTTGAAGTGTTTGTTCACACTCCACCTTGTTCGCAGTGTACTGGCTTCCACTGGAAGAGATCATAAGACAGCATATGTAGGGTTTTGCTGCTGTGTGCAGATGACACCCTGCTGTACTCATCTTTTTCTGCTATGTATCAGAACTTTTTCATGCAAAGGTTAGGGTGATGTCTGGAGATGTAGGATGACCTACAACTGGCTGGCCCTTGACCCTGCGGAGACAGAAGAACTCTTAGCTGGCCTGAGACACCAGTATCAGGCCTCAAGATGCTTCAGTTTTCTCTCCATCTCTTTGAGGGGGCCTGCCTGAGGCAGTGATGGAGGTTTGCCGCCTAGGAGTGGTTCTTGACAAGAGGCCTTATTTTAATTTCAATTGTTGGCAGTTGTCTAGAATGTATTTACCATTTCAGGAACGTTTCCTGAATGTGTCCCTCACTTAATCCTGCTACTCTGAGGACACATGTGCAAGTCTTTGTCTTGTCCAGGCTGCACTACTTTAATGTGCTCTACAAGGGCTTGCCTTGTGGCTAACTGGGGCACCTTTAGCTGATCCAGAATGTGTCAGCTAGCCTCCATTCACAGGTCAGACCACATCACACCTTCACTGTGCTTTTTTGGGGAGGTTTCCCAGTTAGGTGTGAATTGACTACAAGGTGCTTGTGCTGACTTTCACAGCCCTGGATGAGCTGGGACTCCCTTACCTCTGCAACCTTCTTCCCTTCGGCCCTGACAGGACTTCTTGATCAAAGCAGGGCCTATTCAGGACCACTCCCTTTCTTCTTAAGTCAGTGGGGGTTATGATGTTTTCTGTGGCTGCCCCTTCTCTCTGGAATGCTGCGCCGCTAGAGGTCCATTAGGCGGCCCTGTAAATAGGCTTTTTAAAACCAGACTGAAGAGGCATTCATGGATGTAAGCATATCCTAACATGGAATGACAATGTCATGTACTACTGTTTAATTCCGTTATCAGGTGCAATGTAGTATGGAAACACTATGTAAATGATCTGCGTAGACTACATTCCATATTTTGTTTTGTGTAGCCTGATGATTTCTTTAGAGTACTCTGAGCCACTGTACCCCATTCTTTATTTTAGAGTGGCAGGCCACCACCCTATAGATAGATATATATATATATATATTTTTTTTTTTTTACTACCGCCCTATATTTGTAGTCATCAGCCTAATTTGTTTTTATAAAATCCTCCAAAATTGCCTTGTACTACCATCCTTTATTGCACTACTATCCTTGTTTTGATACCAGTACTCTAAATCTTACTTATAGGAGGCCCAAGTGATAATACACCTTGGCCCGATCACCACAACCACGGCCCTATATCTGCAGGCTATGGAAAACCCTGTGAGCTACAGGGGAGGCCTCTTAAACCCATACCCTATTTGCCCCCAGAATGCCTTCATATTTTGTAGGGTGATTATAAACTCTTATGAATTTCAGAATTTTGAGACAGAAGTTTTTCATCTAAGGGTGTGCATTAACTGTAATACCAAGGGAGTGGCTTACCTGGTTGTCTAACTATTGTAGTTTCTATGTGGGTAAAACCAATACAAAACTTAACATCAGAGTAGTTGAGTATTTGGGAGCCATCGAGTACAATGACAGAAAATGCGTTAGCTTCACATATTTCAGAGCTTGGACAGGGACATGCATTTTCATTCATGGGAATAGAGATGTCAGGGTAGAACTCAGAGGAGAGGATCTGGATAGTATACTGTTAAAACATGAATGTTTTTGGATTTATAAATTACGTGTAAATCATGGAAAGGGACTAAAATACAGGTCACTCACCTGTAACAGGAGTTGTAGGAATGGTATATGTTGTTCATCCACACTTACTGGCAGGTTCCTTGCTGCTTTAAATCTTGCCGGAATGTTTCAAGCTGGCTCCTCCCTCCCACCCGGGTGGTAAAACTCTCAGCTCCACCCCATGACGCCAGATCTAGCCTGCTGGAAGGCAGGCTGCGCATCGAAGCCGGGGAGGTTGGGTGGGTTGTGTGGATGAACATATACCATTCCTAGAACTCCTGTTACAGGTGAGTAACCTGTACTTCTAGGGACATGGATATATTGTTCAATCCACTTACTGGCAGACTCCTAGCAGTTCTCCGGGAGGAGGGAGGCAAGGGCGCACCCCCTAAACTTACATGGGAAATAAGGACTGGAGAACCAAGGTCCTAAAACCAGCATCCCGGCATGACTCAAGGTCAATGTGGTAGTGGGCGACTTCCAGGTAGCAGCCCTGCAGATTTCCTGGATAGGGACGTCCCTGGAAGCAGCCACCGATGCAGCAGTATGGCAGGTAGAATGAGCTCTTATCCTTCTGGGAGGCTCCATACCCACCAACCTGTAGCAGAGATCTACGCAGGAGGTGACCCACTCGCCTATCGTCCGCTTGGCTGCAGGTCTGCCAGGTGCGGCTTCAGCATAGCCTGGTGACAAACAGCTGGCGAACCACTCCCCGAACTTCAGCCATCCGCTCCTTGTAACAAGAGAGCGCTCTTCTAGGGTCCAAAGTATGGAGCCTATATTCGGCCTCCGAGCTGTGATTAGGGTAGAACACCGACAGAGTCAACACCTGGTTAAGGTGAAATTCTGACACCACCTTCAGAAAGAATTTCGGGTGGGGGCGCAGGACAACCTTGTCCCTGTGGAAGACCAGATAAGGAGACTCGATGGAAAGCGCCTGGAGCTCTCCCATCCTTCTGGCTGACGTGATAGCCACCAAGAAGGCGGTCTTCCACAACAGGCGGGAGATATCGCACTTGTGCATCGGTTCGAATGGCTTAGCCAATACCAGCAGTAGATCCCACAGAGGTGGAGGTTCTCGCACCGGAGGGGATATGTGATCAAGGCCTTTGAAAAAGCGCCCGACCACCTTTTCCTGCGCCACCAACTGCTTCCCGGCCCGCACCTGGTAAGCAGAGATGGCTGCCAGATGCACCTTAAGGGTCGTCGACCGAAGCCCTAGCTGAGAAAGGGACCATAGGTAGTCCAGAATGATGGCCAAGGAACAGGAAGAAGGGTCCAACCCCTTATCCTGACAACAAATGGAAAATCTCTTCCATTTGAAGGCATGGCATTTTCTGGTCGACTCCTTACGGGATGCCTCAACAACGTTGAGGACCTCGTCGGAAAGACCCAAGGCTTGGAGCTCTAGCCACTCAGGAACCAGGCCGTCAGGTGCAGGGATTGAAGGTCTGGGTGGAGTACCTTCCCCTGGCTGACTGAGATCAGGTCCAGGTGGACTGGAAGCCGCCTTGGGAGCCTGGAGCTGAAATTGAGGAGATCTGGACACCAGAACTGGCGGGGCCAGTCTGGGGCTACCAGAATCACCTGCGCCTTGTCCCTCCTCACCTTGAGAAGCACCTTGTGGATCAAGGGAAATGGGGGAAAGGCGTAGAAGAGGCCCTGGGTCCACGGCCTCGAGAAGGCATCCCGCTGCAGCGAGCCCTGCTGGGGGGGCTGGCATGAAACAGTCTCAGCTTTGCATTCTCCCTGGAGACAAACAGGTCCACCTGAAGTGTGCCCCAGTGGGAGAACAGATCGTGTACTACCTCCGGCAGGAGAGACCACTCATGAGATGCAGCACCTATCTTGCTTAGGGCATCGGCCAGAGTGTTGGAGGATCCTGCCACATGGATGGCTAGGAGATCCACCTCCAATCTGCTCACGAGAGACCAAGTGCGGAGAGCCTCCTTGCACAGAGGCAAGGAGTGCATCCCGCCCTGGTGGTTTAGGCAGTACATGGTCATGGTGTTGTCCATCTGGACCTGGACCACTTGACCCCGTACAAACGGAGCGAAGGCGGTGAGGACTAGTTGGACCGCTCGACGCTCCAGCAGGTTAATGTGGCATCGAGACTCCTGAGGAGACCAGAGGCCATGCGCTTTGAGCTCCCCCAGATGGGCACCCCAACCCATCAGAGAGGCGTCGGTCGTTAAGAGTGACCGTCGACTCTGGGCGGACAAACGGGATACCCTCCTGCAGATGAGACGGAATGATCCACCACTGGAGAGCGTTCCCCATCTCCTGGGTCACTATCACTGGCTGGTCCAGAGGACTGGAGCGATGTGACAATTGATGGGCCAGCCCCCATTGCAGGGGACGAATGTGCCAGCGGGCTCAATGGACCACGCTGGTGCAGGCCGCCATGAAGCCCAGGAGGCGCAGAAAGTCCCGGGCAGGTCGCAAATGCCCAACCAGAAATGATTGGGCAAAGGAGGAAAGAACCTCGGCCCTGTCCACCGGGAGCCGTGCTCTGGCTCGAAGAGAGTCGAGCTCTGCCCCGATGAACTGAATCACCTGCGTTGGCACGAGTTCTGATTTGGCCTCGTTGATGAGGAGGCCAATCTGAGAGCAGACCTGGAGTACCAGATCCCTGGACTGCTCCGCCTCCAGCTTGGAGGGAGCTGCAATCAGCCAGTCGTCCAGGTAAGGGTACACCCGGATCCTTCAGTGCCGCAGGAATGCTGTCACCACTGCCATGCATTTGGTGAAGACCCTGGGAGCCGGAGAGAGGCCGAAGGGCATGGCCCAGAACTCGGAAAGGGATCCCTGAAGCGGAGGAATCGCTGGAGAGATGGATGGATTGGGACGTGAAAGAATGCGTCCTGGACATCCAAAGAGCAGAACCACACACCTCGTTCCAAGGATGGCAAGATCTGAGCCAGAGTGACCATCCTGAAGGTATGAGACCTTAGGAACTTGTTCAGGTCGTGTAGGTCTAGAATGGGGCACCAGCCCCTCGTCCCTTTTGGGACCAGGAAGTACCTGGACACAAACCCTGGGTCTGATGGAGGATCTGCCACGTCCCTGATCACCTCCTTCTGGAGGAGCAGGGCAATGTCGGCTCGACGAGCCAACAGAGAGGCTGCGGACCCCGTAGCCCCCCGTGAGGCGACGGCTCGATAGGGTGGGGACTGCTTGAATTCCAGAGGCAGACCCTTTCCTATCACTTTCAGCACCCAGCGGTCCGTGGTGATATCGGACCAGGCAGAAAGGAAGTGGCGGAGCCGTCCTCCCATGGGGGGAACCCGGGGAAGAGTGACGAGGTTGGGGGCGACACCCCTCAACCAGTCACTGGGCAGGCTTGGAGGAAGGGCTGGCCAAGGGGCCTCCTGTACCCTTCCCTCCCGGCTTCCTGCTGGAGGAAGCTGCAGGCTTGGCTTTGGGATGCCAAGTGCGAGCCTGCTGGCCCTGATGCTGGGCCGGACATGCTGCAGGGGCTGAAGGCTGAAAGGGCTTATGCTGCTGCTGGCAGCCTTTGTCCTTCTGGGCAGATGTGACAGAGTCCAAGGTGGCATTGGACTTCTCAATCCTTTGCAGATGACCCTCCACTCCGGGACCGAACAAGTCTGTACCCAAGAAGGGAACGTCTGCCAGCTTGTGCTGGGTATCCGCTGTAAAAGTGGAGATCCGCAGCCAAGCTCTGCGGTGCATGGCCACTGCAGCCGCTACTGACCGGGCACACGAGTCAGCTATGTCCAAGGAAATTTGAAGTTGCTGTTTGGCCACCGTCCTTCCCTGATCCCGCACCTGCTTGATCGTTGTCTGGAGGTCAGCCGGGAGATGTGGAATCACCTCATCCAGGGAGCCCAAAAGGGCGTGCGGAAAGTGTGCCATCAGAACGGCCGAGCTGGCCTGACGAAGGCCTAGGGAGGAAGCAGCACAGACTTTCTGCCCAGAGTACTCCAGTTTCTTGGATTCTACCGGGTGGCTTGTCCACATCCCGAGGATTTCTGGAGCGCCGGAAAACGCTGTCGGTCACTAGCCCCTCTGCGGAGGGGTGCTCCGAGAAACCAGAGAGTGAACCAGTGGGAACGGCATACTTTCGAGCCATCCTGGCTGAAGGTGCTGGACAAGAAGCTGGCTGCTGCCATAGCTCCAGAGCCGGGCCAACAATGCCTTCAGCCACTGGGAAGGCCTCCGTGGAGGAATATCCTCGGTCCAGTATCTCCATGAGGGGATACTTGGCCTGCTTTGAAACGGGTTCGAGCTTCATCCCAGTGGACTCTAAGATGAGCCGAAGCATTCCGAGGAATGAGGGTGGGCTCTCGTCCACCAAATGACCCCCAGTGAACTCCAGGTTGAGGGGCCTGGAGAACAGGGAAGAGTCATCGTCAGACTCAGAGGAGTCTGCAAACAGCTGCCGAGGGCCTGAGCCACCCTCCACCTGCCGAGACCGATCGGGAGTGAGGGTGACAGACAACCGATGGGGCAAGCCCTGAGCCGACCAAGAATCCTTGGTCGGGGCCCCAAATTTGGGTTGTGAGGCGGGGTTCCACCACAATGGGTTGTGCGCGTGTTGCCGCCGAACAGCTGGTGCCGCTATGGCTCCTCGATACAACGAGAGGTTGTTCCGGCCGCTCTAGTGATAGCCACTTAATGGCTGGGGATGGAGTCGGCTTATTCCGGTCAAAAGGAGCTGCTGCCACATCAGATCCTCGTAGCGCCGATGCAATCTGCGCCGGAGCCTATCCTCTGAAGACGAGGATGAGTTGCGCCGCCGCTTTCCACGGTGCCGAGACAGAGACCACCGATGTCGGCTGGACTGGGAAGATGTCCGAGACCTTCGGTGTTTCCGAGGGTGGGTCTGAGAGAGGGCGGGGAAAACCTGCTCCTCCCTTGGTTCAGGGACCTTAACCGGGGACTCCGGCACAGGAGAGTCCTCGTTTTCCACTGAGGGAACCGGTGAAGAAGGGTTGTCGGCTTCTCCAGTCGACAGCCCATCCGACAGGTCGAGAAAAATCTCGCCTGCGTCGACTGGTGTCTCGGCTGGCTGATCTGATGGGGACATCGTGAAACCAGCGGCCTTAGCCGCAACCTCGACCAAAGTAGAGAGTCGACTACCTGGGGAAGGGAACCTCTCCCGCTCCCACGAGCGTCGACGGTGGGACTTATCCTTGGAGTCCTTCTTGGATCGAGAGGAATGTCCCGAAGGCCCCTCTCCCTTGGTGGAAAGGGACTGACAAAGCTCCTTGAATGAAGCCATGCAGGAGGAGCCCAAAGAGAGCAGGATAAATGCCGCGACTGAAGATGATGATGATGCGGCCTGGGCCGCTTCCTCCTCGAGTGAGATCATTTGTTCGAGCTGCTCAGCCGAGCCTGCTGCCGTGGACACCACCCAACAGGCCTCCTTTGACTTGACCAGAGGATAACGTTTCTCGGGGCGCCCAAGTTGCAATCTGGCAGTGTGCTCCTCCAAGACCATGGCCGAAAAGGACTTGCACAAGTCGCAGGCCTGCGAATCGTGTTCAAGCTCCAGGCAGTAAACACACGTGGAGTGCGGATCAGTCCGGGACATCATCTGCCCACAGGGGCACCGATGAAATCCAGGAGTCGATTTGTCCATCGCAGCTGTGAGGGAAGATAAAGACCGAAGTCCTGTAAATTTTAAGATTAGTTTCGGGTAAACCGAAGAGTTTGGATCCAGGCCTAAAACGCAGAGTGCAAAGGAGGGAACCTGAGCTTCCAAGCGGTAAAGAAGATCTGACGTCATGGGGCGGAGCTGAGAGTTTTACCACTTGGGTGGGTGGGAGGAGCCAGCTTGAAGACCTTTCGGCAAGATTTAAAGCAGCAAGGAACCTGCCAGTAAGTCTGGATTGAACATATCCATGTCCCTAGAATGGAACATTTAACTGGACTCTGTTTTTTGAAACAATCGGTTTGTTCCATTATAGTCTGTTGATGTGTCTTTATCAGTCCTGGATATGTAAGCTTAAACAGAGTACCACTTCACTTGATGTGACAGTTCTGAAAATGGCTTACAATGCAGCAGCACAGGCCAATGGAAGGACGACAGAAGACTATCATACAAAGTATGGCTATGACAGTTATCATGTGATTTACTTTTTACAATCTTTGCAATAGTAATGTATGTAGCTCCACTGTCAAGGTTTGTAAATAGAGTGATTTTAATTATTGATCATATGTATTTATGTCACTAGCTGCTCAAGTGTCGGTACTATTTGAGCACTTGTAGTAATCGTATTCAATTAACATATGTTCATGTTTTTATCAACTGTGGTGCTATAATTACTGTGAAATTGGGGACTTTTTTTGGATTCTTGCAAACTGCACACACTGTGTGAAACATTGAGACACCCTGTCCATCTGTAATGTTACTATTTCTATCTCTTTTTATATGCAAAATAACATTTTGCACTTATCTGTGTGTGCTGTGCTTAGGTGCTTAAGTAGGAGCTGGGATGTTTTGGTCTAATACACATAATTATTTCCCAAGGCTCCAAGAGGTTCCATTTGAGTTTTCTGTTTGGTGGACTTCCTGTACATTCCGCTCCTAGTCTAAGAGATGAACCTGTTTTATCTCATCCCACCCATGGACAGCTCTGATATTCTACAGTTCTTCCTCATCAGGAGACGGCACTGATAGGGGACCAAGATGAACCTCTGTCCATCTTCCGCTGCACTGAGACCATTTTTCAAGTTTCTGGTCCCTGCCCGCTGGGCACTGACGTGCATGGGGCTAAACAAAAGTGTGCATGATGGCATGTTGATCGCAAGCCCAGCTGACATTCACCCACTTAGCTGTTTGCTGCACTACCACCAGAGGTCACCTAGGTGGCAGCACTGCAGCAGAGGCCACAACCCTCCCTCCCCGCAGTGTCTCCTCTGGGACGTTCAATCCCACTGCTCCTGAATCTCGGGCTCATTCCCAAACCTGAGTCGCTGGCACTGCAAGCAGTAACCCCTAATGCTGGGCCAACGAGCCAGCTGAGGTCAATTTTCAATCCTGTATTTGTCCTTGTGGTTCAGCATTCTCCCTGGTAGTACCTGAAAATAGGTACTGTATGGCTAGCCCAATTACTAGGTAAACAAAAACTAACTATATAAAAGTGAACAGGAGAATACTGCTGCTCTTACAAAATGCTTTTCAACTAAAGTTTATACGGAAATATTCAAAATTAAAAAAAAATAAATAAACAAGATTAGAAATGTAATAGGCCTTGTTGCTCCTTTGAAGATAAATAAGAAAGATGATGCTTCTAGTTCATTATCTAACAGGTTCACTCAAAGAAAGTCTTGTTTAGGTATGACTGAGTGGTTAACAGGATAAATAACAGTGGGCAATCTGGCCTCCTCATTTTTACCAACCCAGTGATTAAGCACAAGTGATAACGCTCATTAAAATTCTTCTAGAAATACCATTTTGATATAACACTGGTAGATACAATTCAGTGCTTCACACTACTACCCCCCCTTACCCTTATACCATTCTCAATTTTACCATACATTCTCCCATGACCACCACAACACTGCTTAATTCACAATAACTACTCAAAGTACTATTCCTACGGAAATCCCATACCAATACCTACCACAGCTACAGCCAGCCTTGGATGTCAACAGTTAACTCTGAGAAATATCAGCATCTCCTCTCCAATACCAACGCTGCACTTTTGTTCATCTCCTTGCCATGGGCACTTTGTAGCTACTTCAAGTTATTAGCACAAGACAACACAGAGCCAGGGCTACAATGCCACTACAAGCTTCCTCATCACAGTCGTGCCTTACCAGTACAGTTCATGGTTCAGATCCCTTTGTTTTTATGGGGCATAATCTGGTGCAGACAATCCATCTACCACTTCTCCCACTTATGCACTTCTGTGACGAGACCAACCATCCTTGCTTTGCACAGCTACGTTTTAAGAACTCACCACTTTTGTTCCTTACTAACCAGGGCCCAGGACCGAGAGATTATGGAATTCAAACTACAACCTTCAATGGAGATGATCAATCTACTGAAAGTCACATTCTGTGCCTTCAAGAATTTCTGGACAATCTTTACTTTGGATACTCTTTTTGAAGAAGACCTCAGTAAGGCCGGCCCATGTAGCTCTACTGGGGTTTAGAAACGAGCCTTAGGAGTCGGAGGGCCGGATGGGGAAGGGGGAGGAGGATACAGCCTAGTGCTCGACTGTCCCTGCCATGGGAGAGGCATCCCAAGGTGGCAAGGCTGAGGAGATGTGGCAGAGGTCGGCACGCATGTCATGACGTCATTTCATGTCATCTCCCACAGGAGATGAACAAGGACAGCTCCCAGTTGCACAAGATGACTGCCGGCTCCCGGGGCCCCACCTGCGACTCAGGCTGCTCCCAGAAATCTGGATCTAGTCCTGGTGGGTCGAGGGACTCCCTGTTATGGAAGGCAAGCCATGGGGGACTATGGGAAAGGTAAGCCGGGGCTGGGAGGACTGGCGGGAAGGAGGGCTGACCGGGACAAGGGGAGCAAAAAAGGAAAAAAAAAAAAGACCTCAGTGGTCCTAAAAAATTGTGTTAAAAATCTTCAGTTTGTATAATAAAAGGTCTTGACATGGCACACAAACCTGCAACAGTTTCTGTAAACATGACATAGCTAAATAATAGTTTTGAATGTATCAAACCATGCCTTACCTTTAAATGTAACTAAAAATGTGGGCATGCATATAGGTTACCCAAATTTGCTTTTTCATTTGTTCTCTGAAATTGTCTTATTCCCCCCACTTCCCTTTTCAAGTCCCTTTTATTGATGCTGCCTCTTTAACTGCCTGGTATTCCTTTTGCCCCCAGGAAGGCAGTTTGGCCTAGTGGCTGAAGCACAGAGCTGCGACTCTAGTGACCAGGAAAACCAGATCACCACTTGCTGTGTGACACTGAGCAAATCGCAATCTCAATGTGCTCCGGGCTCTCTTTAATCTATTTCTTTATTCTTTGAATCTCCTTGTGAGCTGAAAATGGAAAGAACACTCTCCCCTCATTGTATAGTCATTTGAGATGTGGCTTGTATGAAAGGTGCTAGATAAAACCAAATTCCTTACCTTTTCTTGCAATTACTGATCAGTTCTGGAAATCCAGTGACATTAGTTGAGCAGAAGTTCACAATACAAGTTTCACACCACACAGCCTCCACTCAACTGATGTCCCGGATCAGTAATTATAAAAATGAACCCTGGGCATAAAAAAGGCAGCATCTACAAGGGACCCAAAAATCAGGAGGATGAGGCAAGGAGTGTGTGGAGGACCACCAGGAAAAAGCAGGCATCCCGAACATATGTTTGTTCAATGTTCATGGAGTAAGGGGAAGGCGAGGGACCACAGTTACGTGACAGGAGCATCGAAGGAAGGGAGGCGGACACAAGTCCATTTACAGAGGACAGAGTCCTGAAGGAACTCGTAAATCTGAAAGTAGACAAGGCAATGGGACCCAGACGGGATACATCCAAGGATACTGAAGGAGCTCAGAGAGGTGCTGGCTGTACCTCTGACAGTCTTGTTCAACCACTCACTGGAGACAGGAGTGGTCCCGGAGGACTGGAGGAGACCAGATGTAGTCCTACTTCACAAAAGTGGTAGCAGGGAGGAAGCTGGAAATTACAGGCCAGTTAACTTGACCTCAGTGGTGGGGAAATTAATGGAATCACTTAAAGAAAGTACTGTGGAATATCTTGATACCAGCAACTTACAGGATTCAAGGCAGCATGAATTCACCAGGGGGGGAGGTCATGTCAAAACAAAATCTGATAGATTTCTTTGATTGGGTGACCAGGGAAGTAAATCAGGGTGGAGCGGTGGATGTGGCCTACCTAGATTTCAGTAAGGCCTTTGACACTGTTCCACACAGAAGACTAGTAAACAAGCTGGGCAGTGTGGGAGAAGGGCCAAAAGTGGTAAAATGGGTATGGAACTGGATGGGGGATAGGCATCAGAGGGTGGTGGTAAACAGAGTTCACTCAGAGGTAGGGAAGGTGACCAGCGGTGTACCACAAGGATCAGTACTGGGGTCGGTCCTCTTTAATGTATTTATTAGTGACACTGCAGAGGGACTACAAGGGAAGGTGTGGCTTTTTGCAGATGACACTAAAATCTGCAATAGGGTAGACACTCCGGTGGAAGGGGTGGTAAAAATGAATACAAATCTAGGAAAGCTTGAGGAGTGTTCAAGAATGTGGCAACTAAGTTTCAATGTGAACAAGTGGCAAAATCATGCACTTAGGGCACAGAAACCCAGGGGTGGATTATAAGATTGGTTTGGGGGGGGGGGGGTTTGTACTGATGACCAAACGGGAAAGAGACCTGGGGGAAATCATACCCGATGGCCTAAAGGTGGCCAAACAGTGTGACAACGCTGTGGGGAGAGCCAGTGGGATGCTAGGGTGCACAGGAAGGGGTATCACCAACAGAAAGAGGGAGTTAGCGATAGACCACTGTATAAATCAGTGGCGAGACCTCACCTTGAGCACTGTGCTCAGTTCTGGAAACCACATTTTCAGGACATAGAGTAGAGGTGGTCCAGAGGAGGGCAACAAAAATTTTGCAGGGTCTATTGAGACTAAAGTACCTCAATACGTACACACCCTGGTGGAAAGAAAGGGAAGGGGGGATATGATAGAGACTTTCAAATACCTCACAAGTATAAATAAGGTACAAGAGGAAAGTATTTTTCAGAAAAAAAATGCTCAAGAACAAGGGGACATAACATGAAGCTGGAGGTGGGGTAGACTCAGAGGAAACGCAAGGAAGTACTTCTTCACAGAGAGAGTAGTAGATGCTCGGAACAGCTTTCCAGCAGAGGCAGTGGAGGCAAAAGCTGTGGAGGGATTCAAGAACATACAGGACAGGCATAAGGGAACCTTAGTCATTAGAGAAGGGAGGGCTAAGCCTGAGATCAAGTAGGATCTACAATATTACAGTAGGTAGGGAAAATTTTCAAACTGGGTGGGCCAAGCTGTCCTAATCTACTATCAAATTCTATGTTTATGTTCCTATGCCAACAAAAGGAAAAGTACAGCAGGGGAGAGAAAGGAGGCTACGCATATGACAAAACTTCCAATTATTTTAAAAAAGTTACAGCAATGTTGATGTTCCTTTTAATACGAGACATACTGCATTTGTTTAAACATCAATAGCATTATTACACTACTCATCTATAACCAAACCTCTTTGGTCTTCAAGCACCTGAAGTCACATACTTCACAGTTAGACTGTGGTGAATTTGTAAAGGTATACTCGTAGCTTCCACTGCGGTGTGCCATGGTAGCTTAATCCCATTAAAATTAAAATGGTACTTCCACCATGGAATAATGGTCCCATTGCTGTTGGTCCAATTTAGGTAAGCAGCTGCTTTCAAGGACACTGCCTTCCATCAAAGCAGTGCTCACCTAACTAGGACAGAAACCAGTGTTGCAAGCCACAACTCCAAAAACGTGTCCCCAGAGCCAATGGGAGAAGCAGTGCTCTTTAGCCTATAATGATACAAGTGGAAGCCAAACACTGGAAAATAAAAAAATAGGGGGAAGACACTGCTAAAAACAGTAAAAGACAAAACAGACAAGGAAAGAAAATGAAAAAGAAACAGAACACAAAAGAGAATATTCACAGCATTAAACTATGCATCCCTCTAAGAACGGCTGTTATTCTACAGACATGGAAGGTGCATGCACAAATTCCTCCCATTGGTAATTTTCCAGCTGCACCCAATAAAGTTGTTCAAATAAATCCCCCAATTAATAAAGGTACGACTACAGAGACAGTGCTGAATGTTAGGGAATGCTCCATACATAAACTTTAGTTACTTAACAGTATACCTGTAAGAAAATCTCAGTTACAAATATTGAACTGTAAGTACTGTAGTCTGCATCAAGCCCATTTGGACCCTTTTGCCTAGCTGGGGCCGCAACCGTTGATGTGCCTCCATGCACATTGGCAGCGCTTATATAAAACACGGGTGTCTCCACACCTCAGTTTCCCGCCAGAGAGGATCTCAAAGTTGTACAACTCCAAAACCCCCACTGGGCCGACTGGAGAGGAGGGAACAAAAGATCCTACTGAGGGATAAATATGAGAAGACCAAACCTGCAGCAACTGGCAGCCCTTCTGGAGTGTTCCACCTGAAAATACAGAAAAGGATGTGTAAGAGGGAAAGTTCTGGCTCTATGGGGTAAGAGTCTCTCAAAGACCTTCTGTTACTAGTCAATAACCAAACTATCTTTTGAAGACATCTTTCTCCATAGAGCCTCAAATACTGAACAATTCCTAAACAGGTCAGCACCATATAGTGGGAGGAAGGCCAGGCAGAGAGGATATACAACTACAGCAGGCCTTCGAAGGCACTAAGGCCAAACCCAGTTCCATCTACAAGATACCAGATCCAAACCGGGATGGGAAAGTATGGATCCAAATCCAGATGGTGCTGTAAAAAATCATTCACTGTTACGGAGTGAAAAAATGCCACAGAAGTGGCCATATCATGAGTGGCAGTCACAGACAGGACCAGGAAGCATTTCATCATGCCTCTGGTATCAGAACATAATGCAAGAAGCTAACATTGGAGGTAGAGTGGTCTAGTGGTTAGAGCACTGGTTTGGGACCCAGGAAATCAAAGGTTCAAACCCCGCTAGAACCAAATACTGACTGTAACCTTGGGCAAGTCACAACCTTCAACTGCTCCAAATCCACCCAGCAGCTAAAACAGGCAGAAGCAGGACCCCACTGGAAACAAGATGGTGTGTCTTAGCTGGGCTGTCCAGGTAAATAAACTGTAAATATAAATAATAACCAAAACAAAAAACAAAAAAAAAAAACACCACCACCACTTGAAAAGGCATTGTCTGCAATTTGCAAGAGCATTGGAAACCAAATCTGTCTAGGCTAGAAAGGGGCCACGTGAATCACAGTGGCAGGTTCCACCCTGACCTTCACCAATATCCTCAGTATGTCAGGGACTGGAGGGAATGTGTAAAGAACCTCCCCTTCCAGAAGACTGACTGCATATCTTGCCAAACTACTCCAGTCCCTGGGGAGTTCTGTAGTGTGCTGGGATACAAAAATGTCCCGCTCAGGTCAATGCCATCAACTGAACAGCTTAGTAACTACATCAATCCAAAAGCACCCACTCTTGGGACTAAGTGACCAACCAACAGAGAGCATTTGCAAGGACATTCTGAAACCCGGACAGAATAGTGGCAAAAGATGCATCTTTTGTGTCACAGCCCACTCCTAAACTCTCATCATTTCTTTGTACAGGAGATGGAAGTAAGGTTCCTGTTTATTGAGGCAGTGCATGGCACATGTATTGTCTATTTGTACCCTTAGGGGACTGCCCTGAATGTGGGGAGTTAAGTCAGGTCGGCCAAGAGGAACAGCCATTATCTTCAAAATGTTTATGTGGCATGAGCCCCCACCCGATCCCCGAAGAGTCTGCCGTAAAAGATCGCCTTGTGGGATGGGTGGAGGAATGTACCCTTCACAGCAGATGAAAGCAGTCATGGCACTAGCAAAGATTCCTCCAGAGTGGTGACATGACTAGTACCAGGTGCTCTAGGGATTGAAAAGACTGAGCCCACTGGGCACAGCATCTGATGGAGCATCCTAATTTAAAGGTGGGACAGTAGGGCATTTACATTGGCAGTAGCCATGAAGCCCAGCAATCTGACCATAGACAAGGCAGTGACCCAATCGCTGAAGGCAGTTGATGTTGCCTAAGCAATCAGAACAGAGACCTGGTCCTCTGGGAGAAACACAATGGCCTGTGTGGCATCCACGACTGCACCTATAAACTGCAATCATTGGCAATGGATGAGATATGACTTGGGTTCGCTGACTAGAAATGTAGGTTACTCACCTGTAACCCTAATTCTAAGAGTGGTATGCAGTTCACATCCATGCAATGGCAGTCTTTCTGGAGACAGCAGAGTCTCATCAGAATGTCTTCAAGCTACTAAGCTCCTACCACCAACAAGGTGCTATATCCTCTGGCTCTGCCCTTAGTAGCATCCTGACAAGTCATTACATTGATGCTACAATGGGATATGAAGGTGTGCGCGTTTGTCCATGTTACAGCCATGTATACCTTCGCAAAGGGGATATCCCTGAAAGCGGCCAATGAGGCAGCGGTATGTCTGGTAGAATGAGCCCCAAGACCCTTGGGCAACTCTCTACCAGCCAACCTATAGCAGAAATCAATTCAGGCCATTATCCACCTGACAACTGTCTGCTTTGTCGCCTGTGCCAGGCGCAGCTTCAGCATGAGAAACATCTGACAAACCTCTCCCCAAACTCCAGCCGTGCGCGCCTTGTAATAAAACAGCACCCTCTGCAGGTACAATGTGATCGGTCTCAGAGGTCAGACTAGTGAAATATACAGGGAGGTTAATCACACGGTAAAGGTGAAACTCTGATACAGTTTTCAGGAGGAACTTCGGGAGGGGATGAAGGACAATCTTGTCTTTGTGGAAGATCAGATAAGTAGACTCCACCAAGAGCACCTGGAGCTCACTGATCCTTTCTGGCTGACATGATGGCCACCAGAAAGTGGTCATCCACAACAAATGTGACATCTCACATTTGTACACAGGTTCAGATGGCTTGCTGATTAGCACTGCCAGTACCAACAATAAGTCCCACAGAGGCAAAGGTTCATGCACCAGAGGAGACAAGTGATCCAGACTTTGAAAAAGCACCTGGACACCTTCTCTTGTGCCATCATCTGCATACCAGCCCATGCCCAGTATGCAAAGATGGCTGGCGGGTGCACCATAAGGGTTGTTGCTCACAGTCCCGACTAAGACATAAGATCAGAAGTAGTCGAGGACACTCGCCATTAGATAAGTAAGGGAATCAAGCTCCTTACCCTGGCACCAAATAGAGAATCTCTTCCACTTTACGAAGTTGCCTCCTTATAGGATGCTTCCAAGACCCGGAGGATGTCTTTTGAAAGGCCCAAAGCTGGGAACTCTAGCCAAACCTGGTCTTTGTAGACCTTGATTGTGACATTGTGAGCCAAGGGGAAGACAGGGGAGGTGTACAGAAGGCCCAGATTCAGTGTCTTTAGAAGGCAACCCCCTGCAGTGTCCCAGACTTAGGGTGGTAGGCAAAGAAAACTAGATCATTCAACTGCAACCAAACTTTTTGGAGTGGTATATGGTTCACACCCACACGTTGGCAGTCTCCCTTTACGAGCTGGGTTTCCAGACTGTCTAAGGTAAGCTCCTCACACCACCTGGGTGGTATATCCCTCAGTTCCACCCCATGACATCAGATCTTACAGAATGGAAGCAGAAATCTGTCTGCCACTTCCCAGGGAAGGTTGTGTGGGTGATGTGGATGTGAACCATATATATCACTCCCAGAAAGTACAGTTACGTAAAAACTTATTACAACAGTAGATCTTTGAGGAGTGTCTCTTGCAGTAGGCAATACCTTTGGTTTTCCAGCTGAGGTCAGTGTGGTGCACGGCAGCTCTTCTAGCAGTCTTTTCCAGGGACCACCCATATATGACATCAGCTTCCTGTTTCCTATACAAGTGTGGGCGGTCAGTGGTATCCTCAGTTCCCCCACCAGATTCAGCTCGCAAAGCGAGGACTGAGGGGAAGCCGAAGTACCAAAGGAGTCCCAACCGTAGTCACTGGACGCGATTGTGCTCTCTTAGAGAAGGAGGGGGATGGAGGGTGGGAACTGACCTACTGCAAGAGACACCCCTCAAAGATCTACTGCTACGGCAAGTTTTTATGCAACTGTACTATCTTCCACAGAGTGGTCTCTTGCAGTAGGTAATACTTTTGGTATGATTCCTTAAGCAGTAAAGCCCATGTGGGGGGACAGTTATAAGAGATCTTGAAGGACTGCACGGCCAAAGGCTACCCTACGTCGTGAGGCAATATCCAGATTGTAGCGCCTTGTGAATGTATGAATTGTGGACCAGGTAGGCGCATTGCAGATATCTGAAATGGAGGCCTCTGTAAAGCAAGCCGCAGTAATGGCCATAGCGCTAGTGGAAGGTGCTTGGACAGGTCCAAGTAAAGGTTTTTTGGATTTTGTGTAACAAAATGTAATACAATTAGTCAACCAGGATGAAAGAGTACGCTTAGTAACCGGGAGGCCTTCGTGACCCGGGGCAAAAGTGACAAACAGTTGAGACGACTTTCTAATCTATTGAGTCAAATTAGTATAGTAGTGACGGACATCTAAAGTATGTAGTAGATGTTCACCCTGATTGGAGTAGTCAGGATAGTAGACTGGAAGCTCTAAGGACCGATTTAAAGCATGTTCGGAGACTACTTTAGGAAGGAAGGAAGGGTTGGTACGAAGGACCAACCTGTCTTTGTGGAAAATGAAGTAAGATTCCCTACACATGAGGGCATGAAGCTCGGAAACACATCGAGCGTAAGGGACAGTCATCTGAAATAGGGTTTTCCATGAAAGAAAACTGAGTTCACAAGTGGCTGCTGGCTCAAAAGGCTCAAGGGTACATTTTTCTATCATAAAATTGAGATCCCATGGAGGAGTGGGTCTTCTAATAGGAAGCTTAATATGTAACCTGCCTTTCAAAGACATCTTAGCTAGATGATGTTGGTACTGTAACCTGTCATCCAGAGGTTCATGGAAGGCCGAGATGGAGGCCGAGTGGACTCTGATGGAAGAATAACAAACTGGACTCAGATAGTGAGGCCAGGTAGTCCAGAACCTTTGTAAGTGGACAAGAGCAACGGTCCAAAGATCAAGAGACAGACCATATGGAAAAGTGTTACCATTTGGAATGGTATATTGTTCTTGTTGCTCATTTATGGGAGGCCAAGAGAATAATGGTAAAGGAGAGGACATTTGTGGACTAGTTATAAAAGTATCCTCAGAAGCTCAGCGTGTAGGTGTAGAGCCTTCAGGTAGGGATGTAACAGGGTTCTTTAATTTTTAGTCAAGAGGTTGAAGATTTGAGCATCTCCTTAATTGCTGAGATAGAACACCACTGCAGTGTTGTCTGATTGGATCAGCAATGGTCTAGAGGCAAGAGAGGTTGGAATGCTGGAAGGGCTAAGCAGAATGCCCTCAGCTCTAGGTGACTGATGTGAGACAGAGGGAGAGAAGTGGTCCATTCGCCCTGCACTCAATAAGGACCCAGGCGTGCGCTCCCTCTTGTCAAGGAAGCATCCGTGGTGAACGTCTGCATGGGAGGGAGGGACCGAAAAGGCATTCCTTGTCATAAATTGGTTTTCGAATGACTATCAAGTCAGAGTTGATGGCAGAGAGGGAGTGACTCTGAATTGGCCTTAACATTTTTCTTGTTCTCTGAGACCACTGATTCTGGAGGATTCACTGAAGAGGTCTTATTTGAAGACTGGCGAGTGCTACCATAGGGACGGCAATGAGCATGTGACGCAGAAGGCATAGCAGTTGTCTAGTTGTGACTACTTTTTAAGCCTGTATATGTGATGCCAGAGACAAGGGAGTGGCCAGCCAGACGGCTCGATGTAAGTTCTGGCCCGAGACTATCTAGGACGGCTCTAATGTAGTGGAGACTGAGTTGGTCAGGTTGGACTGTGGCCAACTAATTCCTAGAGTGTGAAAATATTTGTAGGGTAGCCTCTAGGTGAGAAAGCAAAGCTCTTCCGCTTTCATAGGCCAGTTATCTAGATATGGGAAGATAAAGTGCCCTTTCCTTCTTAAAGCTGTTACAACTACCTCTAGGTATTTGGTGAACACACTCAGGGTTGAGGAGAGAACAAATCGGAGTGCTTGAAACTGAAAGTGTTAACTTAGCAGGTAGAGAAGAAGAAACTTGTGATGAGCAAGATGGATGCAAGAAGGCACCCTTCATATCTAGGGCACAAAGCCAATCTTCCTGTTTCAGTATTGGCATGACGGAAGTCAAGGTTATCAAGCAAAACCATTTGTACAGGATGGAAAGGTTCAGTTTTTAGAGGTCATGTATCGGACTGAGGTCTCCAGTTCGTTTGGGTACTTGAAAGAAGTGGGAGTGGAATCCCATGTGAGGGGGTACTGGAGAAACTGCGTGTCACACCAGTAGAGCCCTCAAATCCTCTTAAAGGATAGGTATATGTTCTGATGGTCATAATGAATACATCGGGGAGGAGAAGTGGGGGGCATGGAAATAAATTCCAGAGTATGACCCGTCTGTATAATCTGGAGTACCCGGTCGTCTGAAGTGACTGTGTGCCCGGCCTATAAATGGAGGGCAAAAACAACTGCCCACGGCTTCCGAGGCTGGGTCGAGGATGGGTGGGAAAAAGAAAAACCCTAGTGGGTCACTATGTGTCGGACTGCCCAGCCGGGAGGGTGGGGGCAGGAGCCACGGGCGGCAGAGGTGTTGCCTCATGTGGGTGGAGTACGACCTCGATAGCTGCCAGTATTGGTATCTCTGTATTTTCCTCCTCTTTTGGAGTAGCAAGAGGATCGAGTAAGGTAGGTAGTATGTGGAGTACGGTACATGTCATGAACCATACATAGAGGTCTGCCTGGTGCCTGTATATCATCCAGTAAAGTTTGAGAACCTGGCCTGAAGAACTTGGACCCGTTAAAAAGGGGCCTTAGCTATTTAATGTTGCACATCAGATGCAAATCCTGAAAAGCAGAGCCAGATGTGGCGTTGCAAAGAAATACCAATAGATGACAGTCAGGCCGAGGTACTGACAGCATCAGATCCAGACCTGGGTAGGTGACGGGAAATACAGGTTACTCACCTGTAACAGGAGTTCTAGGAATGGTATATGTTGTTCATCCACACTCATTGGCAGGTATCCTTGCCGCTTTAAATCTTGCCGGAAGGTCTTCAAGCTTGCTCCTCCCACCCACCCGGTGGTATAACTGCCCCGCCCCATGACGCCAGATCTGGCCCGCTGAAGCTCAGTGGCCAGCGTCGAAGCCGGGAGTCAGGAATGGTGGTGGATGAACAACACATACCATTCTAGAACTCCTGTTACAGGTGAGTAACCTGTATTTCTAGGGACATGGATATGTTGTTCATCCACACTCATTGGCAGACTCCTAGCAGTTCTCCGGGAGGAGGGAGGCAAGACGACACACCCCAATACTTACTTGGGAAAGAGAGACTGGAGAACCGAGGTCCCAAAACCAGCATCCCGGCGTGACTCAAGGTCGATGTGGTAATGGGTAATAAAGGTGTTTGCTGACTTCCAGGTAGCAGCCTGCAGATTTCCTGGATAGGGACGCCCCTGAAGCAGCCACTGCTGCAGCAGTATGGCGGGTAGAATGAGCTCTTATCTCTGGGAGGCTCCATGCCCGCCAACTTATAGCAGAGATCTATGCAGGAGGTTACCCACCTGCTTATCGTCCGCTTGGCTGCAGGTCTGCCAGATGCGGCTTCAGCGTAGGTGACAAACAGCTGGTTAACCTCTCCTCGATCTTCAGCCGCAGGCCCTTATAATAAGCGAGCCTTCTAGGGTCCAGAGTATGGAGCCTATATTCGGCCTCCGAGGTGATTGGGGTAGAACACCGGCAGAGTCAACACCTGGTTAAGGTGAAACTCCACACCACCTTCGAAGGAATTTCGGTGGGGCGAGGGACAACCTTGTCCCTGTGGAAGACCAGGTAAGGAGACTCGCTGGAGCGCCTGGAGCTCTCCCATCCTTCTGGCTGACGCGACAGCCACCAAGAAGGCGGTCTTCCACGACAGGTGAGAGAGAGCACACCTGTGCATAGGTTCGAATGGCTTGCCCATGAGCTTTGCCAGTACCAGCAGTAGATCCCACGGAGGTGGGGGTTCCCAGACTGGGGGGAAATGTGATCAAGGCCTTGAAAAGCGCCAGACCACCTCTCTCCTGCGCCATCGACTGCTTCCTGCCCGCCCTCGTAAGCAGAGATGGCTGCCAGGTGCACCCTTAGGGTCGCCGACCTAAGCCTTGACTAGAAAGGGACCATAAATAGTCCAAGATGCTTGCCAAGGAACAGGAGGAAGGGTCCAAGCCTCTGTTTCGACACCAAATGGAAAACCTTTTCCATTTGAAGGCATAGCATTTTCTGGTCGACCTTACGGGACGCCTCAACTACATTGAGGACCTCTGGCGGAAAGACCTAGGCCTGGAACTCTAGCTAGGAACCAGGCCGTCAGGGTGCAGGGATTGAAGGTCCGGATGGAACACCTTCCCCTGATTGACTGAGAGCAGGTCCGGGCGAGCTGGAAGCTGCCGGAGTCCTGGAGCTGAGACTGAGGAGATCTGGGTACCAGAACTGGCGAGGCCAGTCTGGGGCTATCAGAATCACCTGCGCCTTGTCCCTCCCTCGCTTTGAGAAGCACCTTGTGGATCAAGGGAAATGGGGAAAGGCGAAAAGAGGCCCGGGTCCACTGCCTCGAGAAGGCATCCCCTGCAGCGAGCCCTGCTGAGGGGGCGGCATGGAACAGGCTCAGCTCTGCTCTCCTGAGGCAAACAGGTCCACCTGAGGTGTGCCCCAATGGGAGAACAGATGCTGTACTACCTCCGGCAGGAGAGACCACTCGTGGGATGCAGCCCTTATCCGGCTCAGGGCATCGGCCAGGGTGTTGGAGGCTCCTGCCACGTGAATGGCTAGGAGATCCGCCTCCAGGCTGCGCACGAGTGACCAAATGCGGAGAGCTTCCTTGCATAGAAGCATGGAGCGCGTCCCGCCCTGGCAGTTTAGATAGTACATGGTCGTGGTATTGTCCATCTGGACTCGGACCACTTGACCCCGGAGGAACGGAGCAAAGGCGGTGAGAGCTAGGCGGACCGCCCGGGCTCCAGCAGGTTGATGTGGCATCGACTCCCCGGGACCAGAGGCCATGAGCCCGTGTTCCCCAGATGGGCACCCCAACCCATCAGAGAGGCATCGGTCGATAGAGAGACCGTCGGCTCGGGCGGATTTAACGGGATGCCCTCCTGCAAATGATCTGGAACGGTCCACCACTGGAGAGCTGCTCCACATCCCCTGTGTCACCGACACAGCTGGTCCAAAGGATCGCAGCTGCCAGACCACTGGCTGGCCAGTCCCCACTGAAGGGGACGATGTTCCAGCGGGCCCAATGGACCACGCTGGTGCAGGCCGCCATGAGACCCAGGAGGCGCAGGAAGTCCCGGCAGGGCGTAATTGCCCAACCAGAAATGATCGGGCAAAGGAGGAAAGAACCTCGCCCTGTCCGGCCGGGAGCCGCGCCTGGCTCGGAGAGCCGAGCCGCGCCCGATGAATAGAATCACCTGCTTCGCTCGAGTCTGACTCTGGCCTCGCTGATAAGGAGGCCCAGTTGAGAGCAGACCTGAGGGCCAGATTTCTGGACCACTCTGCCTCCTTCCTGGAGGAGCTGCTATCAGCCAGTCGCCCAGGTAAGGGTACACCCGGACCCCTCGGCGCCGCAGGAATGCTGTCACCACTGCCATGCATTTGGTGAAGACCCTGGGAGCTGGAGACAAGCCGAAGGGCATGGCTTGGAACTCGAAGAGGGATCCTTCCGCTCGGAAGCGAAGGAATCTCTGGTGAGACGGACGGATGGGGACGTGAAAAAACGCGTCCTGCAAGTCCAGAGAGCAGAACCACACGCCGCGTTCCAAGGATGGTATTATCTGAGCTAGAGTGACCATCCTGAAGGTTCGAGACCTTAGGAACTTGTTTAGGTCGTGTAGGTCGAGAATGGGGCGCCAGCCCCCGTCCGTTTCGGAACCAGGAAGTACCTGGACACAAACCCTGGGTCTGAAGGAGGGTCCACCACCTCTCTATCACCTCCTTCTGGAGGAGGAGAGGATGTCGGCTCGACGAGCCAGTGAGGCTGGGATCCCAAGCCTCTAGGGCGACGGCCTGGAAGGGTGGTGCCTGCTCGAATTCCAGAGGCAGGCCTCTTCCCACCACTCTCAAGACCCACCTGTCCGTGGAAACAGCGGACCAGGCGGAACGGAAGTGCGAGCTGCCCACGGGGGACCTAGGATAAGGTGGCGGGAATGGGGGCGACACCCCTCAGCCCGTCACTGGGCAGGCTTGGAGGAGGGACCGGCCGAGGGACCTCCTGGGCCTTTTCCTCCCTGCCTCCTGTTAGAGGAAGCTGGCGGCTTGGGTTTGGGATGCCAAGGCCGAGCCTGCTGGCCCTGACGTTGCTGGGCCGGGCGCGCCGGGGGCACAGAAGGACGAAAGGGCTTAGGCTGTGGTTTGCGGCCTTTGTCCTTCTGAGCGGAAGAGACCGAGTCCAAGGTAGCATTGGACTTCTCGATCCTCTGCAGGTGACCTTCCACCCCAGGGCCGAAGAGGTCAGTCCCCAAAAGGGACATCCGCCAACTTGTGCTGTGATCCGAGGCAAAGGTGGATATCCTCAGCCAAGCCTCGCCGACGATAGCCACCGCGGCCGCCACCGATCTGGCACATGAGTCCCCTATATCCAAAGCAGTCTGAGCTGCTGTTTGGCCATTGCCCTGGTCCCGCACCTGCTTAACCGTAGTCTGCAGATCGGGCGGAAGATGAGGATGACCTCATCCAGGGAGCCCAACAGGGCATGAGAAAATGTGCCATGAGGATGGCCGAACTGGCCTGATTGAAGGCCGAGAGAGGACGAGCGTAGACTTTCTCGCCCGACATAGTCCAATTTTCTGGACTCCTTGTCAGGAGGTTTCTCCACATCCTGAGCGTGCCGGCGCTACCGAAAACGCTGTCGGTAACCAACCCCTCAGCAGAGGGTGTTCCAAAACCGGACAAGGAACCAGTAGGGACCGCATACTTCCTGGCCATCCTGGCCGAAGGCGCAGGGCAGGAAGCAGGGCGCTGCCAAAGCTCCAGTGCCGGACCCACTATGGCCTCGCCACCGGAAAGGCCTCCGCCGGAGAATCCCTCGGTCCAGAATCTCCGTGAGGGGATACCGGCCCGCTTTGGAACGGGTTCAGCTCCATCCCGTGGACTCAGATGAGCGGGTAGTCCTAGGAAGGACGACGGGCTATCGCCCATTGACTGACCTCCTGAAGACTCCAAGTCCAGTCACTTGGAAAAAAGGAGAATCATCTTCGGACTCGGAAGAGTCCTCGAAGAGCTGCCTCTGGCCTGAGCCACCCTTCACCTGCCGGATCGATCGGGGTGAGGGTAACTGACAGCCGATGGGGTAGACCTGGCGGTCGGAGCCCCAATTGGTGGCTGTGAGGCGGAGGTTCCACCGGAATCGGTGGAGCAAAGCTGGTTTTGGCCGAACAACCGCCTGGGTATAGGCCTCGGATAAGTCGAGGGGTTGTGTCGGCTGCCCGTGACAGCTATTCTTAATGGCCGGGAAGGCGACGGGTCGGCTTATTCCCGCCAGGAGGAGCTGTTGCAACATAAGGTCCTCGCACGTCCGACGTACTGTACGCCGAAGCCTCCTCATCCGAGGAGGAGGATTAAGGACTAGCGGCGACGCCGCTTATCATGGGTGCCGAGACCGAGACCGCTTATGACGGTGGGATCGGCTGAACCGGAAGAGGTCCAGACCGAGACCGAGAGTCCCGAATTTCCGAGGTCGGTGCGGGAGGTGTCGGCCGGAACCGCACTCCTTCGCTCGGATGGCGCATCCGAGGGCTCCGGAACCGGAGGCATAGGCGAGCCCAGGATCTCAACTCCTCCCGGGGAACCGGGAGAGGGAATCTCGGCTGCTAAGGCGACAGCCCGTCCAATGGGTCGAGAAAAATCTCGACTTCATCGGTGGGAGTCTCGGTCAACTGACCTGACGGGGACACCGTGAGGCCAGTGGCCGAAGCCGAGCGGTCGACCGAAGCCGACGGTCGACGGCCCGGGGAGAGGGACCTTTCCCGCTCCCAAGAGCGTCGACGGAGGGACTTACCCTTGTCCCTCTTTTTGGACCGAGAATAAGGTCCCGCCAACGTAGGCCCTTCTCCTTTAGTGGAGAGGGACAGACAAAGCTCCTTAAAAGAAGCCGTGTAAGAAGAGCCCAGAGAGAGCGGGATAAATGCCGCGGCCGAGGAAGATACGGCCCGCGCCGCCTCCTCTTCGAGGGCGACCATCCGCTCGAGCTGATCCGGCCGAGACCGGCCGCGACACCGCCAACCGGCCTCCTTGGACTTCACCGAGGGAAACGCTTCGGACGCCCAGTTGTAATCGGGCAGCACGGTCTTCGAGGACGAGGCCGAGAAAGATGAGCACAGGTCGCAAGCCCGCGGTCGTGCTCAAGGCCTAAGCAGTAGACACACGTGGAGTGTGGATCCGCCGAGACATCTTCTGCCCGCATGGGCATCTCCGAAACTGGAGTCGACGGTCCATCGCAGCCGCGAGGGATAGAAGACTGAAGTTTTTTGCAAAATTTATTTTTAAACGCAAACGGAGAAATAGGAACTAGTCTCAAACGCAGAGCGTTATGAGGGAACCTGAGCTTCCAAGCGGTAAGGAAGATCTGGCGTCATGGGGCGGAGCCGAGAGTTATACCACCCGGGTGGGTGGGAGGAGCAAGCTTGAAGACCTTCCGGCAAGATTTAAAGCGGCAAGGATACCTGCCAATGAGTGTGGATGAACAACATATCCATGTCCCTAGAATTAGCATTACTAGTTGACATAGTAGCCAATAATCGCTCCCTGTTCTGGTAAAGGAGGGAGGTGACTGATAATCTCAATGGCAGATGACCCAAGGGTATGATGTTATTTAATCAGATGACCCATATAATTTGGAATTCTGATATTCATGGTACTGGAGAAAAAGACTAGTTTCTCCAGAAAGTCAAGTCTTTGGGATTATCAGGTGGTAAGGAGCTCACGTGATCATGCGTGGCAGTGCAGAGTCCACCTCCAGGAAAGCATGAAAGGAAGGGAGGAACCAGAGGAGCTGGATAAATATGATCCACCTTATCTGGAACAGCTGAGACAGTGGAAGGCTGGTGTGAGGCAGCCAGCATGGCATTCTGGTAAGTTTGTAATTAGTTGGGGGAAGCCACCCAAACAGGCTCCTCTGGCAGATCAAGGTATTCTGCCATATCCTTACTTTGTTATGTTTTTGTGGTAGAGAATCCCACAACTTCCTATATTTGTATCATAATTTTGTAGAATGAAGGGTCATCAGGAGGGGGTGTTGTGGAGTCTAGGCAGAAGATTTCCGAAAAAATGGAGCCTGAGGAAAAAATTTCAGCTCCTGGAAACAGTCATATTCAAGGTCACAGGTGAGATAAACCGGGAGCACTTGTTTATCTGAAAATAGTCTTCCATATAAGGAGGAAGTGACCAGGGTGGGAATGGATCTTGGTCATCAAGAAAGTTACTAGGCGCAAGAGGAGGAGATAATGGAGGGTCACCCTGCCCCCTTGGATCGGAGGGCTGAGAGTGCCATATGGCATGCAAGACGTGCCGTGCTACAATGGAAGACGTCCAGCTCCTTCGGGGGGGGGGGAGAGAAGAGTGGACATGTAACCTGAGCAGGTCTCGCCCCTGGGCGGTAACATCCAGGGTTCCGATCTCTGTCCGCCTGAGCCCTATGACTGCCCACCTAAGACAGTGGTGGGGTAGAAACATGGCAGAGGCCACTGTTTTTTTATGAAGCCCCATTTACTAAGAATGAATATGAGGGCGCGCTGTCCAAGAGGCGTGAAGTACAGAGGTTGAGGAGGATCCCTTCCACTCTGTGACTCTAATGGAACCCAGAAAGGGTTATTTATGTATTGCCTTTTTATAGTGCTGGAAGTACTGTTGATGAGAGTGAAAAACGCTGTGTCAAAGAGTAGGCAGCATAACGATGCACTGTCGATGGGTGACAACCGCCGACGAGAAACAAGGATGCATTGTTGATGGAGATGTCAGTCAATAAGAATATGAATGCATCGTTGACAAGTATGGCTGTCTGAGAACATAAGCGGCATCGTTGACAGTGGTGACCATCAATTAAATTCATAGATGCATCGTCGACGGTGGTAGCAGTCAATGAGGATGTTGACGGCTATGGGCCCTCAATGAAAGTATAGATGCATCACTGTACGGTGGTAGCCGATGAGAACATTGATGGATATGATTGTCAATGAGAACAGAGATGCATTGTTGACGGTGGTAGCTGTTGAGGATGTTGACGGGTATGAGACGTCAATGAAAGTAAAGATGCATCGTGCAAACATTGACTGTTATAGGCAGTCAATGAAAAGACAGATGCATTGTCGACAGTATGGTGGCCGTCAATGAGATTATAGATGCATCGTCGATGGTATGGTGGCCATCTATGAGTAAAGGAGACACAGAGGGTGAGGAGGGATACTCCTGCTCTATGTTAGTCCAGAAATGTAGATCAATAGATGGGGGAGCTCTTGACTGGTGTGTAGAATCTTCAGTGTTGTTTTCTCATCAATGACTACTGTTCTCAGAAGTTGTTCTAGCTGCTGCATACGAGCTGAAAAAGGAACTGACCTCTGTTGAACACCAAAAAGTATTACCCACTGCAAGAGACCACTCCGTGGAAGATCTACGATTACAGGTGAGCAACCTATGTTTCTAGGGACATGATATGGTTCACTTATCTATGTTAGACTTCCAGCAGTTCTCTGCGGAGAGAGGGCAAAGCGTGTGCACCCCTATCGTGAACACAGACTGAAGAACTGGGGTCCCAAAAGCAGCATCTCAGCGTGACTTAAAGTTAATGCTGTAAAAGAAAATGACGGTGTGTGCTGACTTCCAGGCAGACACCCTACAGATCTCATGTATGGAGACATCCCTGAAAGCAGCCACCGACGCAGCAGTATGTCTGGTGAAATGAACCCTAAACCCTATGGAAGGCTCCCTACCAGCCAATCTACAACAGACGTTGATGCAGGATGTTATCAACCTGACAATCATCTTCTATACTGGAAGGTTAATCACCTGGTTAAGGTGAAACTCCAATCCCACAGTCAGGAGGAATTTCGGGTGGGGACAAAGGACTACCTTGTCCTTGTTAGCTTAGGTATTTAGACTCCACCAAAAGTGCCTGGAGCCACCAGGAAAGTGTTTTTTTCACAACAGTGGGACATCTCACACCTGTGCATAGGCTCAAAAAGCTTGCCCATGAGCACTGCCCGAATCAGCCACAGATCCCAAGGTGGTGGTGGTTCACGTATTGGTGGGTTCAAGTGGTCAAGGTCTTTAAGAAAGTACCCGACCTGGCTGGCCCAGTGGCATGGAGGGCTGAGGCACTGGGCACCTTACCTCCTGCCACACTGGTGACCCATGTTCAGTAATGGGCATGGGTTGCCGAGGGTAGGCCGGGGTGGAGGGCTGGGTGAGGATCGAGCATCCAACTGGTAGCTTCCTCTCACCGGATCGGAGAGTTGCTCTCCTGACCCTTGACTACCACCCCCCCATGTGGAGGCCTGATGCTGGTAGTGCGGCGATGGAGGTGGGGGTTAGGCGCTAGGCCAAGGAAGGTGGGATCGGGGCCAGGCAGGCCAAGGTGGTGAGCGCACACATGCACGTGTGTCCTTGCACTGATGCTCTGGGGAAGTAAGGAGAGAAAATGGTGGGAAAATACCACCCGCAGCGATGAGTGACGACTGCCTCTTTCAGGCTTCGCACTGGTGGCTGGGTAACCGCTACAGTCCTATGGCAAAGGACACTGCAGTAAGGCAATGGAGCTGAGGGAGGGGGTAGTTGGATGGGGTCACCGTGGGTTGCAGGGGCAGAAAAGGAAAATATGGAAAAAGAAAAAGCGCCTGACCATCTTCTCCTGTGCCAACATCAATATACCAGCCAATGCACGGTATGCTGAGATGTGCACCTTGACGGTTGTCGATCTCAGCCCCAGCTTGAAAGAGGGAGCACAGATAGTCCAGATAAGGCCCTTTTGTCCTGGCACCAAATGGAAAATCTTTTCCATTTAAAGGTGTAGCATTGATAAGTTGACTCCTTTTGGGATGTCTCCACAATGTGGAGAACATCTTTGAAACTCCCAAAGCCTGGAACTCTAGCTGCTCAGGAACCAGGCTGTGAGATGCAAGGAATGAAGATCCAGGTGCAGGATCTTCCTCTGATGACAAAACAGCAGGTCTGCATGCAGAGGCAATTGCCACAGAGGGTTGCTGCTGAGGCTGAGGAGATCCAGGTACCAGTACTGCTGGGGTCAGTACGGGGTCGATCAGGATCATCCGTGCCTTGTCCATCCTTGACTTTAGCACCAACCTGTGGATCAAAGGAAAGGGAGAGAAGGTGTATAGGAAGCCCGGGGTCCAGGGCTTCGCAAAGGCATTCCCTAGCAGTGTCCCAGACAGAAGAGGCAGGTACGAAACAGCGTCAGCTTTGTGTTCTCCCTGGAAGCCAAGAGGTCCATTAGAGGACTGCCCCACAGGGAGAACAGGTAGCTCACTGCCTCCTGATGTCGAGACCCCTTGTGCGACGTCTTGTACATGCTGTTGAGGGCATCCACCAGCTGGTTGTCTGCTCCGTGACGAACTGCCAGGAGATCTGCACATGAGGATTCAAGTGTGGAGTGCCTCCCACACAAGGGAAGGGAGTATGTTCCGCCCCTGCCTGTTCAGGTAGAACACGGTCATGGTATTGTCCGTCTGGACTTGCATGACCCAACCACGGACAAAATGCAGCAAATTCCATTAGACCCAGGTGCACTGCATGGAGTTCCAGCAGTTTGATGTGGTGACAGGACTTTCTGAAGGTCCAGAGCCCATGGGCTCTGCGGTCCCCAGTGCTCCCCATCCCACCAGAGGTGCATCTCTAGTCAGAGTGACAGACAGCTCTAGGCAAACAAACAGGACTCCTGCTCCAAATGCTGTGGGAGAAGCTACCATCAGATGGCATCCCACATCGACTGGATCACCGAAACTGGCTGGTCCATGTGTCCTAGGCACTGGGACTACTGATGGCCCAACTCCCACTGAAGGCGACGCTTCCACCAGCAGGCCCAGCCGGACAATGCTGGCGCAGGACACCATGTACCCAGCACTCGCAGAACGTCCCAGGCAGGACACACATGCCCAACCTGACCTGACTGTGCAAAGAAGGCAAGATCCAGTGGCTGGTCTTCAGGGATTCGGGCCTTGACCAGGAGGAAGCCTAGCTCTGCCCTAAAGAAGTGAATCACCTGCAAGAAATTCAGTTTGGACATGGCCAGACTGATCAGATGGCCCAAGTCTCTGCAGGGCCAGGTCCCTGGACCACTTCACTGCCTCCTTGGACAGCCCAGCTATCAGCCAGTCGTCCTGACAGGGGTATATTCTAAACCCCTGGTGCCACAGGAATGCTGCCACCACTACCATGCACTTGAAGACCCTGGGTGCCGAGGAAAGACCGAATGGCGTTACCTGGAACTGATGGAGAACCCCTTCTGTGTGGAACCGAAGGTACCGCCAGTGGGACGAATAGACAGGAATGTGGAAGAATGCGTCCTGGAGGTCCAGGGAGTAGAACCACATGCCCTGCTCCAGAGATGGAATTATCTGGTTCAGCATGACCATCTTGAACTTGCACTTCCTGAGAGATACTGAATCAGATCGTGAAGATCCAAGTATGGGGTGTCAACCCCATCCATTTCAGGACCAGAAAATATCTGACACAAAGCCCAGACCTGCTATGGAATCTGGGACACAGGCTACAGCTTCTTTCTCAAGGAGCTGAGCAACGTCCTTGCATGAGAGTGGACAGTGTGTCCTGTGACACCACAGACTCCCTTGGCATGTGAGGTTGGTAAGGGAGAGCATCGAATCTGAGAGGCAACCCTCCAGACACCACCTCCAGGATCCATTTGTCCAAGGTAATTATGGACCATGCGTTCCAGGGACAGGTGGGAGGCAGACACTCCTCAACCCTTCAGTAGGCCGTTTTTTTTTGGGGGCACCAGTGCCTGTTGCCAGAGGGGCACCACTACCCCTACCTTTTTTGGGGCCCTGACCAAGGAACTCTGTCTTGGGGCGCCCAGCCTGCAAAAGACACTGTTGGGATGGAAAGAGATGAAACTGAAAAGGCTTTTTCTTCGGCTTCTGCCCTTTCGAGTTTTTCTGAGAGGAGGTCAAAGAATCCAAGGTGGCACTGGACTTCTCAATCTTAGTGAGGTGGCCCTCCACTCCAGGGCCAAAGAGGTCAGCGCCCAAGAAGGCAACATCAGCCAACTTGTGCTGTGTGTCACCAAAAATATGGCTATCCTCAGCCAGGCCCTGCAGTCCATAACGGCAGCAGGAATGGCCCATATCGAAGGCCATCTGAAGCTGGTGTTTAGCCAGCCTCCCTGGCCTTGGACTACTTTTACCACCAGCTTCTTGTCGGCATGGAGGTAAAGGAGGATGTGGTCTAGAACTCCTGGAGTGACCAAAGTGGGCCATCACCAGAGAGCCTCACTGAAGAAGGCCAAGGGTGGACACAGATAGACCATCTTCGCTGTGTGTTAAGCTTCTGACTCCTTAGTGGGAGGTTTCTCCATGTCCCCAGTATTTCTAGATTCACAAAGACAGTCAGTGACCAGATCTGGGCAGTTGGAGGCAGTTTAGTACAGAGGTTTAAGGCTCTGAGCAGGAGACCTGGGTTTGAATCCCACAGCCACTGACTGCATACTGTGTGACCCTGAGCAAGTCATAACTTCCTTGTGCTCTCAGGTCATACTGTAAACAAGCTTTCAGCTTAGTCTCTCTCCTGGTTTAAAAAAAAAAAATTTATTAAGGGGCAGTCCAAACACCTGGACAAGGCGCTGGTAGGGACTGCATACTTGTGGACCACACAGGTAGATAGTGATGGGCAGGAAGTGGGGGGATTCCAAAGCTCCAGCACCGGTCCCAAGATGGCCTCAGCCACTGGAAAGGAAACCTCAGGGGATTTGTCTCTATCCAGGATCTCAGTAAAGGGGTGTTTAGCCATTTTCTTGACTGGCTCCAAGGAAACCTCCATGGACTCAGATATGAGCCAGAGAAGAGCCCCGAAGGACACCAGCCCATGGTCAGTAGTCAATTCTTTGGCCAAATAATGGTCAAAAGCATAAGCCTTCAAAAACTGCATCAAGGACCCATTAAAGTCATCTGAAGAATCCTCAAACACTGCCCACATCTGTTTGCCTCTGTACCACCTGGGACTCGTCCAGTGTGTGATCTCCACTGAAAACAGGCCTGGCAAGCCAGTAGTCAGATGGGAGTCCTTAGAGGGGTTCTCCTGCAAGAGCTGTTGTGGAGGCGGCTCCACCTGGATTGCTGGGGAGCCCATGTCGGGGACAGCTATCTCTGCAGGACCGGTATGGGCTGGACTGGTGCAGTCCAGGTGACTGCAAGGTGCAAGGGTATAGTCCTACCCTGCCCAAACAAGCCCCACGGCTGCCAGTAGAGCTCTTCAAAGCACCGCCACATATGGCCGGAGCCTCTCATCTCACGAAGATGAAGAGGAAGAAGAGCACCAACGGCGATGCCTCTCAGTATAATGAGACCAAGAGCACGAGGAATTCCTCGACCAAACCTAGACCTCGACATCGAGGAGACCTGGCTGGAGGGCAGTTCAAACTACTCGCACAAGGTTCGATCCCAGAGGGAAGCACTCCTAAGAGGAGACAGCCAGTTTCACCAACTGCTCCTGGCCCTCTTGGGTGACGCCAGACAGGACTGGGGTCCTGGAGACCTAATCATCTTGGATCCCACCTGACAACGAGTTGACAATGTTGAGAAAAATCTCTACCTCCTACTCAACCTGTGTCAAAACCAACAAGCTCAACGGGGCACCATGGAGCTAATGGCCTGGCCTTAGACAAGGGCAGGTTTGATAAAAGCTAAATGCTCAAATGCCGTCATGCAATTAGGGGAGTCGAGGGAGCAGAAAGAGTGCACCCTTTCCCATTCCCACGATGGACAGCTGTGCTTCTTCGATTTCTTCACTTTACCATGGTGGCAGGACTCTCCCTGAAGGTCTCGAGGGTCCGGCACATTTCCCGTAATTTACCTGTGAAGGATGCTCCGACATTAGCCCCAAACAGGAGCAACAGGACCAATGCAGTGCCCACCGTGGACTTGGCAGACATCTCTTCTATAGCTGTCAGCTAGGCTGCAGGGACCGCTTTACATGCTTGCTTGGACTTCACAGGAGTGTCCTGTTCAGCCGGCTGGCCAAGGAGAAGACAAGAGCTTCGAGTGAAGAGGGAAACATACCCTGGCACAGGCCACAGGTAACAATGTTATGTTGCTCACTGAGGCAGTAGATGTACAAACACGTGTGGATCTGTCAGTGACATTTTCTGGTTGCACTGGATACAATGCCTGAAGCTGTCTTATAATCCCAGTAATCCATTCAGTCAGACAATCAGAGACACAGACACAACCCATGATATACTTGAAAAAGCAATTAAACTTTCTGAAGAAAAGTTAGCTCAGAGGTGCACTTAACTAAGTTCGGGCCTTCACCCATGCATAGAGCACTAGACAGGAGACCCTGACTTCCAGTGGAAAGAAGTTCTGACATCATGGGCGGAGCTAAGGATATGCCACCCAAGCAGTGGCAGCTTACCTTAAAGACATTCTGGTGGTCCAGCTCTAATGGAGACTGCTAATGTGTGGATGTGAACCATATCTATATCCCAGAAAGAACAGTTATGCAAGAACTTGCTGTAACAGTAGATCTTCAAGGGGATCTCAGTCATCAGGTCACACTGTAGGAACTTCTCAGTCGGTGAAGCAGGATTCACAAGGAAGATTTTCCAGCAGTAAAATGTGGCCACTCACATCAGTGTCACCTGACGACATCATCAACTCTATAAACGCATGAGCAGCCCCACTCCCTCCTCAGTTCTTTCCCCCAGAGACCAAGGGAGCAAGCTCGTGCCACTGGGGGCCGACTAGAGAGAGGTGCCAGGCTGAAATAAAATGCTGGATACACCAGATAGCCAGTCTGAGAAGAGGACCCCTAAAAGAGGGATGGTGGGAGGGAAGGCTGACCTAATGACTGAGATCCCCTCGGAGATCTACTGTTACAGTAAGCGCTTACATAACTTTTCTGCCTTCTTCAGGGGTATCTCAGTCATCAGGTCATACTGTAGGAATGAGTCCCAAGCAGTCACAAGTACAGCAGAACAGTCTGGGAATTAGCGAAACCAAGGGCTAAGACAGAAGGTCTTGTACACCACGGCCGAAGCCTGCTGGGGCTTTGGGGGCAATGTCCAGACTGTAATGCTTGGTGAAAGCATGTATGGTACCCCAGGTGGCAGCAGTACAGATGTCAGCTGCTGAGACCCCTTAGAAGCAAGCCATAGAAGTAGCTATGCCCCTCGTGGAGTGGGCCTTCACCACTCATGGCAACTCCTTGCAATGCTTGTTATAGCAGAACACAATACAACTGGCCAACCATCTGGACAAACATTGTTTGGAAACGTGAATGCCCTCTCTTCCCTGGGTGAATGAAACAAAAAGTTGCTTTGACTTTCTGCAGTCCTTAGTTTGGAGTAGATGATACTTCAAAATTCTGCACATCTAAAGTATGGAGCAGTGCTTCCTGGATTGGCACACTCTGGTAAATAAACAGGGAGGTGGATAGGCTGGTTTAGGGTAAACTCGGGCACCACCTTGGGAAGAAGCTAAGGATTCATGTGCAAAGACACCCTGTCTTTGTGAAAAATCAAATAAGGCTCCTCATACCAGAGAGCCTGAAGTTCGGAAATCCTTAGGGCAGAAGTAATGCAAAAAAAAGGTTACTCCCCTGTAACAGTAATTCTAGGAGTTGTATATGTTGTTCATCCACACTTATTGGCATGTCCCCTTTAAGGATCGCCGGAAGTCTTCAAGCTGGCTCCTCAGACCCACCCAGGTAGTATAACCCTTGGCTCCACCCCATGACACCAGATTTTAGCCCGCTGGAAGCCAGGTTTGTGAGTCTGCAGTCAGGGAGGTCGGGTGGGTCCGTGTGGATGAATGACTTATACCACTCCTAGAACTACCGTTACAGGTGAGTAACCTGTTTTTTCTAGGATTGTGGATATGTTGTTCATCCACACTTATTGGCAGACTCCTAGCAGTTCTTCGGGAGGAGGGAGGCAAGGCGCAGATCCCCACAAAATACTCACTTGGGAAACAGAGACTGGAGAACTGAGGCCCCAAAACCAGAATCCCAGCGTGACTCAAGGTCGATGTGGTAATGGGTAATGAAGGTGTTTGCTGACTTCCAGGCAGCAGCCCGACAGATTTCCTGGATAGGGAAGTCCCTGGAAGCGGCCACTGATTTAGCGGTATGGCAGGTAGAATGAGCTCTTATCACTCTGGGAGGCTCCATGCCCGCCAACTCGTAGCACAGACTTATGCAAGATGTAATCCACCTTGCAATAGTCCGTTTTGCTGCAGGTCTGCCAGAAGCGGCTTCAGCGTAGGTGACAAACAGCTGGCGAACATCTCCCGGAATTTCCGCCATCCTCTCCATACAACAGGAGAGGGCTCGTTGCAGGTCCAAGGTATGGAACCTGTACTCAGCCTCAGAGGTATAATTAGGGTAGTATACTGGCAGAGTTAACACCTGGTTAAGGTGAAACTAACACCACCTTCGGAAGGAATTTCTGAGTGGGGGGTGGGACAACCTTGTCCCTGTGGAAGACCAGATAAGTGGAGTCCACTGAAAGCACCTGGAGCTCCCTGTCCTTCTGGCAGATGTTCTAGCCACCAAATGCCATCTTCCACAAGTGTGACAACACACACTTGTGAACTGGTTCGAATGGCTTGCCCATGAGCTTTGCCAGTAACAGCAGTAGATACCACAGAGGTGGAGGTTCACACACCAGAGGGGATACGTATATGATCCAGGCCTTTGAAAAAGTGCCCGACCACTGTCTCCTGTGCTAACGTCAGCTGACCGGCCTGCACCCGGTAAGCTGAGATGGCTGCCAGGTGCACCCTAAGTGTCGATGACCGAAGACCCCCTTTGGACAAAGACCAAAGGTAGTTGGGAATGTCAGCCACCGGGCAGGACAGAGGGTCAAGGCCCTTGCCCCGACACCAAATGGAAAACCTTTTCCATTTAAAGGCATATTATTTCCTGGTTGACTCCTTTCTGTATGCCTCTACCACGGTGAAGACATCCTCAGAAAGACCCAAAGCCTGGAACTCTAGCCACTCAGGAACCAGGTTGTGAGCTGCAGGGATTGAAGGTCCGGATGGTATACCTTCCCCTGACAGAGAGATCAGGTCCAGGCGTGCTGGAAGCCGCTCCGGGGGCCTGCAGCTGAGGCTGAGGAGATCTGGATACCAGAACTGGCGCAGCCAGTCTGGGGCTACCAGAATCTCCTTTGCCTTGTCCCTCCTCACCTTGAGGAGCACCTTGTGGATCAAGGGAAATGAAGGGAAGGCGCAGAAGAGGCCTGGGGTCCACGGCTCAAGAGAAGGCATCCCTTGCAGCGAGCCCTGCTGAGGGTGGGGCGGGCATGAAACAGTCTCAGCTTAGTGTCCCCTCGGAGGTAAACACGCCCACCATCGATTTGCCCCAGTGGAGAACAGGCTGTAACATATGTCTATGTCTTCTGTTGGCACCCTTTGCAAACTGTGTGAGAGGCCTTTCGGCACTATGCATTTCTGCTTAAAGTAGAACCAGCATAATATTCTGTGGTGATTTGCATATGCAGCCCATGATGCTTTGCATTATGGGGGCATGTGTGATTTTGTATTTCTTTGAAACTTGGCTTCCCGGCCAAATGCCCTTTGGGGTAACCATTGCCTCAGGGCTTTGCACAGAGGTTCTTCATCTTTTGAACAGGCTGTAAGCTACCTCTGGATGGAGAGACCACCTGGATGTCTCGCCTAAGTGGCTGAGAGCATCCGCCAGATGGTTCGAGGCTCCTGCCACATGAATGACTAGGAGATCACCCTCCAGACGGCTGACAAAGGTCCAGATGCGGAGCGCCTACCTGCAAAGCAGACGGGAGTGCATGCTGCCCTGTTTGTTGAGGTAGTACATGAGATGTGGTATTGTCCATCTGGACTTGAACCACTTGACCCCTGAGCTCAGGAGTGAAAGCTGACAGTGCCAGTCTGACTGCTCTGAGCTCCAACAGGTTGATGTGGTTCCTCGGGGTCCAGAACCCATGGGCCCTTTTGTCCACCATGTGGCTCCCCCGGCCCATGAGAGAGGCATCTGTCGTGAAGACAGCTGACAGCTTGGGGCGGACAAACAGGATCCCTTCCTGCAACCGGTCTGGGCCTGTCGACCATTGGAGAGCGTCCCACATCTTCGGGGTTACAGTGATCAGCTGGTCGAAATGACTGTGGCACTGAGCCCACTGGGCAGCCAGCTCCCACTAGAGGGGGTGCATGTGCCACCGGGCCCAACAGACCACGGAGGTGCATGCCACCAGGTAACCCAGAAGGTGCAAAAAGTCCTGGGAAGGGTGAAATTGCCCAACCAGAAATGACTGGGCAAAAGAGGAGAGAACCTCCGCACTGTCCGCCAGGAGCCAAGCTCTGACTTGAGAGTCAAGCTCTGCCCCGATGAAGCACATCACCCGAGAGAAGGCGCAATCCGACTTGGCCTCGTTGATCAACAGGCTGGAGTTGGGAGCAGGTCGGGAGGGCCAGGTCCCTGGACCTCTCCACCTCCTGCTCGGTGGGACCTGCTAAGAGCCAATCGTCGAGGTAGGGGTAAATTCTGACCCCCCACCTGAGATGGGCTGCCACCACTGCAATGCATTTGGTGAAGACCCGAGGGGCCTATGACAGGCTGAACAGAATGGCTCGGAACTCATATAGAGTCCCTTCGGCTCTGAAGCAGAGGAACCACCAATGAGACTGATGGACTGGGACGTGAAAGAACGTGTCCTGCAGATCCAATGAACAGCACCACATGTTTTGCTCCAAGGATGGTATGAGCTGGGACAGAGTGACCATCCAAAAGGTGCGTGACCCGAGATACTGATTCAGGTCGTGCAGATCTAGAATGGGGCACCAGCCTCCCGTTCGCTTGGGCACCATGAAGTACCTGGAGACAAAGCCTGGGTCTGCTGGAGAATCCACCACTGGAGCTACTGCCTCCCTGAGGAGGAGCTAAGTGATGTAGTCTTGGAGAGCCCACTGAATATGGACAGCTACTCTTTCCTCCCAAGGGCCGTGGCCCGGCTTGGAGGGTACTGCTCGAATTCCAGAGGCAGTCCCTGACCGACCACCTCCAAAACCACCTGTCTGTGGTGATAGTGGACCAGGCAGAAAGGAAGGCTGAGCTGGCCCCCACAGGAGGACCCAGAGCTGGCATGATGGGATAAGAGGTGGCAGCCCCATCCCGCCACTGAGCAGGCTTGGAGGAGGAGGAGAATCCAGGACCTGTACCTCGCCTCCTTTATGGACCTGAGGGCCGGCTTGGGCTGTGGCACAAGCTTGAGCCTGCTGCTGCTGCTCTCCTTGAAAGGAGGGTTGCTGGGCCTAGGGAAGAGTGCCGACAAGGCTTCTTCTTCTTGTGCTGCTTCTTACTCGAAGAATCTTTAGCAGAAGTAGTGTCCAAGGTGACACTGGGCTGCTTGATATGCTGAAGGTGACCAGCCACACCTGGGATGAAAAGGTCAGTGCCCAGGAAAGGCACATCAGCTAGTTTGTGCTGAGTGTCTGCTGGGAAAGAGGAGAGTCTCAGCCAAGCCCTGCTGTGAGAGGCAACTGCAGCTGCCAGAGCAGGCACAAGAATCCCCAATGTTAAGGGCTGTCTGAAGCTGCTGTTTGGCAACAGCCCAGCCCTGATCCTGGACTTGCTTGACCATGGTCTGCATGTCCGCGGAGAAGTGTGGGAGGACTTCATCCAAAGACCCCAAGAGGGCATGGGAGAAGTGTGCCATGACTATGGCCAAACTTGCCTGTCGGAGACCTAAAGATGAGGCTGCATAGACCTTTCGAACGGAATGATCCAAATTTTTGGATTCCTTCTCGGGAGGTCAGTCAGTGGTCGACAGAACTGCCAGTATGCCTGAACACAGAGGTGGCCACCAGGCTCTCGGCCAAAGGGTGCTCTGTGAACCCAGCAAGGGATCCATGGGCACCACATACTTGCGGGCCATGCGGGCAGACTTAGCTGGACAAGAGGCAGGGCGCTGCCAAAGTTCTAGAGCCAGGCCAACTACGGCCTCGGCCATCGGAAAGGCCTCCGTCGGGGTATCCACTCTCTTGAGGATGTCCGTGACAGGATACTCCGCCTTTTTTTGGATAGGTTCCAGGGGCATCCCTGTAGACTCAGAGATGAAGCGAAGAATGCCCTGAAAAGATGAAGGACCTTCCTCCATCTCTATCCCACCACCCGAATCGTCATCCCCAGGATGAGAATGTAGGCCGATCTCATCCAAATCAGAGGAATCCGGATACAATGGTCGACCACCTAGATCACCTTCGACCCACCAAGGGCGGTCCAGGGGAGACAGTAACCAAAAGACGCTAAAGCCTGTGTCTGGTCCATTCTCTTGAAGGACAGCCCCACAGGCTGCTTGGGCGGCAGTTCCACCACGATCGGTGGAGAGACCAGTACAGGCTGAACTGGAGGTTTCACCGGCTCCGCGGGCGGGGAACAGACAATCGGCTCCGAAGGAGTCTGCTTTGGCCTGGGAGGTGAAAGCCAAGTAATGGCCAGGGAAGAAGCCGGGGTTGGCTTGTGCCCAGACAAAATCAGCTGTTGCAATGAGGTCCTCATAGTGCTGGAGTTTCCGCTGAAGCCTCTCCTCATCAGAGCAGGATGAGGATGACCAATGGCACTGCCTCTTTTTAGGGTGCTTGTGGCTCTTCCTCGGCCTCTCATTCGAGGGGGTGCTCAACCCAGATCAGATGTGCCGAATTGGTAGCTCAGGAGACACCTGCGGGACCGGTGATTTCCTGGAGTCGGGGACCACATCCTCAATGGGATTCCCAGCGGGCTGGGTCTCCTTGCTGGGGAAAGGAAGGACCAGAGTTCAATTAAGAGAATCATCAACCAAAGTCTGCGACAATGGGTTGATAACTATTTCGACCTCAGCGACCGACACTTTGGTCAACTGGCCAGATGGCAAGGCTGAGAAGCCAAAGGCCAAAGAGGCAATTTCGACCGAAGCCGAGACTGCAGATTCCTGGGACTGAGATCTCTCCTGATCCCAAGAACGTCTTCGCCGAGACGAAGACGATCCTGGGTCCTTTTCCCACTTATGGGACCGAGAGGAGTGCGTGCCCGCAGGACCCTCCCCCTTAGTCAGGAGAGACTGGCACAACTCTTGGAAAGAACCCGAGAAGGTGAAGCACAGGTTGAGCGGAACAAAGAAGCTCAGACAAGAAGATTCTGCAGCCTGAGCTCTCCTCCTCAAAGACTTGCATCATTCTAATTGCTCGGCGGTCCCGTGGCTGTGAAAACGTCCATCGAGCCTCCTTTGATTTCACCAGAGGATTTAGTTTTTCCGGCCTCCCCAACTTCAGCGTGCAGCATGGCTGTCGAGGACGTTAGGGTGAAATGCAAGGCAAGTCACGCCAGTGTCATGGCCGACACCTAAGCAGTATACGCACGCGGTGTGGGGATCGATGCGCGACATTCTCTGGTCGCACAAACACTGGTGAAATCCAGGGGAAAACTTGTCTTCTATAAATGAAGCAGAACAGTCACAGTTGCTAATGTGAACTAGACAAAGTTTCGGAATAACCAAAGGTTTACAAGCCAGGGCCTACAAAATGCAGGAGCACGAATGAGGTAACCTGAATCTTCCAGCGGAAAGGAAGATCTGGCATCATGGGGTGGAGCCAAGGGTTATACCACCCAGGTGGGTGGGAGGAGCCAGCTTGAAGATTTCCAGTGATCCTTAAAGGTAAAGGGGACATGCCAATAAGTGTGGATGAACAACATATCCACGATCCTAGAAACATCACTTTCCATGAAAGGAAGCATAGCTCACGAGATGCAGCTGGCTCAAACGGAGACAGGGTAAATTTTTCCAAAACAAAATTCAAATCCTGAGCCGGGACAGGGTTATGAAGGGTAGGCTTCAGATGCAGGATGCTCTGAGAAAGGTATGTGTGGCGTCTTGCTGCACAACAGTATGCCTATCAGCAAGTTCCTGGAAGGCGGAAATAGCCAAAGGGGCAACTGAGGGATGAATACGGAAGGCCAGAGTCGGAGAAAGATATCAGATAGTCCAGAATCTGAATCACCAGACAGGTGAAAGGGTCCAGATGGTGTTGGCTGCCCAGAGGGCAAACTCTAACACTTCATGGCGAGGTGACCTCACGGGAGGGTTTCCAGAAACCACTAGGACATCAACCACTTTCTGGGAAACCACAAACCAGGCAATGGTTATATCCTCAGGAGCCAGGCATGCAGGTGAAGGGACTTGAGGTGTGTGGATGGACCAAGGTCCCTGAGTCTGCGCTCAGCAGACCCCTGCAGACGGGCAGAAGCACCAGAGGTTTTACTAACTGTTGCAGTAATGGAAACCATATCTGCTGTGGCCAGTAGGGTGCCACCAGGATCGTGCTGGCCCCTCCATCTGCAGTCTGATTAGCACTCTCTGAATCAGAGGAAATGGAGGGAAGGCATAAAGGACCCTCTCACTCCAAGAGAGGGACCATGCATCTCGCCAAAAGACTCCAGGCCCTGGATCTAGTGAGCAGAAACACGGTAGTTTTGTGTTGAGTGGGGACACAAAAAGGTCCAACTCTGAATGACCTCATCTGTTGAGCAGATCTTCTGCAATGGATGACAGGAGCTCCCATTTTGTGCATCCTGGTGCGAGTCAGGCTGAGGCTGTCCACCAGAGTGTTTGGCACACCTGGGACATGGACTACTGAGAGCTCCAGTCCATGCTCCAGTGCCCAGTACCAGACCCTCACTGCTTCCCTGCAAAGAGGGTACAAATACGTCCCTCCATTTATTGATATAGTAGACTACACTGAGGTTAAAAGACAAAGAACCTCTGTGCACAAGCTCTGAGGCAATGGTTACCTCAAAGGGCATTTGGCCCGGAAGCTGTTTCAAAGAAATATAGAATCGCACATGCCCCACAACGAAAGCATCAAGGGCTGCATCTGCAAATCACCACAGAATATTATGCTGGTTCAACTTTAAGCAGAAATGCATGGTGTCGAAAGGCCCCTCACGCAGCTTGCAAAGCGTGCCAACAGGAGACAGACACGTGTTTCATCCTACCAGGACTCAACAGTATGCCTCGTCTGTTTGACACCCCAGTGGAATGAACCAGCTACCCTAAGATGGTCTATCTGGGTTATGTTGTGGTGAACTCAATTAAAACAAAAAACAATTTAAAAGACAACCTCTGTACACAAGCACTGAGGCAATGGTTACCCCAAAGGGCATTTGGCCAGGAAGCCAAGTTTCAAAGAAATACAAAATCACACATGCCCTCACGATGCAAAGCATCAAGGGCTTTATATGCAAATCACCACAGAACAGTTACACTGAGATTGTCTGACTGAATCAACAACTAACTGGCCTGGAGAGAGGTGGTTCTGGAAGGCCTGCATGGCATACAGAACTACCCTCATCTCGAGGATGTTTATATGGAGGATGTCTCGATCTGGGACCAGGTACTCAAGCTTCTGGAAAGGACCTTGATGCACCCACAGCCCAAGCTGGAAGCATCTGTAGGAGAATATGCTGGGAAGATGAGATCAGAAAAAGGACCCCTTTTAAGAGATTTCAGGGTTCCATCCACCACTGGAGGACCTTGCAGACCAGTGAGGATACCAGTACTAGCTGTTCCAGTTTGTCTGTGTGTTGGTCCCACTGCACCTGGTGGGTCCACTTAAGTATCCCGCATGTGCAGCCTGGCCATAGGGAAAGTGGCAATGGCTGTAGCCATCAGGCCCAAGAGCCACAAGTAAACTCTCGCAGAGACATAACTGCTCTGAGCCACCTTCTGAGCCGGTGATGTAAGGCACTCCACTGTCTGGTGGCAGGAAGGCTTTGCCCTATGCAGAGTCCAGGACTGCCCCTATGTACTGTAACCTCTGGGATGGGATCAGAACGGACGGGGTAAGCTTGACAGTGATGCCCAGGGAGTGAACAACTGGAGGGTCTCTTCGGAGTTCAGAGAAGCTGATCCCTGGATGGGACTTTGAGAAGCCAGTTGTTAATGTAGGGGATGATGCACAAGCCTACTCGCCAAAGGGCAGCAGCAACCATTGCTAAGCATTTTGTAAAAACCTACAGTGCAGAGGATAAGCCAAAGGGCAAGACTCTGAATCGGTAATGTTCGCCCTGAGATAGAAACTGAAGCAACTGCCTGTGCGGCAGGCACACCGAAATATGCAGGTAAGCATCCTGCAAATCCAGAGAGCACAGCCAGTTGCCCTGTTTGAGCAGGGGCAACAGACCTGACAGAGTGACCATGCAAAACTTTTTGTATTGAATGTAGAGGCTGTGTCTTTGTGATAGGCCCCAGATCTCTGGTTCTTTTAGGGACCAGGACAAACCTGGACTAAAACCTTGTGTTCTTCTGCCACCCAGGCACTGGCCCGATCGACCTTTTCCACAGAAGGGAGAGTACCTCCTCCCAAAGGACCACTGTGGGGTCTGGAGGGTAGGTGGAATGTAAAGGAGAGGTCTCTGGGTGTTGTTCCAAAAACTCCTGCGTGTGACCCTTTTCTATGGTCTGAAGATCCAAACATCTGAAGTTATGGTTTTTCCTTGGCTGAGCTGGAGGGAGAACCAGCCTCTGGCCACCACCTCTTGGTCGAGGACCGAAGAGGGGGGGGCCTGGCAAGAAGTCAGGAAGAGGCAGATCTGGCCGCGGGGGCTGATCTTGCCTCTGGGCTGTTTCGTGGCAGGACCCGCGGAGGAGGTAGTAAGGCAGAACTGGCCTTCCTTTTATCCTGGAATCTGAAGCCCACACTGGACTTGTGGGACACCTTACAAAAGGGCAGTCGCTGTCTGCTCCTAGGCTGGGTATGGTACAGCAAGTCATTGATTATATCCTGGACATCTGGTCCTTAAAGCTTTGCGCCATTAAAGGGGGCATTAGGCCAGTCAGGTGGCGCTGAGGGTTGAGACTACCCAGGTTCGGGAACAGACTCAGGTTGTCGGGGGTCAGCTGGGGAGGGAGAGGACTGAGCGTCCGGAGGACGGCTCTCCTCTCCCAGTGAGGGCTGCAGGCTTCACTTGGCTTTCTGTCACGCCCCCCCCCCAATGGAGACCGGGCTTCCACGGGAGCTGGCGCAATTAAGAGGATGGAGTATGACAGACACTAGCAGCGTGCCTGTGAGAGCATCACTGCACGACCGCGCTCCACGGGGGCAACTTCAAGGTGGAAAACTCCCGGTGACTTGGGAGGAGATGGCAGGGCTCGAGTGTCTGAGCCCACACGCCCAGTGCTGGTCTGGATCCCGACTTGACTCTCCGAGGTCCTGCCTCTCCCATTTGGGGCCGCGGGAGGGGGGGACGCAGCACCTGATTCCTCGGCTGCGGGAAGGGCACGGCAGGCGGTAGAGGCAACAAGCCGAGTGAGACCATGCTGGAGAGATGTTCAAGTCACTGGTGACAGAAATGAAAAAGAGTTCAAAAAAATAAATAAAGGGAGCATTAAGCACCTTTTGCTGGACATTAGCCACAAAACCAAAGACCCTCAGCCAGGCGTGCCTACAGAGGCCAATACCTGCGGCAGCAGCCCTGGCACCTGCATTAGACATATCATACAAGGCCCTGAGGAGGTGTTTGCTAATAGCCTCGGTGAGCCTGAAGGGACTTTAGGACCTCCTGCTTCTGAGAACCCTTGAGGAGAGCCTTAGAAGCCACCCTGCCTTCTTCCATATGGTGTTTTAGTACTTGATCATATGGGATAAGTAGTTTGCAATCAAGAGTCCCAAAGTAGAGTGGGCATAAACCCTCTTAACAAAAAGGTTTATCCTTCTGGATTCCTGTCGGGAAAGGAGCTAAGGTGTTTAGGCACCTGGGATCTGTCATGCACCGCCATGAGACCACTTGAACAAATCTCAGGTTGGGCAGCATAATAGGGGAGACCCTGGGGGACAAGATAAAGCTTATCTGCCCTCCTAGGCATGGCAGGAACCATGTCAGGATGGTGTCATGCCGCAGTGGTGGCATTCCCCTCAGAGCTAGCAAAATGGGAGGAATGACCTTTGGAGGAGATTCTGGATCTCCAAAAGTCCACCAGGTCTCTTCTGGTGGCATCCTCTTCTCGGGCGTAAGCCCACAGCAGAAGACAGCTGTTTCATAATGTTAAAGAAGGTAAAGCCTTCAGGAGGGACCTGTGTGTTTGTTTGGTGAGTCTTCACTCACTGATGATGCTGCAGAACTGTCTGAAGAAAGAGAGGCCCCCCCCCTCCTCTTCAGGGTGATACTTGACGTCGACCCTCCTTAGGTCAGGGTCTGAGGAACGAGGGACAGATGACACCCTGAAGAGTGCAGATTGATAGGGCTAAACCAGCGTCTATGTTGACAGAGCACCCGGTGGCACTGGGGACTCCTGTCTGTGTGCCTAGCTGGTCATTATCAGAGGTCGATGGCAGGCGAAGACCGCGAAGGCAGAAGGGTCGTCGGGACAGTGTGCGATGAACCATCCATCAGGTCTTCAGAGCCAGATGGCCCCGGCGTCTGAGGACCTGAAGAAGCACCAGGCCTTGACAGAGAGGCCAGAGTAGAAGACCAGAGGGTCGAAGGCTGACCTCTCTGAAAAGCAGGAAGAGGTGCTGCTGGTATGAGCCTGGTAGGAGCAGAGGCCTGGGCAGCAAAGGATGTCAGTGCAACCACAACAGACAGAGTGCCCCTGGAAAAGAGGAAGAACCCATCGGGGAATGGGAGTGCCACCTGGGGGAGCGGACCCGGTTGTGGACTTTTTTGTGACTCTTCCACGAGGACCTGTATAAGGCCTTCGAGCTCGATGCACCCACTGGCAATTGGGAAGGTGGGACCCCGGATGACCCCTGCCCAGAACTGGCTACCTGCTGTCCCATAAATAATTTCTTCTAAGTGTTTTTTTTCTTTTTACACATTTGGGTTGTAAGGTTGAATTTTTAGAAGAGATCACAGTCTGAAACTTCATGGTCAGGCGCAAGACAGCAGACGGAGGTTATGGTGATCTGAAGAAGCAATCTTCTTTCTGCAGCGGCAGCAACGGAAGAGAGAAGTCGAAGGAGTCACTCTCGACATTAACAAGGCAAAAAAAATCACTTTAGAAGAAGAAAAAAAAGAAGATTCCAAAAATAAAAACTATAGAAAAGTGCAGGCAAAAATGGCGCGAACTGCAATGCAGCTTCCGCAGAGACCCATGCGAGAGGAGTCAGTGGTGGGAAAGAACTGAGGAGGGAGCGGGGCCACTCGCGCCTTTATAGGGTTGATGATGTCAGCAGGTGACTTCAGTGTGGGCAGTCCCAGTTGTACTGCTAGAAAATCTACGTGGATCCTGCTTCAACAACGGTGAAGTTCCTACAGTGTGACCTGATGACCGAGAAACCCCCAAAGATGATCTAATAATTCTGAGGGCCAGCATGGCAGAGGCAGAGGCATAGGCACTCTTGTCCATAAGATCCAGCTTTTTGGACTCCTTATCTGGGGGAAGATGGCGGAGGTCTCTAGGACCCATCATGGGCAGCTTTTATCACCACTGACTCTGCCTGTGGTTGCCCTGCAAAAAAAAAAAAAGGGTTCCCTAAGGAGGTCTGGTACAATCTGTTTGCCTTTCTGGGCATAGCAAGGATCATATCTGGCCTGTACCAGGCAGCCATGGTGGCATCCTCTAATGCAGTCAGCAGAGGAGGAATAATCAGAGGAGGAGAATCTGGCAATTCCAACTATTGGCCAGATTTCCCTGGTAGTATCATGCTCCTCAGCATCCAATCCCATAGCTGTTTGTAGCTGCTTCATCACGGAGATGGAGAGGTTATCAGGGGGACCTCAGGGTATATTTGGTGGAGTCCTCGCCTTCTGAGGAAACAGAGGAGGTAGACCTGGAGGACTACTAGCCCCTCTTCCTCCTCATGTGGGAGGAGATCAGCATGGTACTTATCCTCATCAACTGGCTCTGAATAGGGCCAATACGGCCGGCCAACTGAGAGCGAAAGCAGGGCACGTTTGATGCGGAAGGTGCTGAAAAGCGAAGCTGGCCTAGCAGACCCAAGCACTGACGGACCCAGAGGAGAAGCAAGGCAGTGCATGAACTACCAAGAGGAGGAGAGCACTGCCTGGATGTCAGTGGTGATAGGCATTGCCGGAGCACCATGCAGCACTGATGGGGTGGGGGTGGGGCTGAATTCAAGTGACAGCAGTACTGCCTGAAGTGTTGACGAGAAGGGCTAGGGCCCCAGTGTCTACATGGGAGGCTGAATCCCCGGTTTTGACGAAATGGCCAAAGGTGATGACAGGGGCGGCAGAGATCCAGACATCGACAGTCTAGTGCCAGCTGAAGCAGGTCTGTCGGAACTCCCTGTCTGTTGCCCCTGAGCAAGAAGGGGTCTGAACCGGGCAGGGGTTGGAACATCGGCAGGGGTGTCAGTAGGCCAAATGTCGATGAGCCATCGCCGGCCAAAGAAGGACCGTCAGGAAGCACTGCCAGGGCTGATGCTGTGGAAGAGAGGGTGTGGGTGGCAGTGGGGGTCACCACCGAGGTGGCCACTGACCCAGCAGTGGCTGGAGCTCAAAAGGGCGACCAACACCTTGCCAGGGAGGATTTCTCCTTACTCCTGTCCCTCTCCCAGTGCTCATGTTTACCAGCCAATTTGTCCTGGGCCTCGGAGAAGTGGGAGCCCATGGACAGAGCCAGCAATGCGGAGGAGATTCTTGCCTGGAGCGCTTTCTCCATTCTGGTGACCTTTTGTTCCAGGAGGAAGGCCTCTAAGGCCTTCTAACGGCACCACCGGGTAGCCTGGTTGAATCTGCAGCAGACCTCGCAGGCCTTAACATCATGGTCCACCTGATACAGTGGACGCAGGTGTCATTGTCGTCTTTATTGTAGATCTTCTTACAACACCCGCATTATCTGATCAGTTCTCTGGGTCAGTCAGCATAAACTAATCCAAAAATCACTTTAAAAAATAAAGTGATTAATGAACTAGGAATAGAAATGAAAATTAAGACAGAAATAGAAGATATGGCGGTCATCTGAAGCGGTGATGTCTCCGTGGACTTAGATGTGTGATGGTCGACAGCAGGAAAAAAACGCAGGAGGGTTCGGGGCCGCCCATGCTTATATGGGAAGGATGTCATCAGCTGACGTTGTGGCGGCGGCCCCAGTAGACTACTAGTGAAAAAGTTTCCATGTGGTCCTAGTGCCTGGCGGCTGTAGTCCATAGGTGTGGCCTGATGCAAGAGATATCCTCGATGAAGACACAGGTCTTACTGTACAAAATTATGGACTGCAATGTAGCATGACAAAAAACACTGAGGCGATCAGCTGGTGGCAACCCAGCGCTTCACCACTAAATAGTGAGGTTTCATCAAATAAGTGTTACCAGCACACTGTGAATACTCCTTATATCCATAGGGCCAGGCCACTGCATGAGAACTTTGTGCCTTCTATGCAGCTGCATAGACCATTTGGCCAAGGCAGTCCCATGTCTTGGACTTCTTTTCCAGTAGCTTGTCGGACTCACCCTGCACCTTCAACTTGCGGAATACCACAGCTGCCACCAACCCCTCCAGTGGTAAATGTTCCAAAAAATCCACTATGGGGACTGCATACCTGCGGTCCATATGATGTGATGTGACATGGCCTGGCTGCTAACTAGCACCAGGCCTAGGATGGCAGGGTCAATAATGGAACACTATCCCCCAAACAGGAATCCTTGTAGAGAAATGTCAGTCAGTGGGTAAGTCTCCTTCTTCTGGACCTCTCCAATGAAGTGTCCAGAGCAATGGACAACTGTGGAGGATTGGTTCTCGGGGGGCACCTGGCACAGAGTCAATGGGATGGACAAATATTTGAATCAGAGTTGGGACTGAGGAATATTGACTGACAAGAGGGTGTTTTGACCCTCTTACAGGGCAACCACCACTGTCAGGAGATAAGAAAGCCCGTGATTCAGGCTTAAGAGTCATTGATTGGTGCACCCTGCCAGCTGTCAATCCTGGGAACCCCCAAGAGACTGTATCATGGTTGGCAAATGTCAAATGGGGAGCCATGGGACACATGACCGAGCTGTAACCTGAAGAAGCACTCAAGGCCAAGGCAGGTCTATTTCAGCAGTAGTTAACCTAAACACTGGGCAAATGTCATAAGCACACTGCTACCAGACTGGTCTCTAATCTGTGATGGGCTTGATGTTGGTGGAGGAAGACTGACAATGAAGAGAAAAACTTGATGTCAACCACAGGTAATGATGTAGAGAGAGAGTGAGAATCCCCAATTGAGTGATGCAGGGATGAACAAGAGGCAGTACTGGGGCAGGGACAATTAGTGGCAGCTAAACTGGTAGGGGCCTAACTGGGAGATCTCTCGAGCCCGATTCACCCTGCCTGGGTTGTGTAAAGGTCACCACGGAGGTCCAAGAGAGACAGAGGAATATACCTCAACAGACTTATCTCCTCTTTTGGGTTGACCACCACATCAACTGGCATTGACTTAGTTGGCTGCCCCCACAGAAACACTACGGGCAGCACAACCTCCCTTGAGGACAACAGACCATGTGAATCCTTTTTCAGAACAGAGCATGACTGGTTCCTCGATCCCACAATTTGTGTTTTCATCAACAAGACACAATGTTAAACTTTGAAGTTGCAGAAAGACAGAAGGAAGTTTTTGAGTCCTTCACCTTTACGTGGGTTGGTAGATCCAGCACAAACTCCTTCCTGCCACCGAAAGAAGGCCCAGTACTGGAACATTCTTGACAGCCCTTCCCCATTTTGGGCCTGTAACTGTCACCAAATTCATAGCTGTGAATAGCACATGCACTTTGGTTGGTCTGCTCCGGATCACTCACAGCCAGCACTCCTTGAGAGCCGATGGGTGCATACCAGACACCCCTGATGCACTGTGCCATGTTGTGGTCCAGAGCAAACAATATAGGAAGGTGTTATGTAAATGAGTATATCGGGTAACTGTACAAAATGCACCTATCGAATACCAGCTTCTTCCATTTTGTAGCAAATCACAGAAAGCCAACAGCGAGGGTAGAGAACTGGGTCAAAAACTGAAGCAAAACTTGAAACAAATGCTGCAAAGCCTGAAAACTAGCAGAATCCAAATCCACTACCAGGAGCTGTAATGGGGAGGGAACTGTTCCTTTCAGTGGAGGGAAAGACCTGAGTGCAAGAGGGTGGAACCGGAAGACCACACTGTTGGGTGATAAAAGCAGCCAAGCTTGAAGACTGTTAAAGTGACTGAGCATGCCCAGTGGGAGACTGCCCAAGTGTGGATAGTGAACTGAATCTGGGTAGTTAGAAAATGTTTTTCTTCTTTCTCAACAGGACAGCGGCAGTTTGGGTTCTTAAGCCAATATCCATAGCAGTCATAGTAATGGTTTAAATTTGTCTAACTTCTGATCAGTTAAAAGGTGCTCTCTGCCAACATACTGACTCGAGACTCAAAATGTAGATAAAGGTGCATGCACATACCGTTAAGAGGTACTCCACTGCCCTGTCAGGGTTGTTAAAGCTGGCTCTTAGTGCTGCCACTACCTGTTCCCGTTCATAACCCATTGACATGATCTCAGTCACCATGTTTTCATATGACTGGCCCGTCACTGAAATAGATGAAACAAGCAAGGTGAAAGCACAAAATCAGGTTTGCCATTCAGCCTTATTTAAAAATCTGGTTTCCCCTCTTCCCCCTGCTCTTACAATATACCCCCTTGTTTGCTTTGCTTGGCCCATTCCTCTAACCTTTCTTTCAATCACCACTTACCATATATCACTCCCATCCCATAATCCACTGTTTCTACCTCTCTCCTGCCATGCCTCCCACTCACTCACATCTATTTGTGCCTTTATTCCTCAACCAGCTTATAATCTACCACTTCCTGCACTGTATTCCTTTTCCATCATTATCCCATTTTCTCTCATGTCTCATCAATCTCATTGCTTCCTTTCTAAACCTCTTTGTACATGCAGGACTTACCTCTCTTCACCCTTCCATTTCCACTCTAATGAACAATCCCTCTTGAAATGTCAGCTTTGCATTTTCTATTTAGATAGTCTCCATGCAAATCAACCTTGGGCCACCTCTGGGTCATCTTGAGTTGTGTCTACCGCCAGTAGGGGTGTGTAAAATAAATAAATAAATTCCGCCTACAGAATTTCCATCAAAATCAGACTTCTGCTTCCACGAAAGTTCGGAAATCATTTCACCAACGTTTGTGGAAATTCCACCTTAAAATGGCGGAATAAATGTACCGACTGCGGGTTAATGTATTAAACTGTGGCAAAAAAAATCTAAAGAACTGATTACTGTCAGTGGTCAGTTCTGAAGCCCCCAGGTAGCAATGCATTAACAGTACCCCCTCAACTACGCCGATCAGGTCCTATGTAATAAAAACACACCCTCTGCTCTCTCGGTGGTCTTTGGTGCCCCCGTCGATCGTGGGACCCATGTTAAATAAATAAAAAGAAACCATGCCCTGGTGGCTAGTGGTCCCCCACCCGCTGACCATGGCCCTCCAGTGTTATAATTCCTGGTGTCTAGCAGACCTCCTTCTTATCCACGATCCTCTCCTCAATAAAAAGAAAAGTCAGCCTCCTTCCAATTTATTCCCTGGTGTTTAGTGGACCCCCATGCCCTAACCCCAAAGTTAGTCTGCAACCTCCCTCCTCTCCCCCACCCCAACCCTGACCCACAGCGGGCCATCAGTGCAGCCCTCTTCTCTCCCTCCATGGCCAGTAGCCCACTGAGCTGTCAATGAATGAGCGCATGCTAGTGCCATGCTCAGTGAGCCGCCACTTGTGGAGGAGAGAGGAGAGCAGTGCCGCTGGCCCGCTCAGGGTGGGGTGCTGGCAGAATAACTTTCGGGGCTGGGGGGTCCACTAGACACCAGGAAATAAACTGGAAGGAGGCGATAGACTGCCTTTTCTTTCTTTATTAAGGGAAGGGACTGTGGACAGGAAGGGGGGTCTGCTAGACACCAGGGAATTGTAACTTGGGGGGAAGCCATGTTCATGGTGGGAGACTATTAGCCGATTGGGGCGTGATTTCTGATTTTTTTTTTTTTAATTAAACATGCTGTGACTCATGATCACGTATGGGGGTGGGCTAGCTAACAGCCACCAGGAGCTGAGTGTTTTTTATTTAACACTGACCTGCGATCGGCAGGGGTGGGGTGGGACCACCAGCCACCAAGGCACTGTTTTTATTTAAAATGGGACTCTAATCGGCAGGTGAGGTTGGGACCACTAGCTACTAGGATTTTTTTTCTTTACTTTGGTCCTGCAATCGCACGTAAGAGGGTGCTAGACACCAGGGTGTTTTCTGGGACAGGGCCAGTTATCAGCAGGGGCTGTATTAGAAATAATACACTAAACTGGGGATAGAATAAATTCCGCAGTTTAGATGTATTATTCTGCAATTCACCAAAAAGTCTGTGGGACTGGGCAAACATCCGCTTCAGATCCAAATTTTGCCAATGGTGGAACTCAAAAAGTATCCGAAATTTTGTAGAAATTCACAACAACTTTAGCCCATGGCTGAACAGCAGGGAAACTCTGGTGTCTGGGAGTAGTGTTGGGGGGGTAGGGGGTAGGGTGTTGCCTGGCATACTTATGCCCCTACCAGCTGATTACTTTGTAGGCAAGATTGTGAAGACAGACCCTCACTAGAGCTCTGTGGGATAATGACGACTCATAACAGAGTGCCACTACCACCCTTTTTCTTCATTTACACAGTATGGACAGGGCTGTTAAGAGTACCTATTGCCCCCCCCGCTAATATTAATTCCCCTGGGTGGGAGTGATCATTGCACAGTGTGGTTCTGGTTGGATATCTCAAAAGAGAGGATTTTATGAAAAGCATAAGGTGTGGCTGGTTGGTGAATACATTTCGTTGTTCTTGCATTGTTGGTTCCGTAGCACCCGCCTCTAACATTAACCACGATGACTTGCATATAAATAAAAGGATACCCACCTTACCTACTCTTCTCTTTCTGGTTGGATATGGGCAGGGAATACATCCCAACTAAGACCAATATCTTGGATTTTTGGAAGTTGAATTCCAGGAAGCTGGCTGAGGTGCTAAGGAGACACCTGGTTGGTATCAGAGCAGATATGGGGTGGACCAAAGGTGGTCCATCATTAAGGAGGGAATAATGGTTGCCTCAAAAAGTGCGTTAGGCTCAGGGGAAGAACTCAAGGGCCAAAGCACCCAGCTGGTTTAGTCTGGGGGTCATCCAGGCTGTAAGGGAAAAGATATTAGCCTACAGGAAATTCAGGAGGACCAAGAGTAAGGTGGATAGGGAGAATTACCCAAGGTTGGCTAGTGTGGCAGGTCAGGAAGTCCGACGGGCTAAGGCACAGAAGGAACTGCAGATCGATAAAAACATAGAAATGAGGGAATTACGTAGTGGGACATGGCCTTTTTTTGACATATAAATGAGAAAAGGGACAACAAGAACAGTACTGTTAGGCTTAGGAAAGTGAAGTGGGTGGAAGAGAAATACAGGTTACTCACCTGTAACAGGAGTTCTAGGAATGGTATATGTTGTTCATCCACACTTATTGGCAGGTTCCTTGCCGCTTTAAATCTTGCCGGAAGGTCTTCAAGCTGGCTCCTCCACCCACCCAGGTGGTAAAACTCTCAGCTCCGCCCCATGACGCCAGATCTAGCCCGCTGGAAACCAGGTTGTGCGTCGAAGCCGAGGAGGTCGGGTGGGTCGTGTGGATGAACAACATATACCTTTCCTAGAACTCCTGTTACAGATGAGTAAATAGAAACTGGAGAACTGAGGCCCCAAAACCAGCATCCCGGCGTGACTCAAGGTCGATGTGGTAGTGGGTAATAAAGGTATGTGCCGACTTCCAGGTAGCAGCCCTGCAGATATTCTGGATAGGGACATCCCTGGAAGCAGCTACTGATGCAATGGTATGGCGGGTAGAATGAGCTCTTATCCCTCTGGGAGGCTCCATGCCCACCAACCTATAGCAGAGCTCTATGCAGGAGGTGACCCACCTGCTTATCATCCGCTTGGCTGCAGGTCTGCCAGGTGTGGCTTCAGCGTAGGTGACAAACAGCTGGCGAACCTCTCCCCGAACTTCAGCCGTCCGCCCTTATAATAAGCGAGTGCCTGCCTAGGGTCCAGCATGAGCCTATATTCTCACTCCGGTGTGACTGGGGTAGAACACTGGCAGAGTCAACACCTGGTTAAGGTGAAACTCCACACCACCTTCGGAAGGAATTTCGGTGGGGCAGGACAACCTTGTCCTCTGGAAGACCACATAAGGAGACTCTATGGAAAGCCCTGAGCTTCTCCCATCCTTCTGGCTGACGTGATAGTCACCAAGAAGGCAGTCTTCACAACAGGTGGGAAATATCGCACCTGTGCATCGATTCAAATGGCTTGCCCATGAGCTTGGCCAATACCAGCAGTAGATCCCACAGAGGTGGAGGTTCTCACACGGAGAGAAATGTGGTCAAGGCCTTTGAAAAAGCACCCAACTACCTTCTCCTGTGCCACTGACTGCTTCCGCCCGCACCTCGCAAGTAGAGATGGTTGCCAGGTGCACATTCTTAAGGGTCGCCGACCCAAGCCCTTGTTGAGAAAGGGACCACAGGTAGTCCAGAATGCTAGCCAAGGACAGGCGGAAGGGTCCAAGTCCTTCCCCGACACCAAATGGAGAATCTCTTCCACTTAAAGGCATAGCATTTCCTGGTTGACTCCTCACGGACGCCCAACGACGTTGAGGACCTCTGGCCGGAAAGACCCAAGGCCTGGAACTCTAGCCGCCAGGAACCAGGCTGTCAGGTGCAGGGAATGAAGGTCTGAATGGAATACCTTCCCCTGGTTGACCGAGATCAGGTCCGGGCGGGCTGGAAGCCGCCTCGGGAGCCTGGAGCTGAGACTGAGGAGATCTGGATACCAGAACTGGTGGGGCCAGTCTGGGGCTACCAGAATCACCTGCGCCCTGTCCCTCCTCGCCTTGAGAAGCACCTTGTGGATCAAGGGAAATGGGGGAAAGGCATAGAAGAGGCCCGGGGTCCACGGCCTCGAGAAGGCATCCCCCTGCAGCGAGCCCTGCTGAGGGGGCGGGCATGAAACAGTCTCAGCTTAGCATTCTCCCTGGAGGCGAACAGGTCCACCTGAGGCGTGCCCCAGTGGGAGAACAGATCTTGTACTACCTCCGCAGGAGAGACCACTGTGAGAAGCAGCCCCTATCCAACTTAGGGCATTGGCCAGGGTGTTGGAGGCCCTGCCACGGAATGTCTAGGAGATCTGCCTCCAGGCTGCACACGAGGGACCATATGCGGAGAGCTTCCTTGCATAACAGCATGGAGCGCGTCTCGCCCTGGCGGTTCAGACAGTACATGGTCGTGGTGTTGTCCATCTGGACCTGAACCACTTGACCCCGTAGAAATGGAGCGAAGGCGTTGAGAGCTAGACGGACCGCTCGGAGCTCCAGCAGGTTGATATGGCATCGGGACTCCCGAGGAGACCAGAGGCCGTGCGCTGTGCTCCCCCAGATGGGCACCCCAACCCAGAGATGCATCGGTCAATAGAGAGACCGTTGGCTCGAGGCGGACGACAGGATGCCCTCCTGCAGATGTGCTGGAACGATCCACCATTGGAGAGCATTCCACATCTCCTGGGTCACTGTCATGGGCTGGTCCAATGGATCGCAGCGTTGTGACCACTGGCTGGCCAGTCCCCATTGAAGGGGACGCATGTACCAACAGGCCCAACGGACCACACTGGTGCAGGCCGCCATGAGGCCCAGGAAGTCCCGGGCAGGGCGCGAATTGCCCAACCAGAAATGACTGGGTAAAGGAGGAAAGAACCTCGGCCCTGTCTGCTGGGAGCCGAGCTCTGGCTCGAAGAGAGTCAAGCTCTGCCCCGATGAAGAGTATCACCTGCTTCAGCACGAGTTCCGACTTGGCCTCGTTGATGAGGAGGCCAATCTGAGAGCAAACCTGGAGGCCAGATCTCTGACGCCTCCGCCTCCGCTCTGAGGCGCTGCAATCAGGCAGTTGTCCAGGTAGGGTACACCCGGACCCTTCGGCGCCGCAGGAATGCAGTCACCACTGCCATGCATTTGGTGAAGACCCTGGGAGCTTGGGAGAGGCCGAAGGGCATGGCCCGGAACTCATAAAGGGATCCCTCTGCTCTGAAGTGGAGGAATATTTGATGAGACGGACGGATCGGGACGTGAAAGAACGCGTCCTGGAAGTCCAGGGAACAGAACCACATGCCTCGTTCCATGGATGGGATTATCTGAGCCAGAGTGTCCATCCTGAAGGTTCGAGACCTTAGGAACCTGTTCAGGTTGTGCAGGTCGAGAATGGGACGCCAGCCCCCCGTCCGTTTTGGGACCAGGAAATACCTGGACACAAACCCCGGGTCTGGAGGAGGATCCACCACCTTCCTGATCACCTCTTTTTCGAGGAGCAGGGCAATATGCGACTCGGGGGCCGACAGCGAGGCTCGCGGACCCTGTGGCCAAGGCGGCGGCTCGAAAGAGAGGAGCCTGCTCGAACTCCAGAGGCAGGCCTTTTCCTACCACCTCCAACACCCAGCGGTCCGTGGTGATAGCGGACCAGGTGGAAAGGAAGTGGCGGAGCCGTCCCCCCACGGGGGGAACCCAGGGGGGAGTGACGAGGCTATGGGCAGCACCCCTCAGCCCATCACTGGGCAGGCTTGGAGGAGGAACCGGCCGAGGGACCTCCTGGGCCTTTACTTCCTTGCTTCCTGTTGGAGGAAGCCGCCGGCTTGGGTGTGGGACGCCAAGCGCGAGCCTGCTGGCCCTGTTGCTGGTGCTGCTGGGCCAGTCGAGATGCAGGGCCCGAAGGAAGAAAGGACTTCTGCTGTTACGCGGCCTTGTCCCTCTGGGCGGAGGTGACAGAGTCCAGGGGGCACTGACTCTCGATCCGCTGGAGGTGTCCCTCCACCCAGGGCCGAATATTTCAGTCCCAAGAAGGGACATCCGCCAACTTGTGCTGGATATCCGCGTGAAGGTGGATATCCTCAGCCATGCCCTCGCGGCGCGCATGGCCAGAGCGGCCGCTACTGACCTGGCACAGGAATCACCTATGTCCAGAACAGTCTGAAGCTGCTGCTTCGCCACCGCCCTACCCTGGTCCCACACCTGGCGGACCGTGGTCTGCAGGTCGGTCGGGAGATGAGGGACAACCTCATCCAGGGAGCCCAAGAGGGCGTGGGAGAAGTGTGCCATCAGAACGGCCGAGCTGGCCTGTCGGAGGCTGAGGGAGGACGCAGCGTACACCTTGAGCCCGGCAAAGTCCAGCTTTTTGGACTCTTTGTCGGGGGGCTTATCCACATCCCGAGCGTTACCGGAACGCCGGAAAATGCTGTCGGTGACTAACCCCTCGGCAGAGGGGTGCTCCGAGAAACCGGGCAAAGAACTGGTAGGGACCGCGATACTTCCTGGCCATCCTGGCCGAGGGCGAGGACAGGAAGCAGGCCGCTGCCAAAGCTCAAGGCTGGGCCGACAATGGCCTCAGCCACCGGAAAGGCTCCGTGGGGAATCCCCTCGGTCCAGTATCTCCGCCAGGGGATACTTGGCCTGTTTGGACAAGGGCTCGAGCTGCATCCCGGTGGACTCCGAGATGAGTCGAAACAGACCCAAGAAGGGCGATGGGCTATCGTCCAATGACTGGCCCCTGGAGGACTCCAGGTCGACCTGCCTGGAGAACAGGGAGGAGTCGTCGTCAGATTCCAAAAAGTCTGCGAAGAGCTGCCTCGGCCCTAAGCCACCCTCCACCTGCCAAGGACGGTCGGGAGTGAGGGTGACCGACAACCTGTGGGGCAGGCTGTGACCCGACTGAGAATCCTTGGTCGATGCCCCAGACTTCGGTTGTGGAGGCGGAGGTTCCACCACAATCGGTGGAGCAGCTGGTTTTGGCTGAGCAACTGGCCCTGGAACGGGCAACTCGACTGAGGCGAGTGGTTGCTTCGGTCGTTCGGGCGACAGCTACTTGATGGCCGAGGTCTGGGCTGGCGTCGGCTTAGACCCGGACAACAGCAACTGCTGCCACATAAGCTCCTCGTAGCGCCGACGTAATTTACGCCGAAGCCTCCCCTCATCCAAGGAAGAGGACGAGGAGGAACGGTGTCGCCGCTTACTTTGGTATCGAGACCAAGACTGCCGATGTCGGCGGGAACGGCTTGACCAAGATGAAGTCCGAGACCTCGGGGGGACCGAGGGCGGTCTGGGAAGGGCGGGGACACCTGCTCTTCCCTCGGCTCGGCACTCTTAACCAGGACTGCGGCCCGGGCGCCGCAGATCCTCGGTCTCCACCGGGGAACCAGTGAAGGTGGGTTGTCGGCTTCACCAGTCGACAGCCCGTCTTACGGATCGAGAAAAATCTCAACTGCGCCGACGGGAGTCTCGGCAGGCTGGCCTGACGGGACACAGAGAAGCCAGCGGCCTGAGCCGCAACCTCACCAAAGTCGACGGTCAGCTGGACGGGAAGGAGACTCTCCCGCCCCATGAACGCCAACGGTGGGACTTACCCTTCGACTCTTCTTCTGGGCCGAGAAGAATGTCCCGATGGCCCCTCTCCCTTCGTGGAAAGGGACTGACAAAGCTCCTTGAACGGAGCCATATACGAGGAACTCGAGGAGAGCGGGATAAATGCCACGGCCAAGGAGGAGGAAGATGTGGCCTGGGCCGCCTCCTCCTCGAGGGCGATCATCTGCTCGAGCTGCTCAGCCGAGCCAGCCGCTGCAGACACCGCCCAACGAGCCTCTTGATTTTACCGGTGAGTAACGCTCCTCGGGGCGCCCGAGCTTCAATCGGGCAGCACGATCATCCAGGACGCTGGTCGAGAAAGAGCGGCACAACTCGCAGGGCTCGCGGGTCGTGATTCAGGCCCAGACAGTAGACGTATGGAGTGCGGATCCGTCTCTGGACATTTTCTTGTCGCAAGGGCACTCCGAAAGCCGGGAATAGATTTGTCTATCGCAGGCCGCGAGGAAGATGAGAAGACCAGTTTAGAAAACTTGAAACCAATTTCGGGCGAACCGAAGCGTTAGGATCCAGTCTAAAACGCAGAGCGCTAAGGAGGGAACCTGAGCTTCCAAGCGGTAAGGAAGATCTGGCGTCATGGGGCGGAGCCGAGAGTTTTACCACCCGGGTGGGTGGGAGGAGCCAGCTTGAAGACCTTCCGGCAAGATTTAAAGCGGCAAGGAACCTGCCAATAAGTGTGGATTGGACATCATATCCATGTCCCTAGAACGAGGGAAATCAGAGTTACTAAATGAATCTTTCCGCTCCATCTTCACCAGGTAAAAGACAGACCAGTGCCTACAGGAAGAAAAAAAGAGGCGTTTGGGGGGTAGCATGGATGTAGTGATAGAGGATAGAGGAGGGAAGAGCTGCTAGCACAGAAGGTGGACAAATCACCAGGTCCAGATGGGTACAACCAAGAGAACTAAGGAAACTGGCAGAGGAGCTTGCAAGGCCACTGGAAGGCATATTCAACAGTTCACTAGAGTCAGGAGTGGTATCGCAGGACTGGAGAATGGCAATGTGGTACCCTACAGAAGAGCTAATTTCAGGGATGAGCCCAGGAATTACAGGCCAGTCATCAGACCTCAATTATGTGCAAGCTCATAGGATCATACATAAGGGAAAGTTGAGAGAGTATCTTAGAGGAGCATGGTCTTCGGATGTGAGGCAGCATGGGTTTATTTGGGGGGTGGAATTGTGTCACATTTAATCAGATCAGCTTCATTGACTGGGTCAAGAAGACAGCAGGAAGGACCAAGCAACAGAAATACTCTATCTGGATTTCACCAAGGCCTTTAATTATGTTACCCTACAAGAGGTTGATCAGGAAGTTGGCGGATTTCAGGGTTGGAGAAGATGACCAGATGCGAAAAACTGGCTGAGGGACAGAACCCAGAGGGTGGTAGGGCAGTTATCTAGCAGTAGAGAGGTCACCAGTGTGGTCCCACAGGGTTTGGTGCTAGGACTGTTCAACATCTTCAGTGACATTGGGGATGATAGTAAGGGTAAATGGGTCTATTCACAGATGACACCAAGTTCTGTGAAAAGGTGGACTCAGCAGGGATACAGGACCTACAGGACAATCTGAAAAAGCCTGAGAGGTAGTCCAGGATCTGGCAGTTAGGCTTCAATGGCGAGAACTGCAAAGTTATATACATTGGAGCCAAGAATCTCAGGACAGAGTACTACCTGGGAGGGGTCAGGGAATCTGCAACAGAGGATGACAACTTGGGAGTAACGATCACTAGTGACCTAAAACATATTGTGCAGTGCAAGAGGGCAGCGGCAAGGGCAAACAAGATGCTAGGATACATAGCTAGGGAGATTAGCAGTAGGGAAAGAGGTCATTCATACTGCCCTTTGTACAGGTCACTGGTAAAGCCACACCTGCAATATGAAGTTCAGTACTGGTGTCCATGCCCACATCTCAAAAAGGACATTAGACTACTGGAAACGGTCCAGAGGAGGGCTACAAAGATAATGAATCATCATGGTAAGGCATACGAGGAGAGGTTGGGCGCAACATGTACCCCCTGGAGGACAGGAGGGAGAGGTGGGGGCATGACTGAGACCTTTAAGTACTTGAAAGGGATAAACAGGGTGGATAAGGAGGGTCTCTTTATGCTGAGTAGAAACCATAACATGAGAGGACATAGCCCTAAGCTGGCGGTGGGTCATCTGAAGGGAGGTCAGAAAGAAGTTCTTCACGGAGAGGGTGGTGGTCAGCTGGAATGTGCTGCCTGAAGAGGTGGTATCTTAAGACAATGGGGGGCCTCACTAGACACTGGGACAGACATAGGGGGAAGGTAAGGGTTAAGGGTGGGGAGAATGGAAGGATGGGGGCTGGGTCTGTAGTTCAAGCTGTGGACCCGCAATATGAGCAGACTAAATAGACCAAATGACCACCTTCTGCTGGCTTCTTTTTATGTTCCTATGTACATTCTGACAGTTAGGGTCAGTTCAGCTGCATCATTTCGGGTTTCAGAACACCTAAAATTCTGGACCCAATAATCTCCAGGACCCAAAGAAACGCTGCAGGGAAGGCCTTCGGCTTTGTCAGCCCTACCCACTAGAATTCCCTCCACACCCACATCCAAGGCACTGCAGCCTCCTCTAACTGTGGTCTACTGGTATAAACAGCTGGTTCCTAAACAAAGGGCACAAGCCCAAGCCATGCTGCATTAGATAATCTCAGCTATACTCTATAATAATCATGTTGTAATTTTAAATTATCAAACACTGAACCATTGTGTAACTTTCTTGTGAAAATGTGCATCTGTGGTCTCATGCCACTAATTCCAGGACTTCAATGTAAATAAGCCTTGGATCAATGAGTCTTTTCAGACAAATAAAATGAAATCCTGTGCCAATGCAACTTGTTGCGTTAGTAGAAAAGGGAAGTGAGTCAATGCTGGGCAGCCAGGCCACCTGATCAACCTGCCCGTTAGTCCCAGTGTGGGATTATTAGGCTCCAGCATAAACCCTTATTATCCCAACTAGCAATATGATGGTCTGGCACCATGTAAGATCCTTGTTGATTTGTAACATAAAACTAGAGCAGACTGTCTCCAACGATAACTCCCTGTCCATTCTCTCTCTCTCCACTTCCTCATACAGAAAGTGTCAAGTGAGAGCAGTTCTGGGAGGGCATGGGGGCAGAAGACACCCTTCTATCAAGGCTCTGTGCAGCACTGCAGATGTGAGATAGAGACGTTAAAGAAACTTTTTTAAGAAGCATAGTCCTTGTTACATCCACATTTTCGAAGGGTACATCTTTGAATCCTGCACACCCAATAAATAAAGTGACTGCTCTTTTGATTATGAAATTATAACTATGGTCACAAAAATGGAAGCAGGGTCATCCATAATAAAAACAAAACAAAAAAAATTATGAAAGACACTCATGAGAGAGGGTGGACCTAGCATCATGTCAGACTATTTTGTGGCCATCACCATCAACGGAACCAGCTGACTAGTCACTTCGATAACCAAATCCAATAATTCTGGATAACAGTAATCAACAGGATTTCGGAAAACTGGTCAAATTCTGTCTTCTAGTCAGTCATCCTTTATGGTCCAACACATCTGCATATGTAACCTCTGTGCCAATGATCATCTTGAGATGATAAAAGGAGATGGAGTCATTTTGGTGGGAGAGTGCTCTAGGAAGACTCAAGAGTGTGCAGGCAGAAGTGTTTGCACTGCATATGCCTGGCAATCTCTCTCCCTCCGTCCCCCAAGCCTGCAGAGATTTCCACAGTAAGAAGTTGAGCCCTAGCAGCTCTGGCACACAAGTAACAGAGGCCAGTAAACTCCCCCCCTCCCGAGCATTATGGTGTGAGTCACCCAGCTGTGAGCACCTTTCTGCAGCACCCCTTGTAAGGGAAACAGAGTGATGGTATCTGGAGTTGTGATGAGTCTAAAGGGACGAAACATGGTACAGGGTTGAGGTGTGGGTTCCCTCTTAGGCATCCTCAGGGACTGAAATGTGACCAATACAAGTCACAAGCTGCATGGACGGAGCACTCTAGAACTTAGGGTCACTTGTCCCCACAAAGAGGGCTCCTCCCAAGTGAAGTCCAGTGGTCTCTGCCAGGTTAATATCTCCTCATGTGCTAATAAAACTTAATGTTAACAGCCAGTGAAGTTGTGTTATAATCCAGAGGACTAAGTGCTACGAAAAAAGTGTAACATCAAAATTAAAATTGCTTACAAATTAACTTAAGTCCTTCTCTGGTGTCCTGTACTGCCAATAATATTAATGCATCAGCTGTGACTGCTCCCAGGACAGGAGCAGCATACACCTTTAGCAAAATCAAATAAACTCTGTACTGCTTGATTAAAATGCCTATGAGCTGACAATTATTTTGTTTTGTAAATTAAGTTTTATTGCCAACATAAAGATACATACACAATGCATCATGTAATTTAAAAGTGAATTTTGAAAGGAGAACTGCAATATTGCTGGCCTGTCTTTTCTGTTAATGCTGTCTTTCAAACACTGGTTCACATTCTTTACAGGCCTTTTAAGTAAATTCTGTGGGTTTTTCTGACTTGCACTCTGGTGTTAAAGACCATTTTCCAACTGGATGCTGGAGTTTATGCCCACGCTAAGTTCTTGCATTGCTGTCACAACTCATCTGTGTTCTTCTATGGAATTCTGTGGTTAACATGCATGACCTACATCTCCAAGTTCTAAACGCACTACTAGTGTGTAAATCAGAAATGCACAGTGAGTTTAGTAAATGATCAGTAACGCTGAAACAGAAGACCTGGAAGGCGTTCTTAAAAAATAAAACAGCTTCACAGGAAAAACGATTTACAGATTCAATGCATTTCTTCCTGAAGTTGTAGGTAATGGATTTAAACAGCCCCATCTCCACTTGTGCACAGTGGTCCCACCAGCACCCCCCCCCCCATGGTAGAGGGCCCCAGAATACCTGACTGCCAGAGGGTTAGTTACATATATAACAAAATACAAAATGGAGCTTACCAAGTGCACTTGTAGCATCATCAAATATGTTGCCCCTTACAGTATTGCTTGACGTACTGCAACACAACACAAAAAGAAACACTGTAGTACAAATTAAGCTAAAACACAAATAAAAAAAGCAGTGATCTGAAAAGTCAATCCAAGTTTTGCAATATGTTCATAATGTAAACAAGGAAGAAATGTCATTACTTCCCCGGCACTTGCGCTTGTTTATTTTTATCCAACAGTAATATGGAATGGTAGCTTAATTTATTTGAATTGCTGCCTTGTAAGACTGGCAGACATCTTATTGTGTGGGCTTAACACACTTTGACTTGACAAGCTAAGGGACTCTCAGGATGGGAGGGTAGTTTCCAACCCAAGAGTGCCTATTCATATTTCAAGCCCTCCATTAATAACATGATCAGTTTTCTGCAGCAGCTCTGAGATTGTCAGACCAACGGGCCAAATGGGCACAATATTCTAAAATCAATCTGTTTACACTTTTATATACTCTGGGCAGGATATTCAAAGGGCAGTAATGCGCCCCAGTGCGATACTGAAAGGGGGGACTTGCGCAGCAAGTCCTGATGCAATAGGCGCAATGTCAATGTATGTGGTGCAATGTAGTACGTTTATGCATATGCGCACATCCTGATATTCAGCCCGAGATGTGAAGCGATATCCTGGCACAACCCCAAGCTGAGCCAGAAAATAAAGGCTCAAACCAGGCCACCCACAGGTGAGCTGCTGTATTGCAGTGGCAAAACAGCACCCGCCAGCCATGGGTGGCCACCCACCCAGCAGGGACACGGCCCTCATAAGCACCTTACTCTCTCTCGGTGGCTTCAGTGCCCCCAACCAGTATGTCTGATCATGGGCATTTATAATATCTAGAATATTCTGGTAGTTCTGTGGTCCTCTTCCGGATAAGCCCGCTGCAGTATTAGTAGGAAATCATTAGCTGGCAGTACCTTCACCCACCAATGACCCTTGACCCAGCCCCCCATCGGTGGACTGCTACCCACTCACATCTCTCCGGCCACCCACCGAAGCGGCAGCCATTACAGTGTGATCTGTAAGTTCATTGGTGCTCAGTTGGACTATCGTCTAGACCATACATTAATATTACAGGCACAAATATGTGAATGAATTCATTCACATATTTGTGCCTATAGTTGTGAGTATGGCCTGCAAGCCCACTGGCCGACACTGTGCATCAATAGGCTTACAGATCATACTGTAAGCGGTTATTCGGTGGGCGGGGTGCAGCCACCCGCTGATGACGGGGCAGGGGCTAGGTGGCCAGGGTCCTCTGCGGGCGGAAGGGGGTTCCACTGGACCACCAGGTATTGACTTCCACTATTAATGCCCATGATCAGGCATACAGTAGGGTGGGAGGGGGACCACTAGACCACCAGGATATTGCAGATACATATAAATGCCTGCGATTGAGCATACGGTAAGGAGGGGGACCACTAGACCACCAGGATATTTTACAAATGCCCGCAATCGGGCATGGGGGGTGGCCACTAGACTACCAGGTATTTTACAGCTGCTATGCAGGGCTCAAGGTGCATTCTGAAAGGCTGCTTTGCACAAGGCATGCAAATGGGACCATAATGACATGCAAATGGCCCCATTTGCATGTCCACTTCTGAATATCGTGGGTGATGCGCAGGCGCACCTACATTTGCGCTGGAGCATTCCCGGTGCTCCCTGTCTGGGGAATGTGCCGGTGCACTGTACATGTGTCAGGCGCATTCTGTGCCATATTCAATGGAGATGCGCCTTGGCACATCTCCTTTGAATATCACCCTGTCCTGGCCCCCATGCATCTCGGTTGCGCTGCGCCCCATCTTGCGCCACAGCCCGGAGCAGTCTGAATATCTTGCCTTCAGTCAACGCCACACAAACAGGTCTATCTCTTTATTACATTGGAAGCAAGTCCTTCTGTTAGCTTTAGCTTAAAAATAGATAAAGGCAGAAAAATCCTGCAGTCTGATAGGTCAGCCTGATTTGGGATTGTTTACTCACTGGTAAATCCTGCAATGACAAACAGCAAAAATAAAGTACAGCTACATAAGAACTTATCGTAACAGCAGATCTTCAAGAGGAGCTCTTGCAGCAGGTTGCACCATAAGGACTGAAGCGGTCAGGTGCCAGGACCCCACAGAAAACTTTTTTTTTTTTCAAATCAAAGTTTATTGCTTTTTAGAACAAAAGGAACAGATCCAGTTATAATAAGCTGAGTTGTGAATAAAACCAGAGACAGTACTTCACTGCATACACTGGATGTCCCCCAGGCCTAATCCCCACCCCCATACTAAAAGTCCCCTCCCATTCAGCACAGCTCAAATTTATTAGGTGAATTATCAAACTCTAACTTTGACAGTAGCATGCAATATACTAAACGGTAAGCAGCACGTGAAAAGGTTCCCAGATTTTCTTATATTTATTCATTCTGTTACTAAGACTTGCCACCATTTTTTCCATCCTGAGATTGGCTAGCAATTCTTTAAGCCATTCCGAACACGAAATATCTCCATCATCTTTCCAATGACGGAGAATCACCTTTTTAACTGATAGGGAGATCAATGCTATATAATATCGCCTACCATTTACTGGAATCAGGGTATAGTCACCTAGAAGGCATACCTCAGGAGTGAAAATATCCGAAAGGCACAACAAGGAATCCATCTTTCATTGGATGTCCTTCCAGAGAGTAGAGACCTTAGGACATTCCCAGAATATGTGAAACAATGACCCTTCTGCCTGCTGACAACGGGAGCAAGTGGGTGCATCAATAAGCCCATACTTATATAATTTTTTGGAGGTATAGTATATTATGTAAAATGTAAAACTGTGGAAGCCGTAATCTATCCTGAGTAATATATTTATGGCAGTTCGACCACAAAGTTGTCCAATTTATCTCCAGATCAGGAAAACATGAAGCCCAGTGTATCTCAGGTGCAAAACTAGTCGGATACTTATAATTATATAGAATTTTATACATATTGGACACAGAATGGGCCATACCAAACGAAGGTGAGAGTTCATCCAGGAAAGTTTTCATACTTTTTTGGGGCAGGTTCGACCCAAAGACCTTCATTATTAGATGTTCTAACTGGTAAACTTTAAACACAAGTTTACCAGGAATGTTAAAATTATTTAGTATTTCAATAATTGAGAACCATGAACTGTCCAAGGTAACGAGCTGAAAGAGCTTAGCACCTTCCAATTGAGGAAGCCACCTACGCGTGATTGGCTTATTATCTATTTTTAAATTTGGGTTACCCCAATAGGTTGAGCTAAGTCTAAGGTGTGATTATATTTCATAAAAGGCATATCTGGGAGTGCACTCTGACTGATGTCGCGATGGGGTTGATTTCAAGATTAAAAGAAGGCACCCGCCTGATATGAAACAGCGACGCTGTGCAGAGACCGCTTTAATCAGAGACAGCTTGATTTTGAGCCAGACAGGAATAAAGGCCGTGGGATTAACTTCTCTCGTCTGTTTCACCCATCTCATGTATTTAACCATGTGACTCGCCCAACAGTAAAAAGTCAAATGTGGAAGACGGAGACCCCCTTTGTCCTTAGGCGCCGCTAACTTATAGAATGCAATCCCAGGTTGTCTATTAGCCCAAATAAATTTTATAATCAGGCCGTTGATTTTACGGAACCAGGCTAAAGGCATCCAGCTATTAAGCAAGTACAAAGGGTAAACAAATCCTAGGGAAAACATTCATTTTAATTAAGTTCACTCGGCCCCAAAGTGAGATGGATAGTTTGGCCCACCTGTCAAGGTCTGCACCTATAATGTTTACTAGGGCATCCAAATTCAACTTTTGAAGTGAGGCTGGGTTCCTGGTAATTTGAATGCTCAAGTATTTTAAAGATTTCGGCACCCAGGACATACCTGTCTCTATAATATTTGATTTAAGCACTTTATAGTTAAGCAGGAAAACAAGGGATTTTTCAATGTTTAATTTGTAATTTGAGAAATTGGCAAATTCTTCTATGATGGGTAACATGGCAGGTACTAACTTAACGGTACGATAACTGTAACAATAGGTCATCGGCATATGCCGATAATTTAACCTTGTATCCCTAAATAGTAATTCCTTGAATCATCGGGGACGTTTTAAGTCGGCAAATAAGGGGCTCTAAATATAAATTAAAAAGTAAAGGGGATAGTGGGCAGCCTTGTCTGGTTCCTGAGTGTGGCATAAATCTTTCGGATATGACCCATTAGCCATCACTGAGCAGGGTATTATACAGAGCTTTAACCCACTTTTGAAAAGCAAAAGGGAACTTATAACATTAAGGGCCCTAAATAAAAAATTCAGTCTACCTAGGACTTCTCAGCATCCAGAGAAACCAAAACAGTTGGAAATGAGGCATCCCTGGATGCCGAAAGGATGTGCGACAGGGTTCGGAAATGGTCCATCGAAGAGCGCCCTTTCACGAATCCCACCTGTTCGGGTCCAATGAGATAGGGCAGCACTGATGCAACACGATCCGCTAACATTTTAGCTAATATCTTGATGTCCTGATTCATCAGGGATATTGGGCGATAACTCGTGGGTAATTCTGGGTTCTTTCCCGGTTTCAATATGAGGACTATTAAGGCCTCCCATAAAGTGGGGTCCACAGGCGCACCCAATAAAATATATTGAAATAAAAGGACTAATAAAGGTAATAACTGTTCTTGGAAAACTTTATAAAAATTAGCCAAGAAACCATCTGGACCAGGTGATTTGTCTGAAGGTAAACTTTTAATAACCTTGAGAATTTCTTCAGATGATATAGGGATACTAGCAATTCTTGTTGAGGCTCAGAAAGCGAAGATAAACTGGCGCCCTAAATAACTGTCAAGGTTTGGTTCCGATAATTAATTTATCTTAGGATTGTATAAGTTTGTATAATACCGCTGGAATTCCAGGACTATATCCTCTGGAGATGTTTTTAGGATACCATCTAATTGGGAGCGAATTGACAGAATATATCTATTCGCTTCCAGTTGTTTAATCCGGAGTGCCAACAACCTTCCTGCTTTCTCTCCCTGATCTGAGTAATTTGCTTTAGCTTTGAGAATAGCAAATTCAGCTTTATCCCTTAATATTTCCAAATAGGCCTCATTTAATTTTACCAGCTCTTGCTGAAAGGATTCTGAGAAATTATGGGAAAGTAGTGATTCTTTTGAACGGATTTGTTCAAGAAGAGAAGTTAGCTCCCTTTCTTTTTCCTTTTTCGTAGCCATACTGATTAAAACTCCTCTAATGAAAGCTTGAAAAGCGCCCCATATTAAATCTGGTCTGGAGATGGATTGAAGGTTGGTATCTATAAAATGCTCTATATGTTTATTAATAGTTTTAACTATGTGGGGATCCTTTAACATTTGGTTATTAATCTTCCACGGGAGGATTTCTTGGGAAGAAATGAAAGGGCAAGCTGATATGTTACCAACGAATGATCAGAGGGTGGACCTGACTGTATAGAGGCTTCTGTTACTCCGGAGGAAGGGCTTGAGAAAGAAAGATATAATCAATACGTAGCTGTTTTATGTACTGGCGATAGAAAAGCTAATTCCTTCTCTGAGGGGTGTAATACCCTCCAAACATCACACAGAGCATAATGTTCTATAAATTCCTGGAGGGCCCTTTGAGCCAGAGAGCGGCCTCTCCTCAGAGGAGAAGAACGATCCATTAATGGATCCATAACAGTGTTTATATCACCCCTTATGATAAGCGGTAGGGGCAGAAATGGGTATAGGAGTTCAACTAACTGCGTGAAAAAAAATTGGGAGAATCTACATTAGGCCCATAAAGATTTCCCAGGAGAATCTCGGTGGCATATAAAACACAATGACTGAACAGAAATCGACCTTGCGGGTCCTTAAGCACCTGGTTAAGAATGAAAGGAATTTTCCTATTAATTAAAATCATAATACACCAGCCCTGTTGGAGGCAAACCCTGCAGAAAATACATGACTAATTTGCTGTCTTCTCATGCAATTTGCCTCTGAGTCAATAAATGTGATTCTTGTATTAATCTGGTGAAATGAACCCTAAACCCTATGGAAGGCTCCCTACCAGCCAATCTACAACAGACGTTGATGCAGGATGTTATCAACCTGACAATCATCTTCTATACTGGAAGGTTAATCACCTGGTTAAGGTGAAACTCCAATCCCACAGTCAGGAGGAATTTCGGGTGGGGACAAAGGACTACCTTGTCCTTGTTAGCTTAGGTATTTAGACTCCACCAAAAGTGCCTGGAGCCACCAGGAAAGTGTTTTTTTCACAACAGTGGGACATCTCACACCTGTGCATAGGCTCAAAAGCTTGCCCATGAGCACTGCCCGAATCAGCCACAGATCCCAAGGTGGTGGTGGTCTCACGATTGGTGGGTTCAAGTGGTCAAGGTCTTTAAGAAAGTACCCGACCTGGCTGGCCCAGTGGCATGGAGGGCTGAGGCACTGGGCACCTTACCTCCTGCCACACTGGTGACCCATGTTCAGTAATGGGCATGGGTTGCCGAAGGTAGGCCGGGGGGTGGGAGGGCTGGGTGAGGATCGAGCATCCAACTGGTAGCTCTCCTCTACCGGATCGGAGAGTTAAGCTCTCCTGACCCTTGACTACCACCGACCATGTGGAGGCATGATGGTAGTGCGGGCGATGGAGGTGGGGGTTAGGCGCTAGGCCAAGGAAGGTGGGATCGGGGCCAGGCAGGCCAAGGTGGTGAGCGCACACATGCACGTGTGTCCTTGCACTGATGCTCTGGGGAAGTAAGGAGAGAAAATGGTGGGAAAATACCACCCGCAGCGATGAGTGACGACTGCCTCTTTCAGGCTTCGCACTGGTGGCTGGGTAACCGCTACAGTCCTATGGCAAAGGACACTGCAGTAAGGCAATGGAGCTGAGGGAGGGGTAGTTGGATGGGGTCACCGTGGGTTGCAGGGGCAGAAAAGGAAAATATGGAAAAAGAAAAAGCGCCTGACCATCTTCTCCTGTGCCAACATCAATATACCAGCCAATGCACGGTATGCTGAGATGTGCACCTTGACGGTTGTCGATCTCAGCCCCAGCTTGAAAGAGGGAGCACAGATAGTCCAGATAAGGCTCCTTTGCCCTGGCACCAAATGGAAAATCTTTTCCATTTAAAGGTGTAGCATTGATAAGTTGACTCCTTTTGGGATGTCTCCACAATGTGGAGAACATCTTTGGAAACTCCCAAAGCCTGGAACTCTAGCTGCTCAGGAACCAGGCTGTGAGATGCAAGGAATGAAGATCCAGGTGCAGGATCTTCCTCTGATGACAAAACAGCAGGTCTGCATGCAGAGGCAATTGCCACAGAGGGTTGCTGCTGAGGCTGAGGAGATCCAGGTACCAGTACTGCTGGGGTCAGTACGGGGTCGATCAGGATCATCCGTGCCTTGTCCATCCTTGACTTTAGCACCAACCTGTGGATCAAAGGAAAGGGAGAGAAGGTGTATAGGAAGCCGGGGTCCAGGGCTTCGCAAAGGCATTCCCTAGCAGTGTCCCAGACAGAAGAGGCAGGTACGAAACAGCGTCAGCTTTGTGTTCTCCCTGGAAGCCAAGAGGTCCATTAGAGGACTGCCCCACAGGGAGAACAGGTAGCTCACTGCCTCCTGATGTCGAGACCCCTTGTGCGACGTCTTGTACATGCTGTTGAGGGCATCCACCAGCTGGTTGTCTGCTCCTGTGACGAACTGCCAGGAGATCTGCACATGAGGATTCAAGTGTGGAGTGCCTCCCGACACAAGGGAAGGGAGTATGTTCCGCCCTGCCTGTTCAGGTAGAACACGGTCATGGTATTGTCCGTCTGGACTTGCATGACCCAACCACGGACAAAATGCAGCAAATTCCATTAGACCCAGGTGCACTGCATGGAGTTCCAGCAGTTTGATGTGGTGACAGGACTTTCTGAAGGTCCAGAGCCCATGGGCTCTGCGGTCCCCCCAGTGCGCTCCCCATCCCACCAGAGGTGCATCTCTAGTCAGAGTGACAGACAGCTCTAGGCAAACAAACAGGACTCCTGCCTCCAAATGCTGTGGGAGAAGCTACCATCAGATGGCATCCCACATCGACTGGATCACCGAAACTGGCTGGTCCATGTGTCCTAGGCACTGGGACTACTGATGGCCCAACTCTCACTGAAGGCGACGCTTCCACCAGCAGGCCCAGCCGGACAATGCTGGCGCAGGACACCATGTACCCAGCACTCGAAGAGACGTCCCCAGGCAGGACACACATGCCCAACCTGACCTGACTGTGCAAAGAAGGCAAGATCCAGTGGCTGGTCTTCAGGGATCTGGCCTGACCAGGAGGAAGCCTAGCCTGCCCTAAAGAAGTGAATCACCTGCAAGAAATTCAGTTTGGACATGGCCAGACTGATCAGATGGCCCAAGTCTCTGCAGGCCAGGTCCCTGGACCACTTCACTGCCTCCTTGGACAGCCCAGCTATCAGCCAGTCGTCCTGACAGGGGTAATTCTAAACCCTGGTGCCACAGGAATGCTGCCACCACTACCATGCACTTGAAGACCCTGGGTGCCGAGGAAAGACCGAATGGCGTTACCTGGAACTGATGGAGAACCCCTTCTGTGTGGAACCGAAGGTACCGCCAGTGGGACGAATAGACAGGAATGTGGAAGAATGCGTCCTGGAGGTCCAGGGAGTAGAACCACATGCCCTGCTCCAGAGATGGAATTATCTGGTTCAGCATGACCATCTTGAACTTGCACTTCCTGAGATACTGAATCAGATCGTGAAGATCCAAGTATGGGGTGTCAACCCCCATCCATTTCAGGACCAGAAAATATCTGACACAAAGCCCAGACCTGCTATGGAATCTGGGACACAGGCTACAGCTTCTTTCTCAAGGAGCTGAGCAACGTCCTTGCATGAGAGTGGACAGTGTGTCCTGTGACACCACAGACTCCCTTGGCATGTGAGGTTGGTAAGGGAGAGCATCGAATCTGAGAGGCAACCTCTCAGACACCACCTCCAGGATCCATTTGTCCAAGGTAATTATGGACCATGCTTCCAGGGACAGGTGGGAGGCAGACACTCCTCAACCCTTCAGTAGGCCGTTTTTTTTTGGAGGCACCAGTGCCTGTTGCCAGAGGGGCACCACTACCCTCCCCTTGGGCCCTGACCAAGGAACTCTGTCTTGGGGGCCCAGCCTGCAAAAGACACTGTTGGGATGGAAAGAGATGAACTGAAAAGGCTTTTCTTACTTCTGCCCTTTCGAGTTTTTCTGAGAGGAGGTCAAAGAATCCAAGGTGGCACTGGACTTCTCAATCTTAGTGAGGTGGCCCTCCACTCCAGGGCCAAAGAGGTCAGCGCCCAAGAAGGCAACATCAGCCAACTTGTGCTGTGTGTCACCAAAAATATGGCTATCCTCAGCCAGGCCCTGCAGTCCATAACGGCAGCAGGAATGGCCCATATCGAAGGCCATCTGAAGCTGGTGTTTAGCCAGCGCTCTCCCCTGGCCTTGGACTACTTTTACCACCAGCTTCTTGTCGGCATGGAGGTAAAGGAGGATGTGGTCTAGAACTCCCTGGAGTGACCAAAGTGGGCCATCACCAAGGCGTAGCTCGCCTGAAGAAGGCCAAGGGTGGACACAGTATAGACCATCTTCGCTGTGTGTTGAAGCTTCTTGGACTCCTTAGTGGGGAGGTTTCTCCATGTCCCCAGTATTTCTAGATTCACAAAAGACAGTCAGTGACCAGATCTGGGCAGTTGGAGGCAGTTTAGTACAGAGGTTTAAGGCTCTGAGCAGGAGACCTGGGTTTGAATCCCACAGCCACTGACTGCATACTGTGTGACCCTGAGCAAGTCATAACTTCCTTGTGCTCTCAGGTCATACCTGTAAACAAGCTTTCAGCTTAGTCTCTCTCCTGGTTTAAAAAAAAAAAATTTATTAAGGGGCAGTCCAACACCTGGACAAGGCGCTGGTAGGGACTGTATACTTGTGGGACCACAGGTAGATAGTGATGGGCAGGAAGTGTGGGGATTCCAAGCTCCAGCACGGTCCCAAGATGGCCTCAGCCACTGGAAAGGAAACCTCAGGGTTTGTCTCTATCCAGGATCTCAGTAAAGGGGTGTTTAGCCATTTTCTTGACTGGCTCCAAGGAAACCTCCATGGACTCAGATATGAGCCAGAGAAGAGCCCCAAGGACACCAGCCCATGGTCAGTAGTCAATTCTTTGGCCAAATAATGGTCAAAAGCATAAGCCTTCAAAAACTGCATCAAGGACCCATTAAAGTCATCTGAAGAATCCTCAAACACTGCCCACATCTGTTTGCCTCTGTGCACCACCTGGGACTCGTCCAAGTGTGTGATCTCCACTGAAAACAGGCCTGGCAAGCCAGTAGTCAGATGGGAGTCCTTAGAGGGGGTTCTCCCTGCAAGAGCTGTTGTGGAGGCGGCTCCACCTGGATTGCTGGGGAGCCCCATGTCGGGGACAGCTATCTCTGCAGGACCGGTATGGGCTGGACTGGTGCAGTCCAGGTGACTGCAAGGTGCAAGGGTATAGTCCTACCCTGCCCAAACAAGCCCCACGGCTGCCAGTAGAGCTCTTCAAAGCACCGCCACATATGGCGACGGAGCCTCTCATCACACGAAGATGAAGAGGAAGAAGAGCACCAACGGCGATGCCTCTCAGTATAATGAGACCAAGAGCACGAGGAATTCCTCGACCAAACCTAGACCTCGACATCGAGGAGACCTGGCTGGAGGGGCAGTTCAAACTACTCGCACAAGGTTCGATCCCAGAGGGAAGCAACTCCTAAGAGGAGACAGCCAGTTTCACCAACTGCTCCTGGCCCTCTTGGGTGACGCCAGACAGGACTGGGGTCCTGGAGACCTAATCATCTTGGATCCCACCTGACAACGAGTTGACAGTGTTGAGAAAAATCTCTACCTCCTACTCAACCTGTGTCAAAACCAACAAGCTCAGCAGGGCACCATGGAGCTAATGGCTGGCCTTAGACAAGGGCAGGTTTGATAAAAACTAAATGCTCAAATGCCGTCATGCAATTAGGGGTCGAGGAGCAGAAAGAGTGCACCTTTCCCATTCCCACGATGGACAGCTGTGCTTCTTCGATTTCTTCACTTTACCATGGTGGCAGGACTCTCCCTGAAGGTCTCGAGGGTCCGGCACATTTCACGTAATTTACCTGTGAAGGATGCTCCGACATTAGCCCCAAACAGGAGCAACAGGACCAATGCAGTGCCCACCGTGGACTTGGCCGACATCTCTTCTATAGCTGTCAGCTAGGCTGCAGGGACCGCTTTACATGCTTGCTTGGACTTCACAGGAGTGTCCTGTTCAGCCGGCTGGCCAAGGAGAAGACAAGAGCTTCGAGTGAAGAGGGAAACATACCCTGGCACAGGCCACAGGTAACAATGTTATGTTGCTCACTGAGGCAGTAGATGTACAAACACGTGTGGATCTGTCAGTGACATTTTCTGGTTGCACTGGATACAATGCCTGAAGCTGTCTTATAATCCCAGTAATCCATTCAGTCGACAATCAGAGACACAGACACAACCCATGATATACTTGAAAAAGCAATTTAAACTTTCTGAAGAAAGTTAGCCAGAGGGTGCACTTAACTAAAGTTCGGGCCTACACCATGCATAGAGCTACGAGACAGGAGACCTGACTTCCAGTGGAAAAGAAGTTCTGACATCATGGGGCGGAGCCAAGGGATATGCCACCCAAGCAGTGGCAGCTTACCTTAAAGACATTCTGGTGGTCCAGCTCTTAATGGGAGACTGCTAATGTGTGGATGTGAACCATATCTATATCCCCAGAAAGAACAGTTATGCAAGAACTTGCTGTAACAGTAGATCTTCAAGGGGATCTCAGTCATCAGGTCACACTGTAGGAACTTCTCAGTCGGTGAAGCAGGATTCACAAGGAAGATTTTCCAGCAGTAAAATGTGGCCACTCACATCAGTGTCACCTGACGACATCATCAACTCTATAAGCATGAGCAGCCCTCCCTCCTCAGTTCTTTCCCCAGAGACCAAGGGAACAGCTCGTACCACTGAGACGACTAGAGAGGTGCCAGGCTGAAATAAAATGCTGGATACACCAGATAGCCAGTCTGAGAAGAGGACCCCTAAAAGAGGGATGGTGGGAGGAAGGCTGACCTAATGACTGAGATCCCTCGGAGATCTACTGTTACAGCAGCTTACATAACTTTTCTGCCTTCTTCAGGGGTATTCCAGTCATCAGGTCATACTGTAGGAATGAGTCCCAAGCAGTCACAAGTACAGCAGAACAGTCTGGGAATTAGCGAAACCAAGGGCTAAGACAGAAGGTCTTGTACACCACGGCCGAAGCCTGCTGGGGCTTTGGGGGCAATGTCCAGACTGTAATGCTTGGTGAAAGCATGTATGGTACCCCAGGTGGCAGCAGTACAGATGTCAGCTGCTGAGACCCCTTAGAAGCAAGCCATAGAAGTAGCTATGCCCCTCGTGGAGTGGGCCTTCACCACTCATGGCAACTCCTTGCAATGCTTGTTATAGCAGAACACAATACAACTGGCCAACCATCTGGACAAACATTGTTTGGAAACGTGAATGCCCTCTCTTCCCTGGGTGAATGAAACAAAAAGTTGCTTTGACTTTCTGCAGTCCTTAGTTTGGAGTAGATGATACTTCAAAATTCTGCGCACATCTAAAGTATGGAGCAGTGCTTCCCCTGGATTGGCACACTCTGGTAAATAAACAGGGAGGTGGATAGGCTGGTTTAGGGTAAACTCGGGCACCACCTTGGGAAGAAGCTAAGGATTCATGTGCAAAGACACCCTGTCTTTGTGAAAAATCAAATAAGGCTCCTCATACCAGAGAGCCTGAAGTTCGGAAATCCTTAGGGCAGAAGTAATGCAAAAAAAAAGGTTACTCCCCTGTAACAGTAATTCTAGGAGTTGTATATGTTGTTCATCCACACTTATTGGCATGTCCCCTTTAAGGATCGCCGGAAGTCTTCAAGCTGGCTCCTCAGACCCACCCAGGTAGTATAACCCTTGGCTCCACCCCATGACACCAGATTTTAGCCCGCTGGAAGCCAGGTTTGTGAGTCTGCAGTCAGGGAGGTCGGGTGGGTCCGTGTGGATGAATGACTTATACCACTCCTAGAACTACCGTTACAGGTGAGTAACCTGTTTTTTCTAGGATTGTGGATATGTTGTTCATCCACACTTATTGGCAGACTCCTAGCAGTTCTTCGGGAGGAGGGAGGCAAGGCGCAGATCCCCACAAAATACTCACTTGGGAAACAGAGACTGGAGAACTGAGGCCCCAAAACCAGAATCCCAGCGTGACTCAAGGTCGATGTGGTAATGGGTAATGAAGGTGTTTGCTGACTCCAGGCAGCAGTCCGACAGATTTCCGGATAGGGAAGTCCCTGGAAGCGCCACTGATTTAGCGGTATGGCAGGTAGAATGAGCTCTTATCACTCTGGGAGGCTCCATGCCCGCTAACTGTGAGCACAGACTTATGCAGATGTAATCCACCTTGCAATAGTCCGTTTGCTGCAGGTCTGCCCAAAGCGGCTTCAGCGTAGGTGACAAACAGCTGGCGAACATCTCCCCGAATTTCCGCCATCCTCTCCATACAACAGGAGAGGGCTCGTTGCAGGTCCAAGGTATGGAACCTGTACTCAGTCTCAGAGGTATAATTAGGGTAGTATACTGGCAGAGTTAACACCTGGTTAAGGTGAAACTAACACCACCTTCGGAAGGAATTTCGAGTGGGGGCGTAGGACAACCTTGTCCCTGTGGAAGACCAGATAAGTGGAGTCCACTGAAAGCACCTGGAGCTCCCCTGTCCTTCTGGCAGATGTTCTAGCCACCAGAAATGCCATCTTCCACAAGTGTGACAACACACACTTGTGAACTGGTTCGAATGGCTTGCCCATGAGCTTTGCCAGTAACAGCAGTAGATACCACAGAGGTGGAGGTTCACACACCAGAGGGGATACGTATATGATCCAGGCCTTTGAAAAAGTGCCCGACCACTGTCTCCTGTGCTAACGTCAGCTGACCGGCCTGCACCCGGTAAGCTGAGATGGCTGCCAGGTGCACCCTAAGTGTCGATGACGAAGACCCCCTTTGGACAAAGACCAAAGGTAGTTGGGAATGTCAGCCACCGGGCAGGACAGAGGGTCAAGGCCCTTGCCCCGACACCAAATGGAAAACCTTTTCCATTTAAAGGCATATTATTTCCTGGTTGACTCCTTTCTGTATGCCTCTACCACGGTGAAGACATCCTCAGAAAGACCCAAAGCCTGGAACTCTAGCCACTCAGGAACCAGGTTGTGAGCTGCAGGGATTGAAGGTCCGGATGGTATACCTTCCCCTGACTGAGAGAGATCAGGTCCAGGCGTGCTGGAAGCCGCTCCGGGGGCCTGCAGCTGAGGCTGAGGAGATCTGGATACCAGAACTGGCGCAGCCAGTCTGGGGCTACCAGAATCTCCTTTGCCTTGTCCCTCCTCACCTTGAGGAGCACCTTGTGGATCAAGGGAAATGAAGGGAAGGCGCAGAAGAGGCCTGGGGTCCACGGCCTCAAGAAGGCATCCCCTTGCAGCGAGCCCTGCTGAGGGGGGCGGGCATGAAACAGTCTCAGCTTAGTGTTTTCCTTGGAGGTAAACACGTCCACCATCGATTTGCCCCAGTGGGAGAACAGGCTGTAACATATGTCTATGTCTTCTGTTGGCACCCTTTGCAAACTGTGTGAGAGGCCTTTCGGCACTATGCATTTCTGCTTAAAGTAGAACCAGCATAATATTCTGTGGTGATTTGCATATGCAGCCCATGATGCTTTGCATTATGGGGCATGTGTGATTTTGTATTTCTTTGAAACTTGGCTTCCCGCCAAATGCCCTTTGGGGTAAATCCATTGCCTCAGGGCTTTGCACAGAGGTTCTTCATCTTTTGAACAGGCTGTAAGCTACCTCTGGATGGAGAGACCACCTGGATGTCTCGCCTAAGTGGCTGAGAGCATCCGCCAGATGGTTCGAGGCTCCTGCCACATGAATGACTAGGAGATCACCCTCCAGACGGCTGACAAAGGTCCAGATGCGGAGCGCCTACCTGCAAAGCAGACGGGAGTGCATGCTGCCCTGTTTGTTGAGGTAGTACATGAGATGTGGTATTGTCCATCTGGACTTGAACCACTTGACCCCGGAGCTCAGGAGTGAAAGCTGACAGTGCCAGTCTGACTGCTCTGAGCTCCAACAGGTTGATGTGGTTCCTCGGGGGTCCAGAACCCATGGGCCCTTTTGTCCACCATGTGGGCTCCCCGGCCCATGAGAGAGGCATCTGTCGTGAAGACAGCTGACAGCTTGGGGCGGACAAACAGGATCCCTTCCTGCAACCGGTCTGGGCCTGTCGACCATTGGAGAGCGTCCCACATCTTCGGGGTTACAGTGATCAGCTGGTCGAAATGACTGTGGCACTGAGCCCACTGGGCAGCCAGCTCCCACTAGAGGGGGTGCATGTGCCACCGGGCCCAACAGACCACGGAGGTGCATGCCACCAGGTAACCCAGAAGGTGCAAAAAGTCCTGGGCAAGGTGAAATTGCCCAACCAGAAATGACTGGGCAAAAGAGGAGAGAACCTCCGCACTGTCCGCCAGGAGCCAAGCTCTGACTTGAGAGTCAAGCTCTGCCCCGATGAAGCACATCACCCGAGAAGGCACGAATTCCGACTTGGCCTCGTTGATCAACAGGCTGAGTTGGGAGCAGGTCGGGAGGGCCAGGTCCCTGGACCTCTCCACCTCCTGCTCGGTGGGACCTGCTAAGAGCCAATCGTCGAGGTAGGGGTAAATTCTGACCCCCCACCTGAGATGGCTGCCACCACGCAATGCATTTGGTGAAGACCCAGGGGCCTATGACAGGCTGAACAGAATGGCTCGAACTCATATAGAGTCCCTTCGGCTCTGAAGCAGAGGAACCACCAATGAGACTGATGGACTGGGACGTGAAAAGAACGTGTCCTGCAGATCCAATGAACAGCACCACATGTTTGCTCCAAGGATGGTATGAGCTGGGACAGAGTGACCATCCAAAAGGTGCGTGACCCGAGATACTGATTCAGGTCGTGCAGATCTAGAATGGGGCACCAGCCTCCCGTTCGCTTGGGCACCATGAAGTACCTGGAGACAAAGCCTGGGTCTGCTGGAGAATCCACCACTGGAGCTACTGCCTCCCTGAGGAGGAGCTAAGCGATGTAGTCTTGGAGAGCCCACTGAATATGGACAGCTACTCTTTCCTCCCAAGGGCCGTGGGCTCGGCTTGGAGGGTACTGCTCGAATTCCAGAGGCAGTCCCTGACCGACCACCTCCAAAACCCACCTGTCTGTGGTGATAGTGGACCAGGCAGAAAGGAAGTGGCTGAGCTGGCCCCCCACAGGAGGACCCAGAGCTGGCATGATGGGATAAGAGGTGGCAGCCCCCATCCCGTCACTGAGCAGGCTTGGAGGAGGAGGAGAATCCAGGACCTGTACCTCGGCCTCCTTTATGGACCTGGGAGGGCCCGGGCTTGGGCCGGTGGCACCAAGCTTGAGCCTGCTGCTGCTGCTCTCCTTGAAAGGAGGGTTGCTGGGCCGCAGGGGAAGAGTGCCGACAAGGCTTCTTCTTCTTGTGCTGCTTCTTACTCGAAGAATCTTTAGCAGAAGTAGTGTCCAAGGTGACACTGGGCTGCTTGATATGCTGAAGGTGACCAGCCACACCTGGGATGAAAAGGTCAGTGCCCAGGAAAGGCACATCAGCTAGTTTGTGCTGAGTGTCTGCTGGGAAAGAGGAGAGTCTCAGCCAAGCCCTGCTGTGAGAGGCAACTGCAGCTGCCAGAGCAGGCACAAGAATCCCCAATGTTAAGGGCTGTCTGAAGCTGCTGTTTGGCAACAGCCCAGCCCTGATCCTGGACTTGCTTGACCATGGTCTGCATGTCCGCGGAGAAGTGTGGGAGGACTTCATCCAAAGACCCCAAGAGGGCATGGGAGAAGTGTGCCATGACTATGGCCAAACTTGCCTGTCGGAGACCTAAAGATGAGGCTGCATAGACCTTTCGAGCGGAATGATCCAAATTTTTGGATTCCTTCTCGGGAGGTCAGTCAGTGGTCGACAGAACTGCCAGTATGCCTGAACACAGAGGTGGTCACCAGGCTCTCGGCCAAAGGGTGCTCTGAGAACCCAGCAAGGGATCCATGGGCACCACATACTTGCGGGCCATGCGGGCAGACTAAGCTGGACAAGAGGCAGGGCGCTGCCAAAGTTCTAGAGCCAGGCCAACTACGGCCTCGGCCATCGGAAAGGCCTCCGTCGGGGTATCCACTCTCTTGAGGATGTCCGTGACAGGATACTCCGCCTTTTTTTGGATAGGTTCCAGGGGCATCCCTGTAGACTCAGAGATGAAGCGAAGAATGCCCTGAAAAGATGAAGGACCTTCCTCCATCTCTATCCCACCACCCGAATTGTCATCCCCAGGATGAGAATGTAGGCCGATCTCATCCAAATCAGAGGAATCCGGATACAATGGTCGACCACCTAGATCACCTTCGACCCACCAAGGGCGGTCCAGGGTGACAGTAACCAAAAGACGCTGGAGAAGCCTGGTGTCTGGTCTAGTTCTCTTGGAAGGAGCCGCTCCCACAGGCTGCTTGGGCGGCAGTTCCACCACGATCGGTGGAGAGACCAGTACAGGCTGAACTGGAGGTTTCACCGGCTCCGCGGGCGGGGGAACAGACAATCGGCTCAGAAGGAGTCTGCTTTGGCCTGGGAGGTGAAAGCCAAGTAATGGCCAGGGAAGAAGCCGGGGTTGGCTTGTGCCCAGACAAAATCAGCTGTTGCAATGAGGTCCTCATAGTGCTGGAGTTTCGCTGGAAGCCTCTCCTCATCAGAGCAGGATGAGGATGACCAATGGCACTGCCTCTTTTAGGGTGCTTGTGGCTCTTCCTCGGCCTCTCATTCGAGGGGTGCTCAACCCGAGATCAGATGTGCCAGATTGGTAGCTCAGGAGACAACCTGCGGGACCGGTGATTTCCTGGAGTCGGGGACCACATCCTCAACGGGATTCCCAGCGGGCTGGGTCTCCTTGCTGGGGAAAGGAAGGACCAGAGTTCAATTAAGACAATCATCAACCAAAGTCTGCGACAATGGGTTGATAACTATTTCGACCTCAGCGACCGACACTTTGGTCAACTGGCCAGATGGCAAGGCTGAGAAGCCAAAGACCAAAGAGGCAATTTCGACCGAAGCCGAGACTGCAGATTCCTGGGACTGAGATCTCTCCTGATCCCAAGAACGTCTTCGCCGAGACGAAGACGATCCTGGGTCCTTTTCCCACTTATGGGACCGAGAGGAGTGCGTGCCCGCAGGACCCTCCCCCTTAGTCAGGAGAGACTGGCACAACTCTTGGAAAGAACCCGAGAAGGTGAAGCACAGGTTGAGCGGAACAAAGAAGCTCAGACAAGAAGATTCTGCAGCCTGAGCCGCTTCCTCCTCAAAGACTTGCATACGTTCTAATTGCTCGGCGGTCCCGTGGCTGTGGAAACCGTCCATCGAGCCTCCTTTGATTTCACCAGAGGATTTAGTTTTTCCGGCCTCCCCAACTTCAGGCGTGCAGCATGGCTGTCGAGGACGTTAGGGTGAAATGCAAGGCAAGTCACGCCAGTGTCATGGCGACACCTAAGCAGTATCTTGCTGCAGCGGTGTGAGGGATCGATGCGCGACATTCTCTGGTGTGCACAAACACTGGTGAAATCCAGGGAAAACTTGTTCTATAAATGAAGCAGAACAGTCACAGTTGCTAATGTGAACTAGACAAAGTTCGAATAACCAAAGGTTTACAAGCCAGGGCCTACAAAATGCAGGAGCCGCGAATGAGGTAACCTGAATCTTCAGCGGAAGGAAGATCTGGCATCATGGGGTGGAGCCAAGGTTTATACCACCCAGGTGGGTGGAGGACCAGCTTGAAGATTTCCAGTGATCCTTAAAGGTAAAGGGGACATGCCAATAAGTGTGGATGAACAACATATCCACGATCCTAGAAACATCACTTTCCATGAAAGGAAGCATAGCTCATGAAATGCAGCTGGCTCAAACGGAGACAGGGTAAATTTTTCCAAAACAAAATTCAAATCCTGAGCCGGGACAGGGTTATGAAGGGTAGGCTTCAGATGCAGGATGCTCTGAGAAAGGTATGTGTGGCGTCTTGCTGCACAACAGTATGCCTATCAGCAAGTTCCTGGAAGGCGGAAATAGCCAAAAGGGGCAACTTGAGGGATGAATACGGAAGGCCAGAGTCGGAGAAAGATATCAGATAGTCCAGAATCTGAATCACCAGACAGGTGAAAGGGTCCAGATGGTGCTTGGCGGCCCAGAGGGCAAACCTCTAACACTTCATGGCGTAGGTGACCCTCGTGGAGGGTTTCCGAGAAACCACTAGGACATCAACCACTTTCTGGGAAACCACAAACCAGGCAATGGTTATATCCTCAGGAGCCAGGCATGCAGGTGAAGGGACTTGAGGTGTGTGGATGGACCAAGGTCCCCTGAGTCTGCGTCAGCAGACCCCTGCAGACGGGCAGAAGCACCAGAGGTTTTACTAACTGTTGCAGTAATGGAAACCATATCTGCTGTGGCCAGTAGGGTGCCACCAGGATCGTGCTGGCCCCTCCATCTGCAGTCTGATTAGCACTCTCTGAATCAGAGGAAATGGAGGGAAGGCATAAAGGACCCTCTCACTCCAAGAGAGGGACCATGCATCTCGCCAAAAGACTCCAGGCCCTGGATCTAGTGAGCAGAAACACGGTAGTTTTGTGTTGAGTGGGGACACAAAAGGTCCAACTCTGAATGACCTCATCTGTTGAGCAGATCTTCTGCAATGGATGACAGGAGCTCCCATTTGTGCATCCTGGTGCGAGTCAGGCTGAGGCTGTCCACCAGAGTGTTTGGCACACCTGGGACATGGACTACTGAGAGCTCCAGTCCATGCTCCAGTGCCCAGTACCAGACCCTCACTGCTTCCCTGCAAAGAGGGTACAAATACGTCCCTCCATTTATTGATATAGTAGACTACACTGAGGTTAAAAGACAAAGAACCTCTGTGCACAAGCTCTGAGGCAATGGTTACCCCAAAGGGCATTTGGCCGGGAAGCCATGTTTCAAAGAAATACAGAATCGCACATGCCCCCCACAACGCAAAGCATCAAGGGCTGCATCTGCAAATCACCACAGAATATTATGCTGGTTCAACTTTAAGCAGAAATGCATGGTGTCGAAAGGCCCCTCACGCAGCTTGCAAAGGGTGCCAACAGGAGACAGACACGTGTTTCATCCTACCAGGACTCAACAGTATGCCTCGTCTGTTTGACACCCCAGTGGAATGAACCAGCTACCCTAAGATGGTCTATCTGGGTTATGTTGTGGTGAACTCAATTAAAACAAAAACAATTTAAAAGACAACCTCTGTACACAAGCACTGAGGCAATGGTTACCCCAAAGGGCATTTGGCCAGGAAGCCAAGTTTCAAAGAAATACAAAATCACACATGCCCTCACGATGCAAAGCATCAAGGGCTTTATATGCAAATCACCACAGAACAGTTACACTGAGATTGTCTGACTGAATCAACAACTAACTGGCCTGGAGAGAGGTGGTTCTGGAAGGCCTGCATGGCATACAGAACTACCCTCATCTCGAGGATGTTTATATGGAGGGATGTCTCGATCTGGGACCAGGTACTCAAGCTTCTGGAAAGGACCTTGATGCACCCACAGCCCAAGCTGGAAGCATCTGTAGGGAGAATATGCTGGGAAGATGAGATCAGAAAAAGGACCCCTTTTAAGAGATTTCAGGGTTCCATCCACCACTGGAGGACCTTGCAGACCAGTGAGGATACCAGTACTAGCTGTTCCAGTTTGTCTGTGTGTTGGTCCCTGCACCTGGTGGGTCCACTTAAGTATCCCGCATGTGCAGCCTGGCCATAGGGAAAGTGGCAATGGCTGTAGCCATCAGGCCCAAGAGCCACAAGTAAACTCTCGTAGAGACATAACTGCTCTGAGCCACCTTCTGAGCCGGTGATGTAAGGCACTCCACTGTCTGGTGGCAGGAAGGCTTTGCCCTATGCAGAGTCCAGGACTGCCCCTATGTACTGTAACCTCTGGGATGGGATCAGAACGGACGTGGGTAAGCTGACAGTGATGCCCAGGGAGTGGAACAACTGGAGGGTCCTCTCCGGAGTTCAGAGAAGCTGATCCCTGGATGGGACTTTGAGAAGCCAGTTGTTAATGTAGGGGATGATGCACAAGCCTACTCGCCAAAGGGCAGCAGCAACCATTGCTAAGCATTTTGTAAAAACCTACAGTGCAGAGGATAAGCCAAAGGGCAAGACTCTGAATCGGTAATGTTCGCCCTGAGATAGAAACTGAAGCAACTGCCTGTGCGGCAGGCACACCGAAATATGCAGGTAAGCATCCTGCAAACTAGAGAGCGACAAGCCAGTTGCCCTGTTTGAGCAGGGGCAACAGACCTGACAGAGTGACCATGCAAAACTTTTTGTATTGAATGTAGAGGCTGTGTCTTTGTGATAGGCCCCAGATCTCTGGTTCTTTTAGGGACCAGGACAAACCTGGACTAAAACCTTGTGTTCTTCTGCCACCCAGGCACTGGCCGAATCCGACCTTTCCACAGAAGGAGAGTACCTCCTCCCAAAGGACCACTGTGGGTCTGGAGGGTAGGGTGGAATGTAAAGGAGAGGTCTCTGGGTGTTGTTCCAAAACTCCCATGCAGTGACCCTTTCTATGGTCTGAAGATCCAAACATCTGAAGTTATGGTTTTCCTTGGCTGAGCTGGAGGGAGAACCAGCCTCTGCCACCACCTCTTGGTCGAGGACCGAGAGGGGGGGCCTGCAAGAAGTCAGGAAGAGGCAGATCTGGCCGCGGGGGCTGATCTTGCCTCTGGGCTGTTTCGTGGCAGGACCCGCGGAGGAGGTAGTAAGGCAAACTGGCCTTCCTTTTATCCTGAATCTGAAGCCCACACTGGACTTGTGGGACACCTTACAAAAGGGCAGTGCTGTCTGCTCCTAGGCTGGGTATGGTACAGCAAGTCATTGATTATATCCTGGACATCTGGTCCTTAAAGCTTGCCCATAAAGGGGCATTAGGCCAGTCAGGTGGCGCTGAGGGTTGAGACTACCCAGGTTGGAACAGACTCAGGTTGTCGGGGGTCAGCTGGGGAGGGAGAGGACTGGCGTCCGGAGGCGGCTCTCCTCCCAGTGAGGGCTGCAGGCTTCACTGGCTTTTCTGTCACGCCCCCAATGGAGACCGGGCTTCCAATGGAGCCGGGCGCACTAAGAGGATGGAGTATGACAGACACTAGCAGCGTGCCTGTGAGAGCATCACTGCACGACCCGGGGCTCCACGGGGGCAACTTCAAGGTGGAAAACTCCCGGTGACTTGGGAGGAGATGGCGAGGGCTCAGTGTCTGAGCCCACCGCCCAGTGCTGGTCTGGATCCCGACTTGACTCTCGAGGTCTGCCCTCCCATTTGGGGCCGGGGAGGGGACGCAGCACCGATTCCCTCGCTGCGGAAGGGCACAAGTGTAGAGGCACAAGCCGAGTGGAGACCATGCTGAGAGATGTTCAAGTCACTGGTGACAGAAATGAAAAAGAGTTCAAAAAATAAATAAAGGGAGCATTAAGCACCTTTGCTGGACATTAGCCACAAAACCAAGACCCTCAGCTGGTGCCTACAGGGCCAATACCTGCGGCAGCACCCTGGCACCTGCATTAGACATATCAACAAGGCCCTGAGGAGGTGTTTGCTAATAGCCTCGGTGAGCCTGAAGGGACTTTAGGACCTCCCTGCTTCTGAGAACCCTTGAGGAGAGCCTTAGAAGCCACCCTGCCTTCTTCCATATGGTGTTTTAGTACTTGATCATATGGGATAAGTAGTTTGCAATCAAGAGTCCCAAAGTAGAGTGGGCATAAACCCTCTTAACAAAAAGGTTTATCCTTCTGGATTCCCTGTCGGGGAAAGGAGCTAAGGTGTTTAGGCACCTGGGATCTGTCATGCACCGCTTTCATGACCACGGAACAAATCTCAGGTTGGGCAGCATAATAGGGGAGACCCTGGGGGACAAGATAAAGCTTATCTGCCCTCCTAGGCATGGCAGGAACCATGTCAGGATGGTGTCATGCCGCAGTGGTGGCATTCCTCAGAGCTAGCAAAATGGGAGGAATGACCTTTGGAGGAGATTCTGGGATCTCCAAAAAGTCCACCAGGTCTCTTCTGGTGGCATCCTCTTCCTCGGCGTGGAAGCCCACAGCAGAAGACAGCTGTTTCATAATGTTAAAGAAGGTAAAGCCTTCAGGAGGGGACCTGTGTGTTTGTTTGGTAGAGTCTTCACTCACTGATGATGCTGCAGAACTGTCTGAAGAAAGAGAGGCCGCCCCCCTCCTCTTCAGGGTGATACTTGACGTCGACACTCCTTAGGTCAGGGTCTGAGGAACGAGGGACAGATGACACCCTGAAGAGTGCAGATTGATAGGGCTAAACCAGCGTCTATGTTGACAGAGCACCCGGTGGCACTGGGGACTCCTGTCTGTGTGCCTAGCTGGTCATTATCAGAGGTCGATGGCAGGCGAAGCCACGCGAAGGCAGAAGGGTCGTCGGGACAGTGTGCGATGAACCATCCATCAGGTCTTCAGGAGCCAGATGGCCCCGCGTCTGAGGACCTGAAGAAGCACCAGGCCTTGACAGAGAGGCCAGAGTAGAAGACCAGAGGGTCGAAGGCTGACCTCTGAAAAGCAGGAAGAGGTGCTGCTGGTATGAGCCTGGTAGGAGCAGAGGCCTGGGCAGCAAAGGATGTCAGTGCAACCACACACAGACAGAGTGCCCCTGGAAAGAGGAAGAACCCATCGGGGAATGGGAGTGCCACCTGGGGAGGCGGACCCGGTTGTGGACTTTTGTGACTCTTCCACGAGGACCTGTATAAGGCCTTCGAGCTCGATGCACCCACTGGCAATTGGGAAGGTGGGACCCCGGATGACCCCTGCCCAGAACTGGCTACCTGCTGTCCCATAAATAATTTCTTCTAAGTGTTTTTTTTCTTTTTACACATTTGGGTTGTAAGGTTGAATTTTTAGAAGAGATCACAGTCTGAAACTTCATGGTCAGGCGCAAGACAGCAGACGGAGGTTATGGTGATCTGAAGAAGCAATCTTCTTTCTGCAGCGGCAGCAACGGAAGAGAGAAGTCGAAGGAGTCACTCTCGACATTAACAAGGCAAAAAAAATCACTTTAGAAGAAGAAAAAAAAGAAGATTCCAAAATAAAACTATAGAAAAGTGCAGGCAAAATGTGAACTGCAAATGCAGCTTCCTTGAGAGACCCATGCGAGAGGAGTCAGTGGTGGGAAAGAACTGAGGAGGGAGCGGGGCCACTCGCGCCTTTATAGGGTTGATGATGTCAGCAGGTGACTTCAGTGTGGGCAGTCCCAGTTGTACTGCTAGAAAATCTGCGTGGATCCTGCTTCAACAACGGTGAAGTTCCTACAGTGTGACCTGATGACCGAGAAACCCCCAAAGATGATCTAATAATTCTGAGGGCCAGCATGGCAGAGGCAGAGGCATAGGCACTCTTGTCCATAAGATCCAGCTTTTTGGACTCCTTATCTGGGGGAAGATGGCGGAGGTCTCTTGGACCCATCATGGGCAGCTTTTATCACCACTGACTCTGCCTGTGGTTGCCCTGCAAAAAAAAAAAAAGGGTTCCCTAAGGAGGTCTGGTACAATCTGTTTGCCTTTCTGGGCATAGCAAGGATCATATCTGGCCTGTACCAGGCAGCCATGGTGGCATCCTCTAATGCAGTCAGCAGAGGAGGAATAATCAGGAGGAGAATACGGCAATTCCAACTATTTGGCCAGATTTCCCCTGGTAGTATCATGCTCCTCAGCATCCAATCCCATAGCTGTTTGTAGCTGCTTCATCACGGAGATGGAGAGGTTATCAGGGGGGACCTCAGGGTATATTTGGTGGAGTCCTCGCCTTCTGAGGAAACAGAGGAGGTAGACCTGGAGGGACTACTAGCCCCCTCTTCCTCCTCATGTGGGAGGAGATCAGCATGGTACTTATCCTCATCAACTGGCTCTGAATAGGGCGCAACGACGTCGACAACTGAGAGCGAGCAGGGCACGTTGATGCGGAAGGTGCTGGTGCGGAAGCTGGCCTAGCAGACCCAAGCACTGACGGACCCAGAGGAGAAGCAAGGCAGTGCATGAACTACCAAGAGGAGGAGAGCACTGCCTGGATGTCAGTGGTGATAGGCATTGCCGGAGCACCATGCAGCACTGATGGGGTGGGGTGGGGGCTGGATTCAAGTGACAGCAGTACTGCCTGAAGTGTTGTGACTGAGAAGGCTGGGGCCCCAGTGTCTACATGGGAGGCTGAATCCCGGTTTGTATGTAAATGGCCAAAGGTGATGACAGGGGCGTAGAGATCCAGACATCGACAGTCTAGTGCCAGCTGAAGCAGGTCTGTCGAACTCCTGTCTGTTGCCCTGGAGCAAGAAGGGTCTGAAACGGCAGGGGTTGGAACAGTCGCGAAGGGTGTCAGTAGGCCAAATGTCGATGAGCCACCGCCGCCAAAGAAGGACTGGCCAGGAAGCACTGCCAGGGCTGATGCTGTGGAAGAGAGGGTGTGGGTGGCAGTGGGGGTCACCACCGAGGTGGCTACTGACCCAGCAGTGGCTGGAGCTCAAAGGGCGACCAACACCTTGCCAGGGAGGATTTCTCCTTACTCCTGTCCCTCTCCCAGTGCTCATGTTTACCAGCCAATTTGTCCTGGGCCTCGGAGAAGTGGGAGCCCATGGACAGAGCCAGCAATGCGGAGGAGATTCTTGCCTGGGCGCTTTCTCCATTCTGGTGACCTTTTGTTCCAGGAGGAAGGCCTCTAAGGCCTTCTAACGCACCACCGGGTAGCCTGGTTGAATCTGCGCAGACCCTCGCAGGCCTTAACATCATGGTCCACCTGATACAGTGGACGAGGTGTCATTGTCGCCTTTTATTGTAGATCTTCTTACAACACCGCATTATCTGATCAGTTCTGGTCAGTCAGCATAAACTAATCCAAAAATCACTTTAAAAAATAAAGTGATTAATGAACTAGGAATAGAAATGAAAATTAAGACAGAAATAGAAGATATGGCGGTCATCTGAAGCGGTGATGTCTCCGTGGACTTAGATGTGTGATGGTCGACAGCAGGAAAAAAACGCAGGAGGGTTCGGGGCCGCCCATGCTTATATGGGAAGGATGTCATCAGCTGACGTTGTGGCGGCGGCCCCAGTAGACTACTAGTGAAAAAGTTTCCATGTGGTCCTAGTGCCTGGCGGCTGTAGTCCATAGGTGTGGCCTGATGCAAGAGATATCCTCGATGAAGACACAGGTCTTACTGTACAAATTATGGACTGCAATGTAGCATGACAAAAACACTGAGGCGATCAGCTGGTGGCAACAGCGCTTCACCACTAAATAGTGAGGTTTCATCAAATAAGTGTTACCAGCACACTGTGAATACTCCTTATATCCATAGGGCCAGCCACTTGCATGAGAACTTTGTGCCTTCTATGCAGCTGCATAGACCATTTGGCCAAGGCAGTCCCATGTCTTGGACTTCTTTTCCAGTAGCTTGTCGGACTCACCCTGCACCTTCAACTTGCGGAATACCACAGCTGCCACCAACCCCTCCAGTGGTAAATGTTCCAAAAAATCCACTATGGGGGACTGCATACCTGCGGTCCATATGATGTGATGTGACATGGCCTGGCTGCTAACTAAGCACCAGGCCTAGGATGGCAGGGTCAATAATGGAACACTATCCCCCAAACAGGAATCCTTGTAGAGAAATGTCAGTCAGTGGGTAAGTCTCCTTCTTCTGGACCTCTCCAATGAAGTGTCCAGAGCAATGGACAACTGTGGAGGATTGGTTCTCGGGGGGCACCTGGCACAGAGTCAATGGGATGGACAAATATTTGAATCAGAGTTGGGACTGAGGAATATTGACTGCCGACAAGAGGGGTGTTTGACCCTCTCTTACAGGGCAACCACCACTGTCAGGAGATAAGAAAGCCCGCATTCAGGCTTAAGAGTCATTGATTGGTGCACCCCCTGCCAGCTGTCAATCTGGGAACCCCCCCAAGAGACTGCATCATGGTTGGCAATGTCAGCGGGGGAGCCATGGGACACATGACCGGGAGCTGTAACCTGAAGAAGCACCCAAGGCCAAGGCAGGTCTATTTCAGCAGTAGTTAACCTAAACACTGGGCAAATGCTTCATAAGCACACTGCTACCAGACTGGTCTCTCTAATCTGTGATGGGCTTGATGTTGGTGGAGGAAGACTGACAATGAAGAGAAAAACTTGATGTCAACCACAGGTAATGATGTAGAGAGAGAGTGAGAATCCCCAATTGAGTGATGCAGGGATGAACAAGAGGCAGTACTGGGGCAGGGACAATTAGTGGCAGCTAAACTGGTAGGGGCCTAACTGGGAGATCTCTCGAGCCCGATTCACCCTGCCTGGGTTGTGTAAAGGTCACCACGGAGGTCCAAGAGAGACAGAGGAATATACCTCAACAGACTTATCTCCTCTTTTGGGTTGACCACCACATCAACTGGCATTGACTTAGTTGGCTGCCCCACAGAAACACTACGGCAGCACAACCTCCCTTGAGGACAACAGACCATGTGAATCCTTTTCAGAACAGAGCATGACTGGTTCCTCGATCCCACAATTTGTGTTTTCATCAACAAGACACAATGTTAAACTTTGAAGTTGCAGAAAGACAGAAGGAAGTTTTGAGTCCTTCACCTTTACGTGGGTTGGTAGATCCAGCACAAACTCCTTCCTGCCACGAAAGGCCCAGTACTGGAACATTCTTGACAGCCCTTCCCATTTTGGGCCTGTAACTGTCACCAAATTCATAGCTGTGAATAGCACATGCACTTTGGTTGGTCTGCTCGGATCACTCACAGCCAGCACTCCTTGAGAGCCGATGGGTGCATACCAGACACCTGATGCACTGTGCCATGTTGTGGTCCAGAGCAAACAATATAGGAAGGTGTTATGTAAATGAGTATATCGGGTAACTGTACAAAATGCACCTATCGAATACCAGCTTCTTCCATTTTGTAGCAAATCACAGAAAGCCAACAGCGAGGGTAGAGAACTGGGTCAAAAACTGAAGCAAAACTTGAAACAAATGCTGCAAAGCCTGAAAACTAGCAGAATCCAAATCCACTACCAGGAGCTGTAATGGGGAGGGAACTGTTCCTTTCAGTGGAGGGAAAGACCTGAGTGCAAGAGGGTGGAACCGGAAGACCACACTGTTGGGTGATAAAAGCAGCCAAGCTTGAAGACTGTTAAAGTGACTGAGCATGCCCAGTGGAAGACTGCCCAAGTGTGGATAGTGAACTGAATCTGGGTAGTTAGAAAATGTTTTTCTTCTTTCTCAACAGGACAGCGGCAGTTTGGGTTCTTAAGCCAATATCCATAGCAGTCATAGTAATGGTTTAAATTTGTCTAACTTCTGATCAGTTAAAAGGTGCTCTCTGCCAACATACTGACTCGAGACTCAAAATGTAGATAAAGGTGCATGCACATACGTTAAGAGGTACTCCACTGCCCTGTCAGAGGTTTGTTAAAGCTGCTCTTAGTGCTGCCACTACCTGTTCCGTTCATAACCCATTGACATGATCTCAGTCACCATGTTTTCATATGACTGGCCCGTCACTGAAATAGATGAAACAAGCAAGGTGAAAGCACAAAATCAGGTTTGCCATTCAGCCTTATTTAAAAATCTGGTTTCCCCTCTTCCCCCTGCTCCTACAATATACCCCCTTGTTTGCTTTGCTTCGCCCATTCCTCTAACCTTTCTTTCAATCACCACTTACCATATATCACTCCCATCCCATAATCCACTGTTTCTACCACTCTCCCTGCCATGCCTCCCACTCACTCACATCTATTTGTGCCTTTATTCCCTAACCAGCTTATAATCTACCACTTCCTGCACTGTATTCCTTTTCCATCATTATCCCATTTTCTCTACATGTCTCATCAATCTCTCATTGCTTCCCCTTTCTAAACCTCTTTGTACATGCAGGACTTACCTCTCTCTTCACCCTTCCATTTCCACTCTAATGAACAATCCCTCTTGAAATGTCAGCTTTGCATTTTCTATTTAGATAGTCTCCATGCAAATCAACCTTGGGCCACCTCTGGGTCATCTTGAGTTGTGTCTACACGCCAGTAGGTGTGTAAAATAAATAAATAAATTCAGCCTACAGAATTTCCATCAAAATCAGACTTCTGCTTCCACGAAAGTTGGAAATCATTTCACCAACGTTTGTGGAAATTCCACCATAAAATGGCGGAATAAATGTACCGACTGGGTTAATGTATTAAACTGTGGCAAAAAAATCTAAGAACTGATTACTGTCAGTGGTCAGTTCTGAGACCCCAGGTAGCAATGCATTAACAGTACCCCCTCAACTACGCCGATCAGGTCCTATGTAATAAAAAACACACCCTCTGCTCTCTCGGTGGTGTTTAGTGCAGCCCCCGGTCGATCGTGGGACCCATGTTAAATAAATAAAAAAAGAAATCCATGCCCTGGTGGCTAGTGGTCCCCCCACCCGCTGACCATGGCCCTCCAGTGTTATAATTCCCTGGTGTCTAGCAGACCCTCCTTCTTATCCACGATCCCTCTCCTCAATAAAAAAGAAAAGTCAGCCTCCTTCCAATTTATTCCCTGGTGTTTAGTGGACCCCCCATGCCCTAACCCCAAAAGTTAGTCTGCAACCTCCCCGCTCTCCCCCCACCCCAACCCTGACCCACAGCGGGCCATCAGTGCAGCCCTCTTCTCTCCCTCCATGGCCAGTAGCCCACTGAGCTGTCAATGAATGAGCGCATGCTAGTGCCATGCTCAGTGAGCCGCCACTTGTGGAAGAGAGAGAGAGAGCAGTGCCGCTGGCCCGCTCAGGGTGGGGTGCTGGCAGAAGGTAACCTTTGGGCCTGGGGGTCCACTAGACACCAGGAAATAAACTGGAAGGAGGCGCTAGACTGCCTTTTTCTTTCTTTATTAAGGGAAGGGACTGTGGACAGGGAGGGTCTGCTAGACACCAGGGGAATGGTAGGGGAAGCCATGTTCGATGGTGGGAGACCATTAGCCGATGGGGCGTGGATTTCTGATTTTTTTTTTTTTAATTAAACATGCTGTGACTCATGATCACGTATGGGGGTGGGCTAGCTAACAGCCACCAGGGAGCAGAGTGTTTTTTATTTAACACTGGACCTGCGATCGGCAGGGGTGGGGGGTGGGACCACTAGCCACCAAGGCACTGTTTTTATTTAAAATGGGACTCGCAATCGGCAGGTGAGGTTGGGACCACTAGCTACTAGGAATTTTTTTTTCCTTTTACTTTGGTCCTGCAATCGGCACGTGGGGCGAGGGTGCTAGACACCAGGGTGTTTTCTGGGACAGGAGCCAGTTATCAGCAGGGGGGCTGTATTACGAAATAATACACTAAACTGGGGATAGAATAAATTCCGCAGTTTAGATGTATTATTCTGCAATTCACCAAAAAAGTCTGTGGGACTGGGCAAACATCCGCTTCAGATCCAAATTTTGCCAATGGCGGAACTCCAAAAAGTATCCGAAATTTTGTAGAAATTCCACGACAAGCAACTTTCGCCCATGGCTGAACAGCAGGGAAACTCTGGTGTCTGGGAGTAGTGTTGGGGGTAGGGGTAGGGTGTTGCCTGGCATACTTATGCCCCTACCAGCTGATTACTTTGTAGGCAAGATTGTGAAGACAGACCCTCACTAGAGCTCTGTGGGATAATGACGACTCATAACAGAGTGCCACTACACCTTTTTCTTCATTTACACAGTATGGACAGGGCTGTTAAGAGTACCTATTGCCCCGCTTAATATTAATTCCCTGGGTGGGAGTGATCATTGCACAGTGTGGTTCTGGTTGGATATCTCAAAAAAGAGGATTTTATGAAAAGCATAAGGTGTGGCTGGTTGGTGAATACATTTCGTTGTTCTTGCATTGTTGGTTCCGTAGCACCCGCCTCTAACATTAACCACGATGACTTGCATATAAATAAAAGGATACCCACCTTACCTACTCTTCTCTTTCTGGTTGGATATGGGCAGGGAATACATCCCAACTAAGACCAATATCTTGGATTTTTGGAAGTTGAATTCCAGGAAGCTGGCTGAGGTGCTAAGGAGACACCTGGTTGGTATCAGAGCAGATATGGGGTGGACCAAAGGTGGTCCATCATTAAGGAGGGAATAATGGTTGCCTCAAAAAGTGCATTAGGCTCAGGGAAGAACTCAAGGGCCAAGCACCCAGCTGGTTTAGTCTGGGGGTCATCCAGGCTGTAAGGGAAAAGATATTAGCCTACAGGAAATTCAGGAGGACCAAAGAGTAAGGTGGATAGGAGAATTACCCAAGGTTGGCTAGTGTGGCAGGTCAGGAAGTCCGACGGGCTAAGGCACAGAAGGAACTGCAGATCGATAAAAACATAGAAATGAGGAATTACGTAGTGGGACATGGCCTTTTTTTGACATATAAATGAGAAAAGGGACAACAAGAACAGTACTGTTAGGCTTAGGAAAGTGAAGTGGGTGGAAGAGAAATACAGGTTACTCACCTGTAACAGGAGTTCTAGGAATGGTATATGTTGTTCATCCACACTTATTGGCAGGTTCCTTGCAGCTTTAAATCTTGCGGAAGGTCTTCAAGCTGGCTCCTCCACCCACCCAGGTGGTAAAACTCTCAGCTCCACTCCCATGACGCCAGATCTAGCCGCTGGAAACCAGGTTAAAGGCCGGCCGAGGGAGGTCGGGTGGGTCGCGGTGGGATGAACAACTATATACCTTTCCTAGAACTCCTGTTACAGATGAGTAAATAGAAACTGAGAACTGAGGCCCCAAAACCAGCATCCTGACTCAAGGTCGATGTGGTAGTGGGTAATAAAGGTATGTGCCGACTTCCAGGTAGCAGCCCTGCAGATATCCTGGATAGGGACATCCCTGGAAGCAGCTACTGATGCAATGGTATGGCGGGTAGAATGAGCTCTTATCCCTCTGGGAGGCTCCATGCCCACCAACCTATAGCAGAGCTCTATGCAGGAGGTGACCCACCTGCTTATCATCCGCTTGGCTGCAGGTCTGCCAGGTGTGGCTCAGCGTAGGGTGACAAACAGCTGCTTGAACCTCTCCCTAACTTCAGCCCGCCCTTATAATAAGCGAGTGCCTGCCTAGGGTCCAGCATGAGCCTATATCTCACTCCGGTGTGACTGGGTAGAACACTGGCAGAGTCAACACCTGGTTAAGGTGAAACTCCGACACCACCTTCGGAAGGAATTTCGGGTGGGGCGCAGGACAACCTTGTCCCTCTGGAAGACCACATAAGGAGACTCTATGGAAAGCGCCTGGAGCTCTCCCATCCTTCTGGCTGACGTGATAGTCACCAAGAAGGCAGTCTTTCACAACAGGTGGGAAATATCGCACCTGTGCATCGATTCAAATGGCTTGCCCATGAGCTTGGCCAATACCAGCAGTAGATCCCACAGAGGTGGAGGTTCTCACACCGGAGAGGAAATGTGGTCAAGGCCTTTGAAAAAGCACCCAACTACCTTCTCCTGTGCCACTGACTGCTTCCCGGCCCGCACCCGGTAAGTAGAGATGGTTGCCAGGTGCACCTTAAGGGTCGTCGACCGAAGCCCTTGCTGAGAAAGGGACCACAGGTAGTCCAGAATGCTAGCCAAGGGACAGGCGGAAGGGTCCAAGTCCTTCCCCTGACACCAAATGGAGAATCTCTTCCACTTAAAGGCATAGCATTTCCTGGTTGACTCCTTACGGGACGCCTCAACGACGTTGAGGACCTCGTCGGAAAGACCCAAGGCCTGGAACTCTAGCCGCTCAGGAACCAGGCTGTCAGGTGCAGGGAATGAAGGTCTGAATGGAATACCTTCCCCTGGTTGACCGAGATCAGGTCCGGGCGGGCTGGAAGCCGCCTCGGGAGCCTGGAGCTGAGACTGAGGAGATCTGGATACCAGAACTGGTGGGGCCAGTCTGGGGCTACCAGAATCACCTGCGCCCTGTCCCTCCTCGCCTTGAGAAGCACCTTGTGGATCAAGGGAAATGGGGGAAAGGCATAGAAGAGGCCCGGGGTCCACGGCCTCGAGAAGGCATCCCCCTGCAGCGAGCCCTGCTGAGGGGGGCGGGCATGAAACAGTCTTAGCTTCACATTCTCCCTGGAGGCGAACAGGTCCACCTGAGGCGTGCCCCAGTGGGAGAACAGATCTTGTACTACCTCCGGCAGGAGAGACCACTCGTGAGAAGCAGCCCCTATCCAACTTAGGGCATTGGCCAGGGTGTTGGAGGCTCCTGCCACGTGAATGTCTAGGAGATCTGCCTCCAGGCTGCACACGAGGGACCATATGCGGAGAGCTTCCTTGCATAACAGCATGGAGCGCGTCTCGCCCTGGCGGTTCAGACAGTACATGGTCGTGGTGTTGTCCATCTGGACCTGAACCACTTGACCCCGTAGAAATGGAGCGAAGGCGTTGAGAGCTAGACGGACCGCTCGGAGCTCCAGCAGGTTGATATGGCATCGGGACTCCCGAGGAGACCAGAGGCCGTGCGCTCGGTGCTCCCCCAGATGGGCACCCCAACCCAGAGATGCATCGTCAAGAGAGACCGTTGGCTCGAGGCTGACGACAGGATGCCCTCCTGCAGATGTGCTGGAACGATCCACCATTGGAGAGCATTCCACATCTCCTGGGTCACTGTCATGGGCTGGTCCAATGGATCGCAGCGTTGTGACCACTGGCTGGCCAGTCCCCATTGAAGGGGACGCATGTACCAACAGGCCCAACGGACCACACTGGTGCAGGCCGCCATGAGGCCCAGGAAGTCCCGGGCAGGGCGCAATTGCCCAACCAGAAATGACTGGGTAAAGGAGGAAAGAACCTCGGCCCTGTCTGCTGGGAGCCGAGCTCTGGCTCGAAGAGAGTCAAGCTCTGCCCCGATGAAGAGTATCACCTGCTTCAGCACGAGTTCCGACTTGGCCTCGTTGATGAGGAGGCCAATCTGAGAGCAAACCTGGAGGGCCAGATCTCTGGACCGCTCCGCCTCCGCTCTGGAGGGCGCTGCAATCAGGCAGTTGTCCAGGTAGGGGTACACCCGGACCCTTCGGCGCCGCAGGAATGCAGTCACCACTGCCATGCATTTGGTGAAGACCCTGGGAGCTTGGGAGAGGCCGAAGGGCATGGCCCGGAACTCATAAAGGGATCCCTCTGCTCTGAAGTGGAGGAATATTTGATGAGACGGACGGATCGGGACGTGAAAGAACGCGTCCTGGAAGTCCAGGGAACAGAACCACATGCCTCGTTCCATGGATGGGATTATCTGAGCCAGAGTGACCATCCTGAAGGTTCGAGACCTTAGGAACTTGTTCAGGTCGTGCAGGTCGAGAATGGGGCGCCAGCCCCCCGTCCGTTTTGGGACCAGGAAGTACCTGGACACAAACCCGGGTCTGGAGGAGGATCCATCACCTTCCTGAATCACCTCTTTTCGGGAGCAGGGCAATATGCGACTCGGGGGCCGACAGCGAGGCTCGCGGACCCTGTGGCCAAGGCGGCGGCTCGAAAGAGAGGAGCCTGCTCGAACTCCAGAGGCAGGCCTTTTCTTACCACCTCCAACACCCAGCGGTCCGTGGTGATAGCGGACCAGGTGGAAAAGAAGTGGCGGGCCGTCCCCAGGGGAACCCGGGGGAGTGACGAGGCTATGGGCAGCACCCTCAGCCCATCACTGGGCAGGCTTGGAGGAGGAACCGCCGAGGACCTCCTGGCCTTACTTCCTTGCTTCCTGTTGGAGGAAGCCGCCCGGCTTGGGTGTGGGACGCCAGCGCGAGCCTGCTGGGCCCTGTTGCTGGTGCTGCTGGGCCAGTCGAGATGCAGGGGCCGAAGGAAGAAAGGACTTCTGCTGTTGCTGACGGCGGCCTTTGTCCCTCTGGGCGGAGGTGACAGAGTCCAGGGGGGCACTGGACTTCTCGATCCGCTGGAGGTGTCCCTCCACTCCAGGGCCGAATATTTCAGTCCCCAAGAAGGGGACATCCGCCAACTTGTGCTGGATATCCGCTGTGAAGGTGGATATCCTCAGCCATGCCCTGCGGCGCATGGCCATGGCGGCCGCTACTGACCTGGCACAGGAATCACCTATGTCCAGAGCAGTCTGAAGCTGCTGCTTCGCCACCGCCCTACCCTGGTCCCACACCTGGCGGACCGTGGTCTGCAGGTCGGTCGGGAGATGAGGGACAACCTCATCCAGGGAGCCCAAGAGGGCGTGGGAGAAGTGTGCCATCAGAACGGCCGAGCTGGCCTGTCGGAGGCTGAGGGAGGACGCAGCGTACACCTTGAGCCCGGCAAAGTCCAGCTTTTTGGACTCTTTGTCGGGGGGCTTATCCACATCCCGAGCGTTACCGGAACGCCGGAAAATGCTGTCGGTGACTAACCCCTCGGCAGAGGGGTGCTCCGAGAAACCGGGCAAAGAACTGGTAGGGACCGCATACTTCCTGGCCATCCTGGCCGAGGGCGCAGGACAGGAAGCAGGCCGCTGCCAAAGCTCCAAGGCTGGGCCGACAATGGCCTCAGCCACCGGAAAGGCCTCCGTGGGGGAATCCCCTCGGTCCAGTATCTCCGCCAGGGGATACTTGGCCTGTTTGGACAAGGGCTCGAGCTGCATCCCGGTGGACTCCGAGATGAGTCGAAACAGACCCAAGAAGGGCGATGGGCTATCGTCCAATGACTGGCCCCTGGAGGACTCCAGGTCGACCTGCCTGGAGAACAGGGAGGAGTCGTCGTCAGATTCCAAAAAGTCTGCGAAGAGCTGCCTCGGCCCTAAGCCACCCTCCACCTGCCAAGGACGGTCGGGAGTGAGGGTGACCGACAACCTGTGGGGCAGGCTGTGACCCGACTGAGAATCCTTGGTCGATGCCCCAGACTTCGGTTGTGGAGGCGGAGGTTCCACCACAATCGGTGGAGCAGCTGGTTTTGGCTGAGCAACTGGCCCTGGAACGGGCAACTCGACTGAGGCAGTGGTTGCTCGGTCGTCGGGCGACAGCTACTTGATGGCCGAGGTCTGGGCTGGCGCGGCTTAGACCCGGACAACAGCAACTGCTGCCACATAAGCTCCTCGTGCGCCGACGTAATTACGCGAAGCCTCCCCTCATCCAAGGAAGAGGACGAGGAGGAACGGTGTCGCCGCTTACTTTGGTATCGAGACCGAAACTGCCGATGTCGGCGGGAACGGCTTGACCAAGATGAAGTCCGAGACCCGGGGACCGAGGGCGGGTCTGGGAAGGGGCCGGGGACACCTGCTCTTCCCTCGCTCGGCACTTCTAACCAGGACTGCGGCCCGGGCGCGGCAGATCCTCGGTCTCCACCGGGGGAACCAGTGAAGGTGGGTTGTCGGCTTCACCAGTCGACAGCCCGTCTTACGGATCGAGAAAAATCTCAACTGCGTCGACGGGAGTCTCGGCAGGCTGGCCTGACGGGGACACAGAGAAGCCAGCGGCCTGAGCCGCAACTTCGACCAAAGTCGACGGTCAGCTGACGGGGAAGGAGACCTCTCCCGCTCCCATGAACGCCAACGGTGGGACTTACCCTTCGACTCCTTCTTCTTGGGCCGAGAAGAATGTCCCGATGGCCCCTCTCCCTTCGTGGAAAGGGACTGACAAAGCTCCTTGAACGAAGCCATATACGAGGAACTCGAGGAGCGGGATAAATGCCACGGCCAAGGAGGAGGAAGATGTGGCCTGGGCCGCCTCCTCCTCGAGGGCGATCATCTGCTCGAGCTGCTCAGCCGAGCCAGCCGCTGCAGACACCGCCCAACGAGCCTCTTGATTTTACCGGTGAGTAACGCTTCTCCGGGCGCCCGAACTTCAATCGGGCAGCACGATCATCCAGGACGCGGTCGAGAAAGAGCGGCACAACTCGCAGGCCTCGCGGGTCGTGATCTCAGGCCCAGACAGTAGACGCATGGAGTGCGGATCCGTCTCTGGACATTTTCTTGCCCGCAAGGGCACTCCAAAGCCGGGAATAGATTTGTCTATCGCAGGCCGCGAGGAAGATGAGAACAAAGTTTAGAAAACTTGAAACCAATTTCGGCGAACCAAGCCGGTAGGGATCCAGTCTAAACGCAGAGCGCTAAGGAGGGAACCTGAGCTTCCAAGCGGTAAGGAAGATCTGGCGCCATGCGGGCGAGGAGTTTTACCACCCGGTGGGTGGGAGGAGCCAGCTTGAAGACCTTCCGCAAGATTTAAAGCGGCAAGGAACCTGCCAATAAGTTGGATTGGACATCATATCCATGTCCCTAGAACGAGGGAAATCAGAGTTACTAAATGAATCTTTCCGCTCCATCTTCACCAGGTAAAAGACAGACCAGTGCCTACAGGAAGAAAAAAAGAGGCGTTTGGGGGGTAGCATGGATGTAGTGATAGAGGGGATAGAGTGAGGGAAGAGCTGCTAGCACAGAAGGTGGACAAATCACCAGGTCCAGATGGTGTACAACCAAGAGAACTAAGGAAACTGGCAGAGGAGCTTGCAAGGCCACTGGAAGGCATATTCAACAGTTCACTAGAGTCAGGAGTGGTATCGCAGGACTGGAGAATGGCACGTGTGGTACCCCTACAGAAGAGCGACCTCAGGGATGACCCAGGGAATTACAGGCCAGTCACTGTGACCTCAATTATGTGCAAGCTCATAGAGATCATACATAAGGGAAAGTTGAGAGAGTATCTTAGAGGAGCATGGTCTTTCGGATGTGAGGCAGCATGGGTTTATTTGGGGGGGGGGTGGAATTGTGTCACACGAATCAGATCAGCTTCATTGACTGGGTCAAGAAGACAGCAGGAAGGGACCAAGCAACAGAAATACTCTATCTGGATTTCACCAAGGCCTTTAATTATGTACCCTACAAGAGGTTGATCAGGAAGTTGGCGGATTTCAGGGTTGGGGAGAAGATGACCAGATGCGTGAAAAACTGGCTGAGGGACAGAACCCAGAGGGTGGTAGCGGGCAGTTATCTAGCAGTAGAGAGGTCACCAGTGTGGTCCCACAGGGTTTGGTGCTAGGACTGTTCAACA